>CADDXX010000290.1:294304-425517 GCA_902810485.1 Alauda arvensis | reverse complement strand
TCTTCTTCCCCTCTTCTTCCCCTCTTCTTCCCCTCTTCTTCCCCTCTTCTTCCCCTCTTCTTCCCCTCTTCTTCCCCTCTTCTTCCCCTCTTCTTCCTTCTTTTTATTTTTTTTTCTCCTTCTGCCTCCTATAAGACAAATCAAAAGTCATTCCACAAGGTGTCATTATGCCTTCTCAGATTCAGGAATGGATTCCAGCAGGGAAAAGGCTGGGGGGTATTTGAAGGTGGAAATTATTGCAGGATAAGACTGTCCTGTAGGAAAAAGGACCACAACAGTTTGTGTAGGGAGTGAGGGGGTGGAATTTGCTATYTTTTGGCAGATCCAGGGAAAGATAATGTAAATAATGACTCAGGATTGTGGGATTCTTGTATGTTTTGAGCTCTTCTTGCCTTACTGATTATTCTAATGGCTGTGTGCGTGATTCTGCCCAAATCTGAGTTACTGTMATGTCATCTTGATCATGACATTATGCTCAGACAGGCAAGCAATATTCTCCCAGGAAGTGAGACACAGTAGGGAAGGAATGATCCCATATAGGGAAGAAATGTCCCAAGACATTTTGTATTGTGTACACTTTCCAGTGTTATATTGTACTTGGGAGGGAGGCATTTTGGAGTGAAAACTGGATTCAAGTTTTTCAATATGAACAGTGGGGGACTCTRTTTGAGAAAAAAACAAAGTAATTTCCATTAGTAATCAGAACACCCTCTTCAGCTCCAACATTTTCTTAAATCCTTTGCAGACCTAAKTTTTAGGTAGGGGTGAAGTTCTAACAACTCAGTGCTCAGTTCCTGTGGATGAGCACAGGTTTAGTGGGGGGAAGGGGAAGCTATCATAGATTAATTAACTGTCCCACAGACCTACATCCTGGAAAAAAAAGGAAAGTGTGATGTACAAGCCACAAGTTGTAATCAGGTTTTATTCAAAGTGTCTTTCCTGGTCATTGCAAGACCTATTAACTCATAGGACAAGGTAAATCASTCAAAACTGTATCACAGAGTTGCTTCTGTCATTCCAGTGGTTCCAGGTCAGCAATTTTGTTCTGAATAGAACAACAAGGAAAAAATAATTACCAGAGTGGCACTGGGCTGCACAGTTATCATTAGCATTAATGAGAGTTTGATGGCTAAATCCCCATGCACAGCATGGAAAATTCACCCTYCTGGATGGGTTCTCTCCTTGATACACAGTGCTGATAAATGAATACTTTCTATTGAACCTCTCTTGTGTACAGGTATGTRCTCACAGTAAAAGGCCAAAGAAAAAGTCGATTAATCATTTAGATCTTGATTTMTGTAATATTGTGCTGCATTCTGTAATATTCTGTAATTTTTGTGCAGTTATTCCAGGTCAGCATTAATTGTAAGAATGATTTCATCCCTGAAAACAAATGGTTGGACAAATTTATTTCTTTTGAACAGGTGCATGGATTTATATTTGTTTTTTTGGGGGGGACAGGGGAGGGGTGGTCTTGTTGTTTTTGTGTTTTTGTTTGTTTGTATATGTTGATAATGGACATGTCTGCATTAAGCTCTGCCATCTAGGAGTTAACTCATCAGTTCTCTGCTGGCTTCTTCCTTCAAATCCTGGATTCTGTAATCATTTTAAAGCATTACAGCATCACTAAAAGGATTGACACCCATACACTGTAGTTTAAAGAAAATCCTGGAGGTGGAGTTCGGTAGATGATCTTGGATGATATTTCATAAGATGTTTGCTGGTAAAATAAATAAGCAAAATATATTTGGGAGACAATGAGCTACTTGTAGCTAGGGTGGGAAAATGACTGAACAGCTATGTGAACTAATATTTCTTTTTTGGGGGGGAACAGCAACCTTTTCAGGGGGAACAAAAGGACACCAATAGGAGCAYTTTCCTGGAAATGTAGAGGTGGCCATTACTTTCCATAGGTAGGAGCCAACACAGTACTCTGAAAAATACTGACATCCTTCTCTTCCAGAGGAGACCAGTTGCACTTCCCTTAGTCATGTCCCAGTTGGGACATGGGGAATTTCTCTCCAGTCTTTGTCTACACGTTCACTAAGCTCAGTTGTGGTTTACCTGGAGTAATTTAGTAATACAAAGAAAAATTAACRTTTCAGAGCTATAGAATATATACATTCAAGATCTTGCAAATACTTAAGCAGAACTSCACGCTGACACCTCCAAAGTATTAGCTCAAGCTACTGTAATTTTTCCTTCATCTCTTCAAAATGGGGAAGGATATTGCTGCCCATCCTAKACTTAGAACTTTTCCTCAAGTCACTCGAAGTCTAAGTCTGCTTCTATTAAAACTGGTTACAGACTGTGATGGTGACTTGAGTTTCCTAATGCTTTGAATGTTTCAACTCCTGTAAGTCACAGAATTTTCAAGTCTTAGTTTTTCTGCATTTAAGTGTCATTGTTTCTATCCCTTGCTTGCCTCATTCCCATTATCCTCACTCATTTGTAAGTTTGCCTGTCTTGGAAACCTCTGTGTTCTTGCTCTTTTCCCAACTCTCATATTCCACACTTCATTTTGCAGGCTTTGACTGATTTTGTCTTGTCTCTGAAGATGTGCAAATGTTCAGCTGCCACTGAGCCCTGTCATCAAGGTCATCAAGACAATGTAGTGTCCTAAAAATTGTGTCGCTAAGGAAGGTCACTGGAAGGTTCTTCCACGCTTTCAATGTGCACACTCTGGTTAGTGGGACCTAGGAAATGTCATACCACGTTTTTTGTTAAAGTAGGGGTACTTTCAGGCTTTTGCAGTACAGTCAACCCACCGTGGTGCCCTGCAGCCCTGGCAAGCCTCCCTGCTTGTCACAGGTCCCTGTGAGTTCACTGGATAATGTTTACTCTCTGCCTGCAGTGGCACTGCTCAGCTTTCACAGGTCAATGAGTGGTACCTGCTTCACCTCACCAGTGCTTGACCTSCTCACCTGCCTCTGGCCTCTGCACATTCCCCTCTGTCCCTGCACTCCAGTCTCCTGCAGGGCTGCTCACCTGGCCACCACAGGGTAATCCATTACTATCCACGATGCTCTTTCTCCATATCCTGTGTCCTATTCCCATTACTAAGGGGAAATTACTTGGTTTTTTTTTTGTTTTTTAAAGACCCCTCCACTATTCATGTTTAAAATCTTGGAAATCTTGCCACTCTTTGGTGTCACTCTATCTTCCTTTGGTTGGAGTGGAGTCAGCCCTTCACCCTTCCCTGCTGCCCATCAGCTGCCATCACTCACAGGCCTATGTGAAGTCACAACATTCAAGACATCCTGATGACCCCTGTGGGTCCCTTTCAACTCAGAATATTTCATGAGCTGTGATCCTCTCATTGGGAAAATCCACAGCTGGGACAGCTGGACATGCAAACTTCAYACTTTTCCCAACTGCTTCTCTCTCAGCAACTTCTGTGCAAAGATTTCCTTCCTCCCTTATTCTCTCCTGTTACAAAGCTGTCCTTAAGAAACTTCTCACCCAAAGCTGAGCAAGTTCAGCTTCAATAAGTCACCAAAGTGTGCTCATTAAAGGACTCGCTTTACTTTTCAACTGATGTGTTGCAGGAGGCACCTGAGAGCGCCACAGTGACGACCTAAGACACAGCTTGCACCACAAGGGACCCCGGGTTGTTTTCCACCTGTGAGCCACAGTTCATAAGTGACTCTCCTGGAAAGTATTTGTTGGTTTAGGGATGTTTTGTCACATCTGGCCACCAACTGGCAAGTCTCTTCACAGAAAAGTCAGCACAAAGAATGCTTTTACCAAGATCCAGCTGTAAATTGTTGTTAATTTCCATATCTTCATAATGCTCAGACTTTCTGGCAGGACAAATCCCACATATCAGGTGATTTGCTTGATGATGTTATTAAAGACAGCTCATTTTAGTATTTAAGAGTAGGTGTGGTTTTATAATATAGTGATTGGTAACTCAGTACTATAGTCATGTACTGTGTTCCTAGCAAGTCTCATTTCCATTATTTCATAAGAGGATACACATGTAATTACAATAGAAAACAACTTTTGTTAATGTTGTAGAATTGTAAGTACCATGAAAGACTTATAGGTAGCTCTAAAATGTTTTCCTTCACATGTCAGCGGTAATTATCAAAGAAAATAATTGGCATATTATTACAGAGCACTCTAGTGTAATTAAAACCACAATAAAAAGTGTAGCCGAGGAATCAGATATCAAAAGCTGTAAGCTGAACCCAGGAACTGAGGTAGTGGGCATCCTTCTGCTACCTGGACCCTTGAAAACAGATGGGAAAGTGGAAGAAATGAAAGAGACAGAATCTGAATCCCAGAATGGGTCAGGCTGAGAGGGATCAAAGAGGGTCAGCAGGTCCCACCTCCCTGCTCCAGCAGGCCCATTCCAGAGCACAGGGCATAGGATTGTGTCCAGAGGGGTCTGGAATATCCCCAGTGAGGAGACCCCACACCCTCTCTGCACAATCTGTTCAGGTCTCAGTCCCTGCCCAGGGAAGAAGTTCTGCCTCCTGTCCAGGTGGAACCTCCTGGGCATCAGTTCCTGCCCGTTCCTCTGGTGCCWTTGCTGGGCCCCAGGGAGCAGAGCCTGGGCCCTGCTCGGAGCCCTCCCTGCTCACAGGGACACCCAGGGCTGAGGGCCCCTCTCASCTGGGGCTCCTCTCCAGGCTGCACAGCCCCAGCTCCCTCAGCCTTTCCCTGGCAGAGATGCTCCAGCCCCTAAATCATCTCTGCAGCCTCTGCTGGCCCYGCTCCAGGAGCTCCCTGTCCCTCCTGTGCTGAGGAGCCCAGAGCTGGACACAGCTCTCCAGATGTGCCTCCCAGGGCTGGCCAGAGAGACAGGATCACTCCCTGACCTGCTGGCATTTCCTTAGTACAGACCTAAGGGCTCTTTCAGGTACTAACAGAACAAAGTAAACTCCCATTGCSTGATACTCTCCATATCCAGGTGCCTGTATTCAGATACATTTTTGTATAATCAGTATAAAGAGGTAGGTGCCTTTGAAGAGCAAAGTTCAYCCTGATTCTCAGATGCCTGTTCAGAGGAATGACAGGAGCTTGAGGAGCTGCTGTTACCTCCTGCAATTCCTGAAGTGAAGTCTGGCAGGACTGATACCTCTGTCTTTCKCAATGTCAATTACAAAACTGCTGTGAAATGACTTTTAGAAGGAGTAACTGTTGTTAAATTTAAAATGTTGTTAGATACATGAGGGCAGAGACAGGAATCAAATTTAACTGGCCAAAACCTGTCATGGGACTGAAAGTATTTTTTGACATAGGAGCTGCTGTTCCTGCGTTCCCTGGCACCCTATCTGGGTCCCTCTTAGTTCTGGTTTCCAGCTTAATTTTCCTGTTTTCATCTCCTTTATTGTTAAATAGAAAACAGTAGAAAAGTGGATGTGAAAACCAAGTGAATGCTAAGTTATTTCACTGGAAAATGGGTTTTCAAATCCTACAATCCCATAATGGTTTGGGTTGGAAGGGGCCTTAAAGACCATCTGATTCCACTGCCCTGCCACGGGCAGGGACACCTTCCACTATCCCAGGTTGCTCCAAGCCCCATCCAACCTAGCCTGGACAAATTCCAGGGATGAGGCAGCCACAGCTGCTCTGGGCACAACAAATGTGTGAAAGCATTTGTGTGAAGGGAAATGAGAATGAAAAATGGGAAGTTTTCCCTTGGCAGCATGTCTGTATTCATCTTTACACTTATTTCCCACAACTGAAAATCTGCTTCCCACAGCTTCTGTTCTTAAAATGTTTTTTTCTTTTACCTGCACACAGTTGATGTAAATCTTCAGTTTTCCTTCCTCCCAAAATATTTGTGTCTGTTCTGCCACTTGCCGGTAACACTGACAGCTGTATTTACTATAGATCCTTTTTTCTAAAGTATAAAACTTTAGTTACTAATAATATATTAATACTACTTAAATTATGTAAAATTTTTTAGTTACTAAATTTTACTTAAAAACCTGTTTTGTTCAGTTGGTGGCAAGAGGTGCATTACTGACATGAATTTGTTATCTTTTTGCATATTTGTATATTTTTCTCCAGAAGTCTGGGTTGGACAAATGCATCATGATTAGACATAAATGTATTGATATATTAATTACAGGCAAGCAAAGTGTGCTGGAGTGGAAATGGRAATGTGGAAAACACAATTGGTGTTTATTCCTTTGGTGAGGGCAGGAGGAGAAGCTTTGAACACCAGAGCAGTTTCCCTGCAGGGAATGTGCAAACAGGGGTTTCTAATTTGGTTATAAATGTGTGCATAAATCTATACATATATGTCTATACTTACACGTGGACTTAAGGGGAATTAAGACATTTTTTAGACTTTCAGAGTTATGCAAACTTGTGTTTGTGCTTCTAGTCTGAAAGGAGCATTGCAAATAGCTGTGTTTCTTTTTGTAAACCATCTCTATAAATATTTGCTAACACATGTTGCAAATATTTAGTTAACAATCTTTGTTAAAGCAGAATTTGAGAAAGCTCTAAAATCATAATATCTTACCACTATTAGAGGTCCTTTTGTATGTGTGAATGTCCCAGTTGAAGCCTGCTTTAGCCAAAACATCTGTTCAGTTATCTGCAATTGATGTGTGAATTTCTTGGCAAARGCCCCACTCAATATTTTTAATAGTGAATGCTAAATTTAAAGTTATATTTTTAATGTTTTCCCATCATGTGCACAAGTTATATAACCAGATCTGGATCTGTGTGGTTACTGCTATTTATACTGCTGTTAGGGTGTACAACAGATGAGGATCCAGCTCAGTTATTCAGTGATCCAGTTATTCAGCTCTGAATAAACATGGAAAAAAAAATGGATTCTGTATTACCAAGATTATAATTTGTGTATAAGAAAATAGAACAGAGTAGCCAAAATAAATTGAAGTAGGAATATAAGGTGATATGTGCTGTCCTTTCAAACTTGTGCAAATGAGACCTTGATCTGACCAAAGAACTTTATGGTTAGGATATCACAATGCATTTAAATTATCCTTGACCACAAGTGCAATATTTGTGTAATAGAAGTGCCAGGATAGATATGTAGTAATGAAAGGCAAAGACACAATTTTCTGTATTTTTTTTTTAGCAAGCTAAAATATGCATCTAATTTTTCATGCCTTAGTCTCCTCATATCTTTTCATTTGCCAGTTACTGCTTAAATCTGCTAATTTTTTTTCTTTGCTTGTTTTTCTTGCTCCCAGTTTTGCAGATTAAATCCCTCATCTCTGAATACTCTCCTTACTGCCTGCCAAGAACCAAAAGCATTTTGTGATCAGTATTAAACTAATACTGATAGAGTTGGTCATGCCCCCTGCAAATYGACCCAAGTTTTGCTTGAGACATCTTTATTTACTGAAGAGTGACAAAACAAGTGGGGGGGAAATAAAAAGGCAAAACAACCCCTCCCACTTTTTCCTTTTGATCTCAGCCCTGAYTTATCCTTTGTTATAAACTTAATGATGTCACTTGAAGTGTGATCACACTGAACGATTCATGTATGCAGCAGTTCTCAGGTGATGTCAGGCCAGAGGACAGTGAATGCTGTGGCAGTTTGTTATGAGAATGTGTCCTGAGGTTCTTTCCAAGCAAAGAGTCTCTTAAGTCCCCAGGAGAACACCCTCCTGAGGTATTCAAAGCTTGGCATGAGGGTTTTTACTTCAAAAATCACTGCCCATATGTTCTGTTTGTGAATTATCTCAAAGTACCCTCTTAGTATGTGAGATTGAGTGTGTGACTCCATCAGGGCTATAAAAATGATGGCTACATTCTGCAGGCCTTAATAACAGTAGTATAAGGAGATTTTTGTTTTCCCCACTGGTTTCTGAAAGCTTTGACTTGGCACTCATGAGCCACTATCATGATGTATGGAAGGAACCACACTGGAGAGTAAATGCATTATGGACCAACAAGAGGAGGCTTTGGGCTTACCCCATTGTGGCCTCTCARTATCTGAAGGGAGCCCCCATGAAAGACTGAAAGAGACTCTTGACTGGGGCCTGGGGTGACAGGACAAGGAGGAATGACTTCAGACTGACACAGAGCAAGTTTACATTGGATATTACAAAAAAATTGTTCCCTCTGAGGGTGGAGAGGCTCTGGTACAGGATGCCCAGAGTAGCTCTGGCTGCCCCATCCCTGGAAGTGTTCTAGGCCAGGCTGGATGAGACTCTGAGCAACCTGGGCTAGTGGAAGGTGTCCCTGCCCATGGCAGGGGGTTGGTACAAGAGGATCTTTAAGGTCTCCTTCAACCCAGGCTATCCCATGATTCTATGATTTAGGTGTTCTGTTGCAGAGCATATCTTCTTCTAATTATGTCACAGCCTGGCATAGTGTGCTTGTGACTTTATTGCTTGGTGTCCCTTTTGTAAACTTYCAGTATTTAGCAGAAAATAATTATGGTAGAAGTAGAGGAAAAATATGACAGAACCACGCCAAAACAAAAGCTCAAAAATGTTCATTGCAATGTAATGTATATTTATTTTTAAAACCATGAGTGCAAGCAGCATTGCTGTGTGAATTTGAGTGTGCTGATGTAAAACAAGAAAAATGATTTATGAAAATGAAAAATGCAGAGTACTTCTAATGAGACATAAAATGGATTTTAAGATGTGGGAGATGGAAGGGACTTAGTGCTATCAGTGTGTAGCACCACATTTATTACAAAAGCCTGGTAGTGATTTCCTGTAAATTTCAATTTGTGTGATGCCACCAGTATTGGAATAACAAATCTTACATTTTTTCCTTTGCTAATTCATTTCCCTCATGGCATAAAACACTTTGGCAGTGTATCAGGTTAATATTAATATTCTGCATTCTATCTGCTAATTATCTTTTTAATAATTGAAAGTTAATAGCCCACTTGACCCTTACATCTCTAAAAGTGATTTCTTCAGCTTTCCCACATAAATTGTCATATTTCAATGCCAAGCTAAAGGTAAAATCTCACTAAAATGTTTTTGTTGCGTGCTGTTGTGAAATGTATTGGAGAACCTACAATTTTATAATGTGTCAAGCTTTAGCAAACATTGGTATTTTGGTGTTGGCTGACAGTTTATTCTTGGAATCATAATAGAACATTAAATTCATATTTCACGTATAATGATTTGACAACAGATTTTTTTAATGATCCTACTTTAATTTTAGTGTTGCAAAGGAGCAAACTGGCACTTACATATTCTGACTGGCTGGTGTCTCCTTTTTACATCAGCAGAGTGGCTGAATTTATGGTGATGGAGATGAGAGCTAAATCTGGCCAACAGAGTTTAGTGCATGTAGAGAGCAGTACTGTCAGGATGGATAAAAAAAGTGTGTGTTGTAATAGTTATTGTACTGATACCTACTGAGTGATTCCCTTTGGACCATATTTTTGGGGAACTGAGTATATTGAGGCCTAGTTTTCAAATGTGTTGATAATTCAGCACATTTTGCAGAGATTACTAGAATGTGCTGGCTAATTAACATTCCTGAAAATCCACAGAATCACAGAATCACAGAAATTCTAGGTTGGAAGAGACCTTTAAGATCATCGAGTCCAACCGATGTTCTAACACCTCAGCTAGATCATGGCACCAAGTGCCACATCCAGTCTTCTCTTAAACACATCCAGGGATGGTGCCTCCACCACCTCCCTGGGCAGATGATTCCAGTGTTTGACTACTCTATTTTATGTCCTTTTGTTGATTTTTAATTTGGCTTTGTCTGAGGCCCTGTAGTGCTTGCTCTGAAAGAGACTCCAGGAAGTCCATCCATACCCCATCTCCTTATCATGCAGGATTTTATAGACTTCCACAATAACGTCCTCAAGTTTCCAGAACAAGAGGTCTCAGTCTCCTCAGTGATTCCTGCTAGACACCATAACAAGGCTTTTGTGGGTCCTCTGAACTCATTTTTGGTATAACTTTTCTCTTTGGATGTGAGGAGGCAGAGAGTGCACATTGAGTTCAAGATGTGGATGTTTGAATGGATTTTTCCTTAGTCCTTGTACGTTTCCTAATAAAATGCAAGCTTTGCTTTACTTCTCGACTCTTAAAAAATACTGAGCTGCTATTTTTCAAAGGATTTTCTGTTGCAGCCTTAAGGTGTCATTACTGACCAGGATAGGTGAGATCAGAGCCCAGCATCTTATATGTGAATCTGGATTTAAGCCACTGATATTGCTTTATATTTCTTTATGTTAAGAGCTTTTTGCTATTGTTCAGGCTCTTACAAAGCTTTTCTACAATTTTCTACAGTCTGCCCTTATCCTTGTTCCCCAAAAAACTTCATATGCTTTATCTTTCTCCAGGCCACTTAAGCTAATTTGAGTACTGCTAACACAGCAAAAAACCCTGAGTGACTTTTTACTTTTTTCCAGCAGTGCAGGTTCTCCTCCTACCCAGTTTCTTGTTGTTTAACTGATTATTTCTCCRCCCTTGGACCTGTTGCCTTGTCCAAAATGAGTCATGTGATGCTACTGTAGGACTGCCCCTGCCTCTCCCCCATCTCTCCCTGTTTGCAGTGAGGCTGTAGCTGTCCAGGGAGGTTTTGGATTCCCTGCCAGCAAACAACCCAGACCATGTGGYAAGATAGGTAAMGASTGTGGGGAAACAAAGAGTTGGTACTAARGGTAATCTTGCCTCTGATGTATTTCAGCTGTGTTAATTATCCTAGAGTGGGAACAGCCTTGCCCTCTCAGCTMTGGGTGTGATAAAGAGTGAGCAGCTGGGAGGGCTTTGGTTGGGGTTGCAGTTGCAGCTCAGTT
Source organism: Alauda arvensis (assembly GCA_902810485.1). Lineage (NCBI taxonomy): Eukaryota > Metazoa > Chordata > Aves > Passeriformes > Alaudidae > Alauda > Alauda arvensis. The sequence continues at coordinate 414,794 of CADDXX010000290.1, read as the reverse complement.
GGAGTCTGCTGCTGTGCTGTGAAGACCCAGGGACAGGAGGTGGTGCAAGGGACAGATAAGGTAAGACTTTTTACCAGGAACTGACAAGGACAGGGTCTGGGCCAGGGCCAGGCTGGAGTGAGCGGGTGCTGTGAGAAGGAAGAGAGGAGAACTGACTGACTGGCTGCTGGCATGAATGGACAGACCCTGAGAGCTGCCTCGAGCTGCCTCTACTAAATAAGATAGAGACTGTTAAATAGCAAGCTGTCAGTGCCTGAAGCCTTCTGATTGATATGAAAGATTTATAAATAATAAAGTCCTGATACTTRGAGCCCCTAGAAGTTTTTAAGGAAGTAGTTTGTGTGTTTTGACCATCTCAACTATCACAGTGCCCCACTGGGATAGTGGAGGAGGTGGCGTTGGTGTAGCTGAGAATGGCTGGTGAAAGCCACAGGGAGGTGGTTTTCCTGATTTTTCTCCTATCAAGACACCTGGAATTAGGTGAGCCACCAACTAGCCATAATGAGAGACTGTTTGTAGTCTCTACCTCGTGTCGTGACCACCTCGACAATGACAAGACCAGATACTTTAATTATCTTCATCTTAATCCCCTCCCAATCARGCCCCTGCAAACACAGCCAACTTTCCTTTTACTGCTACTGATCTTTGGAGAGGGAGACCCTGAAGGGCCACACCATCCTGGAAAAGCTTGTAGCCTCTGATTAGGAGAACACTCTTATTAAGCTGAATACATTTGTACCATCTGTTAACACTTTCAAATTACAGAACGCGGCCTAAAGTGTTTTTGCTAAGAACAAATTGAACTTTAAAATCTTTCAACACAAAATTGAATCATCCCTTTGTGTGATTGTTAACATCCCAGATCAACTATGGTGTGATGAAGGAATATTTCAAAGTACTCTTCCTCTGTTTTTTAGCCCTAAGTATCTTTAATTTTTTTCTGTCTTCTCCAAATCCTTTTTTCCCTTGAAATTGAGTTTACTAGAGTGAGGGTTCAGTCTCTGTTTCATTAATCCCCCCACTGGTAACATGCCTGTTATCTGGTCTAAAGATTGACTTCCATGATCTTGCTGCTTCATCTGGAAAATTGTTTAGGCCATAAATCTCTTTGCAGATTAGTGAGTCTCATTCCCTCAAGAGAAATTACATTTTGCCCTTTTTAATGTTAACTCTTTGGCCTCAAGAAATTTGTTGATTTTATTATTGATAATGAAGTTTGATATGATGTATTCTACAGAATATTGGCTTATTTTTTAGCTAATTTGGCACTGAATGTAGCCAGGCCAGCTGATTACATGATTTTCCATTGACACTGCCRAAATACAGGAGGTGGTAGAGTAGACACAGTCTTCCCTTCCTCTTTGAGGCAGTTTGATTTGAGTAGGGAGGCTTTCAATTTTACTTTTTATTRTTATTATTTATGGTATTCAATCTCAGAAGATGTGTTGAAATTGTGCCAGGCTTTAGTAGCAACAAATGTCATTGACACAGGAAAAAATTTGCTGATAAAATTATTCTAAATAATTAGGGATGATTTTTTGCTTCATGTCTGAAAGTCATACTTTACATGCTGTACTGGACAGAGATAATTATTTGGAAAGTATTGACAAAAGTGCAGTGATTTTTTAAATCCAAAATGCATATTTGGAAGGAATGAAAATGAATGACAATCCTGGCATATTTCTTACTCAGCTGCATGTAGATCCTCCATTGAACACTGCAATAATGCACAGGTCTGTGCCTTGGGTTTTTTTTCTTTTTTTTTTTTATTTGGCAGATTTATCAATCTATTCTACATTTGTGCTTGAGTTTCTAGCAGCTCATTTTTGTTCTGTTCCTTGCCATTAAAAATTTCCATCTTCTTYAGGGGAAGCACGCCTGTGTTTTTAGGCTTCCTGTATCATCTTCCATTCAGAGACACTTCCTGTCTGTACATGAGTGGGAAGATTTTGGTTGAAGAGGTTGGAATGCCATGAAGACACATTGAAAAGGATGTGCAAAGCCAACTGTTTCATTCCACAGTGCTTTACCTAAGAAATTGAGATTATATTGGGGTTTTTTTAAGTGTTTTGACCAGATCTTTCATGACCAGGTGTCCTGTTCTATGCTTATACACATTAATATGTTCTTTAACTGTTTATGTTCACATGTGGGAGTAAGAGAACARAATAAATAAGACATTTACACCATCACTGTTGGCAGAAATTAAGAAAGACAAAAGCAAATTGTCAAAATGTGTAAATTATTGTAGCTTTGATTAAGGTCTTGAGCATGTCTGTGTACCCATGCAGTGAGGTAAATCTGTACCCTGGAGAAATAGTGAAAATAGAAAGGGAAAAGTTTGGCAAAGGTAAAAGGTCTGCAGTTTTTTGAAGGAAAATATGAAAATTATAAGATGCATAATATATAGCCATACTGTCTTTATTAGTTTATTGCCTTATTTGAGCACTTCTCCATGTAGGAAATATTTATCTCCGCAAAAGCCTTTTAATAGAACCAAGTTCCATTGTCTTCACAGTGTAAGAATTAAATTACCAGCCTACAATTATAAGATACAGCCTCTACGATAAGACAACATGAGCAGGGAGTTGCACTKGACTGGCATGTCCATGTCAGTACATTTGGGGTGTTTTTGTCTCACCTGGACCTGTCACTTCCTTTTTCTAGTGAACTGGCCCACATATCATTGGTGATGGACTGATTTTGTATTTTGGACACCAAACTTTAGGAACAGAAGGCACACCATTTCACAGATAGAAATTCAAGCTATTTGGCAGAAAACACAATCTCTACCTTTTGCAGCCTCTACCTGAATCTGGCAGTGCTGTGTCATACAATCTGTGCTGAGGCCCAACAGCTCAGCACTTGGCTCTGCTCTTGTGAAATGAAGGTGACCACAGTTCTGTGATAATAGAACTGTGGTCAGTTCTATATTCAAATAAAAAGAAATTGCTTTTTATTTGCACTATCACATCACTTTGGTATTTGCCTCGATTTCCAGGGCTGGTATCAGGAGAGCAGACATAAATTTTGAACAATTACATTTGCAGATGTGATGGATCCATTTGGTGATGGAATTAATGGGAAGATGATTTCTTTTACTGAGCTAATAGGACCTGTCTCTTCTTTTCCTCACTACAAATGGTTTYACTGTCACTTTCCCAGTGTGGCTGCATTACCAAAAGTTGTCTCATTATATTAACTGGACCCATTAAAATATTGCTGCTAGGCATTTTTCTGTCTATTTAGTAATTACTGAAGGATAAAATGTTCAAAGTTTAGTTATTTGGGTTTTTTTCTAAGAAGTTTGAATGCTTCAGGTTTATAAGATTTTATACTTTTTTGATTTCCTATCCACATTTTAAAAAAAAATCATTAGAAAGATTGGCAGTTCCCTGGACTCCCTTAGACATCTTAACTTCTTTTCAGCTTCCTTCTACCTTAGTGTTTTTCTTCCTGTTGAGACACACAGCAGGAACTATTTTTCTTCAGACAAGTATTTAAAAATAACTATATCTTTAATATATAACCTATTTATAAACTGTATTCATTAAATATGGAGTGATTAGTGRTTTCATGATGAGGAAATGATGAGAAATACTTAGTAAGATGTAGCCTTCAGCAATGAATTCTGTATTTGCTAAGTTCCAAGGAACAGTGTGCTCACCATAAAAAAAAAAAAAAAGGCCTGGTGCTCTTCCAAAATAAAATAATTGGGTTTTTTGCCCTTTCTTGGCTTGATAGCAACTGACAAACCTGATGCCTTTAGTAGTGTATTAGGATTTAGCTCATGTTAGAGGTGCCTAAATAAATTTAGTTYTGCTTAGTTCTTTCTGCTTGTCTAGCCATGTTTCAGAATGTTCAGCTTTCAGTAAAAAGGAATAATCACTTTATATATATCTATATGAGAACTTCCATAGTATTCATGCATTTTTTTTTTCTGCTGTGGCCTAGATGGTCATAAGGTTGCAATAAATCTTAGACTTGCTGCAGATGCAGGTCCCAATGTGTTTTACTGTTAAGGCAGGAAAGATAGAAAAAGTCTCCTTTGGAGAAATTTGAATTTTATTCAGCCTATACATTTCCAGTCCAAGACAGAARAAATGCTATATAGGCTGCTGTTAAAGCCCTGCTTTAGGCTGCTAAGAATCATGATAAACTGAAAGAAATACCCAATATATTTTTTCTTCATGTGCTGATTGAAAAGCAAAGCAGACCTTCCAGATTTTCTTCCATTTGACTTTAATGCTGAGCTTTCCTATTGAAATGGGAAAACCGAATTCAGCTTCAGAAAACAGAGAAGCAGCCAAGATATATTTATATCTTGAATAATTCTGAATGAATTTATTGAAAAACTTCCACTCTTGAAACTTATTGGAAGAACTYTGTAATATGGAATATAGATTTGACAGGAAAAAAAAAAAGAGATCATGAGAGCAACAAATCTGTTTGTCATCTGCCTAGGAATACTTAGTAATTGAAATAATATAATCAGGGAGTGCAGTGATGGAGACATGGAACAATGCAGGGCCAAGGATAAAGTCCTGTGGGACATCAGCTGCAAGTGAAAAAGGACTCGATTAAGGATGGCTGTATTAAATAACAAGTGAAYGGTCTAACAAAAACAATGTTTGGCAGCACCACATGTTGGGTTTAGTGACACATCCAGAGKACARTGAATCAGCAGGAATGATTCTGAGCATTCAGAATAAAAGACTGACAGTATTTCATTAGATCAAAGTGATGAGCATGTGCACAATTATAATTTCAGGTGATTAACCAGAGGACATGAGTGAGGGGCTGTCTCCAGTAAACAGTTATAAATCCACTCTGGCAAGGAGAAAAGCAAGTTCTAACTTTTGGAGATGTTTGCAATACAAGAAGCCCTCTGGGAATAAGTTAATTGAGCAGATCCTTGCCAGACAGCATAAGGAAAAAAGGGCATTTAAAGACACCTGGAACTGCTGCAGGTGAAGCCTGGAAAAGTAGGGAAAGGAGTCTTACCAGAGGAATAGTCCTATAGGTCTTCATTTTGGTAAGCCCATAGAAAATGAGCTAGATACTCATCTCTTGAGCTATGGTATCAAATTGATGGTTTCAAAAWTTTTTTTAATCATTTGATTAATTTGAGTGTTAGGAAGATGTAGGAGGTGTGCTTCTACTAATCCCAAGGTGAACATCCAGCAGCCCGTTGTTGTGCATCTTTTATTTGCTATGCAGCAGGAGTCACCTAGTCCTGTTTTGCCTACTTTATTTACTTTGCATTAGTGTTCATTAAAATTACCTCAATTTCTCAACATGGGGTGATTTTTAAGCCTTTTAAAGATTTTTAATGGTCTGAATCCTCATCGTCTGATATCACTTCATGAACAGCACAACTTTSCAACTTATTTTTGTTCAAATATACAAGGGTCATATTCTTCATCTGGTCTTTTCAATCAAATTTATTTGCCCAATTTYATTTGCAATCTGTGTAGTCATATGAGCCTGAGCTGGAAGCAACCAATTAGATCACACTGTCCCTCCTCTTGCCAACATGGAATATAATCCCCCAGACAGGGACACGTGCTTGGTTTTAGCCAAAAGCTCAGAAGAAACTCCTGATCTTCACCCACTGAAATTTAACCTCTCATCTGTTATTAATCTATTTTCAGCAAATGATTACCAGAACATCTGCTCATGCCCAGTAAATTTTTCCTTCCTTCTCTTAAAGCTGACTTCCCCAGTGGGCTGATGGAAGAGAGATTCTGCAGCTCATTCTGCTCTTTAAAATAGCATTGGTCCACTGAAGAAATGTTAGCTGAAGGTGAGGGAGTGATTTTTGTCATTCAAGTTGCACCTATAGGGGAAATAAGAGCAAAGCGATTGCAATAATAGTAGGATTTTCATCTAACATTTTTTGTTTATTTGTTTTTTTTTGATCAGGAAGCAAAAGGACACATTCAGCAAATGTGTGTTTGGGGTTTACATAAAGATGCAAGCAGCCACACAAATTTTAGCATTAATCAAGCCTTTGAATCACAGGATCATTGAGGTTGGAAAAGACCTCCCAAGATCTTTGAATCCAACCTTTGGCCAATCACCGCTTTGTCACCCAGCCCAGAGCACTGAGTGCCACATCCAGTCATTCCTTGGACACCTGCAGGGTTGGGGATTCACCACCTCCCTTCCAATGCCTGACCACCCCTTCAGGGAAGAAATTCTTTCTGAAAGCCTTCTTGTGTCCACTTCCATGTCCTTCCCTAAAGGATRTGGCCTGCCAGGGTGCATTCAGGAGGAAGGATGATGACAGAGGAGCATTTTCAGGAGGGCCTTGAAATCTGAGAAGCTGTTTGGATTTTTGTCAAGGARATTCCCTCAAAGAGGAGCTGCAGTATGGGTGATAGCGTGAGAGCTGGTCATTGCCTTGWTTTCTCTGGTATTCTCTCTCTAATCTCCCTCCCAACTTTTCTTCCCTACATTYCCACAGTAAGCATTTATCCCTGTGATTTACTGGTACAATTTATTTGTGTGCCTCGAGGAAAATGCTGTCTGAACGTTCATTTAATTTTCATGTTTTTCTCAGGGGTGCTGCTTTCTGCTCTCAGGATGCCTTTCTGCAGCTCAGATGTGCTACCAGGGCATCTTTTGCACAGCTTGCAAAAATCTGGCTGTGCCAAAGCTCTATTGGGCATTTTATGCTTCTGACCAGCATGACCAATCATTTACATGAGGCTCATATCGCCATTTAGAAAGCAAATTTTAATGTTTTCTTTAGGTTTGCTACTCCAAATGCAGATATTTAGGGCAGCAAATGTTGGGCCTGGTTCCCTTTAAGGAACCACTAATCTGATGAAGWGTCCAGAAAATAGCTGGGCAAAACTGAAAATGAGAACTAAAGAAAAGCCCACCTAGAGGTGGTTGGTTCAGATGGACACAAAATCCCACTAAAGAAATCAGATCCCTTCTAAAATATCAATATACAAAAAAAGCTGTATTTTGGAGGTTTCTCATTCACGTAATTCAAAAATCTGGACCTGTAGCTTTCTGTCATCCTGGTGCACACACAGCTACCCTGCAGGCAGTAGATTAATGGATTTTAGACTATAAAAGATTCAGCTCTTAAGGAAAATGTCACTTTGCAGCCCAGCTGTAGCAGAAGTTGGTTATTCCCTGTGATTGTTGCCTACTGTTGAAYGATTTAGTTGGAGCTGACAACTTGAGACTTTAGCACTACATTGTGTTAAAGTATATTTAAATATATATTTAAATACATTGTTTTATCTTTTTTTTATGTTTCAGAACAAGAGCCAAGGACTGAGTTTTGTCCGTATCCATGCACCTTGGCAAGTCCTCAGTCGAGAAGCAGAACTCCTTAAAATAAAAATGCCCACTAAAAAGGTAAATATCTCCCATTTTCTATCAACAAGTTTTATGACTGMAAGAGCAGGGATCAGAATCATCATGTAATATATAGAAGCCCATGGAGTTACTTTGTTTCAAAAATCAGACAAAATGAACTGTTGAGCTTATTTTTCACATTTTCAAGTCTTTTGAGATGATTTACTGTTTGGAGCTATATTTAAGATGGGATTTCCAAAGGGGTTTTTAAAAGCCACAGAGGCAGCTGGCTGATGGACTGCATTCAGGAGGATGATGACAGAGGTGAATGTTAAGGAGGGCTTTGAAAGCTGAGAAGGCAGGAGCTGTCTGGATTTTTGTCAAGGAAATTCCCTCAAAGGCGAGGRGCAGTATGGAAGGTAGTATGAAACTGGTCAGTGTCTTAAGACTTCTCCAAAGAGAGAGAGGCTCTCCCCAGATAATCCGTTTTGGTGATATATCAGTGACTTGATGAATTCAGACCTGCCTGTTATTTAAACTTCAGCTCACTCTCTTTTCTGTCTGTTTGCAGCAGAGTTACTGGCAAACCTTGTAAATTCCATGTAGGAAATCCCCCAGCCTGTGTTCCTGAAATTACTTAGTCCATTGGTTAACGACACCACTGGAGTCAGGGGAACTGCCTTGTGCTTTTAGCTAGTGATACTCCTCAATTGCACTGAAGAACACTTAGTTATTTTCTTTGCATTGTCTTTAGAAAGAAAGAAGAAGTTGACTTTGTTTTCTCCCATGACATTGTTTGGTCTTTCTTTGAGTTTTTCATCTTGTTTTCACTCACCAGAAACTTCGCTGTGGTTCCCATGCTATTACAACCTGTCTATCAGAAGACTRGCCAAGTCACTCTTGAATACTCTTCATGTGTTTGCATCCCAGGGGAAAAAAAAAAGGATATTTCTAATCAATCTTTGAAAATAAGTAGGTTTTAGATAGCTACAGTACCCCTAGAAACTTTCTACATATTCAACTCCTCTCTTTGATCCCTTCCAAAATTAATTTGTTTTATGAATTTTTTTGTGCCTTCTTATTTCTCCCTCCTTCTGCCCTCATGGGCATTTTCCCCACCAAGATTTTTACAGATTCACCAAAGTAAATTTTGCACTATTTTAACTGATGACCCTTGCCATCATTTTTGCCTGAGTTAAGGTCTGTCCAGGAGCTGGTAATCTCTGATGGTACCCTCCTCATTCACAGCAGTTCTGCATCCCCTTCTCTCCTTTGAGTGGAAGAAAAAAAATCCTCTGTTATCTCCAAAAATAATAAAAATTCTCTGTTATCTCTAGCTGCAGAAATGGCAGCAGAAACAAGATTGACAGGAAAGCTCTATTCATGTCCTAGGRTTTGGGTATTTTTTTGAAATTAAAAACAGTTGGAAGAGGAATTTCCTTTGAAGGAAAAAAAATCCACTTTGAAAAAGCTGAAATCTTGTRTTTTGGGGGATTGGCAATATAAAATACAAAATTGAGACAGTAACCACTGAAAGGAAAGTTCTSTTTTTGTTCAAAGATACAAAATACTGCTCTCAAGGCACATTAGGTATTTTCTGTGATTCTATTTTTATTTATTCAGGGATCCTATTAAGCCATAAAAAAGGGACATTTTCAGGGGAAAGCATTTATCCACCTCCAAACACGAATTAGTTACAAATATGTTTTTTTCCCAAATGTTAAGTTTTAATTCATGTTTCAGAATATAAGACATGCTGGGGAAAGGCACCCTCTGAGCCCTTTTAACGAGATTTAAAATTCTGGACATGGTAATAGAGCTATTATGGTGAGTGAGACTGTGCCAAGCTCAACCATGAGTACGRGAAACAAATAGGAACAACTGGGAGGGTTGCTCTGTGGCCAAAGCTGTGATGTCTCTGGCTTTAGTGAGTCTTGGGRGAATGAATCCTGTGACTGGAGTCCTGGGATAGGGAAGGAAAGGCTCTTCAGGAGGGATAGGCAGAAATGGAGAGGTRGAAGGGTTGTCCTGTATGGAAGGGAAAAGCTGCATTTAAGGGATTGTAAGGTTCACAGCTTCTGGGTGAGGGTTGGGGGTTGGAAAACAAGGCAGATATCACTGAGTGTTGTATAGGACTGATGAATTATTCCATAGGCAACCAGGAGAAATTGKGCTTATGGGAAATGTCCATTTGCCAAACATTAATTGGGAATACTGCACTGCTATGACAAGCAAGTCTGAGAAATTCTGAGGAGTGTTGAAGATAAGACTGTGCCACAAGGATTCAGTGAGACAACTATGAAAGACGCCCCCCCAGACTGGATACTTGTGACTAGAGAAGGACATGTGGGGTATGTGATGGTAGGAGGCTGCCTTAGCTACAGCAACCACAAAATGGTTGAGTTTAAAATATGCAAYCTAATGAGAACCAAAAAGGTCAGCAGAGTTGTTGCCATGGGTTTCAAGAGAGCAAACTCAAAGCCACTCAGCTCTGATCTCTGGGAATCTGGAATTTTGAGTGCTCCATGAGTGTTTGGTTGAACATGGAATTCCTTGTGGAGCTGAGAAGAAAAAGAAATTTTCCATCTCTAGCAGCAAGGCCGGGCCTCACAGGAAGTTTACAAAGCTGTGGGTCACATATTCAGGGAGAAAATGCAAAAGGCCAAAACTCATCCAGAGTTGAAACTGGCCAATGTTGTGCCACACTACAAAAAGACTTTTAAATGTACATTAATAACAAGAGAAGGTGTGAAGAAAACATTGGACCAATACTTGTTGGAAATGTTCACCTGACAAACAGAGATGATGGAACAATGGAGGCCTTCAGTGCTTTTTTTTGCCTCAGTCTTTAATATTGATAATCTTGGACTGCGTGGTCCTGAGGCAGAGGACTGCAGCTGTGGRAACTGTTTGTGGATTTCCATTTGTGGCCACTGAATTTTTAAGGGTCCATCAGTATCCACTGGATATTCAAAAGTCCATGGAGCCTGGAGAATTGATCCCAGAGWACTGAAGGAATTAGCAGGACCCCTTGCAATCCACTTCCAAAGGACTTGGTACTCACTGACTGGAAACTACTCGTTGTTATTACAATTTACAAGAGGGAAGAGCCAGTAATGAAATCCCCAATATTCTAACCTCAGGACTTGGAATAWTTATGGAGAAAGTCATACCATCTGCAACTGAAAGGCATTTGAAGGACAAAGCATTCCTCAAACACAGACAATAAGGTTTCACAAAGGGAAAGTCCTGGSTAACTAATTATATATCCTTCTACTATGAGGTTCCCTGCCTCRTGGATGAGAGGAAGGCAGTAGATGTAACTTTTTTTTCTCTGAATTTTAGTAAAGTTTTTAGTATTATTCCTCAGAGCATCCTTCTGGACAGGTGATTTAACTGTGAGATGAGCAGGCACCTGGAGCTCTGGGTGAAGAACTGGTTCTTTTCTTTTTTCTTGTATTAACAATTCTGCACTGAATTTTTTTTTTTCTGGAAGCAGCTTCTGAGAGGGACAAGAACCTTTTGGAACTGCAACCCATATGGATCCAGGAGCTTGCAGTTATATAGGAATATGTCTTCAGAGAAGACACTTTAATTACAGGTTTAAACATATGTGTACAGCAATTTTTTTTCCCCCTTTCTTCATTTTAGTGTAATTTTGGAAGGGATATGCTAATGTACAGTTTTGTTTCCTCAGATGTATGAAATCACAGAAGAAAAGGGAATACTCAAAACGTTAAATGAAATATGGAGCAAATTGACTGAACCTCTGCAGCCCCARGTGCCACAACAAGAAAACACCAAGATGAAAACCTTGTCCTACCCATTTTCCAGAGAGAAAATATATTTGTGAGTACTTTAAAATGTGATGGACAACAAAGAAAGCTGAAATGTATCATTTTAGTGTTGTAATTTCTTTTCCCCACATTTAAGTTGAAATTCATAAATTCATCAAGCATATCAGGCAATCCTGAGGAACCATCCAAAATTGTCAGATTTTCAATGGATTAACAGAAATCTAAGCTGGAGAGAATTTCTGCCAATTTTCTACTTATTTCTGCAGGATAAGGCACTGGAAGCAGTGCATCAAATAAAATTTCCATCTGTTTAGCTTGAAAAGTAGAAATCCTCCCATCAAAATCCTGATTATTTGGTTACGGATATTACTGCCTGTTTTGAAAAAAGCAAGAGCTGGTAGAAATATGGCAGCATTTTCCATCTTGATAGATTTATTGTAGCAATTAAAACTCAGCTAATAATATGCAGATAAGGAATTCTTGACACCTGCCCTTTCACTCAGAGTAATATTTCTGGGCCCAGTTTGACATGAAACACTCTTTTTTCGCTCCTGGGTGTCTCCTTGTATTTATGTCCAATAAATAAAATTCAGTAATAAATACAGTGACCCACAATTTCATTTATTGCCCTCTGACAATTGTAATTAATTTTGAATATGAGTCRAATTGATGGAGGAGAATAAACTGGGAAGCTAATTTCACATATGATGATTTTGAGGTTTAAGGGAAGGCATAATTCCAGTGGAATGGTTATTTGAAATCAAGTGAAATGCTGACTGCTTAGTGGCCAGGAAAAGAGTAATGAACATCTGCATCAGGCAGGTTGAAACCTAATAAATAACATAACCTCAGCATCCTACAGTGTTGAGGGGATGTTGTAAGAAAAATATTAAAAGGTCATCTTCTGTAAACAATAGAGAGGTTCTTCTTGCCCAAAAGGCATTTTATATTAGCTAATCATTTTGCATTTTTATGCCCACCATCAGTGCAATCCTGGTAGAGCTCTGAATGACTGGGTCTCAAACAGCACRTTCTATTATGCTGTACTATGTCATCCATATTTCCTTTAAACATCTGTTTTTCTGATTAACTGCGGTTTCTGAGTAACTTCTAAATCAAAATCCTATATGTTGTCTTACTTGTTGCTTCCATGCCTTAAAACAGAGCTGATTTTATTTTTCCTCAATGTTTTAGGTATAACATCCAAGACAAAGACACCTTTTTTGACAATGCAACCCGCAGCCGAATAGTAAGTTAATAAAAATAACGTGTCCTTGTCTTCTTACGCTGAGTGGGATTTGCTAGTGGGGTTTGGAATGGGATCTACTGGGAATGTTTGAGGTTCAGCTTTGCTAATTTCATTAGTTTATGCGTTTGTGTGTTCTGGCAGAACACTATTTCCTGCCATGTATGTAAGGAATTCCTTTCTGGAACTGCACTGTGGTTCAGGAGTGTGAAATCCTCTGCAGGGAACTTACTGACTCCTCTTCATTGTTCAAAGCTCTTTTCAGTCCTAATCCTAATCTTAACTAGATTTCCTTCCACATATTTCCTTCTTATACTCCATATACTTCTATAAAGACATGACACAGTAGGATTTAGCCCACAAATGTTAGGGCTAAATAAAAAAATTAATAAAATCTGCTAAATGATTGAAATATTTGTGCAAACGAACGCTGCAGAAGCCACTTATTTTAGAACTTTGTTTTATTGCCGATTCCATGATGAAATTAATGCTAAAAGAGGATCTCTGTGTTATCCCACTGTTCTTTTTTGCAGGTGAGGGAAATTTTGAAGCGCACATCTACAAAGGCCAGAAACAGCATGGGTAAGGTGGAGGGAAGAGAATTAGGGGTGTTCTTTTGAAAGGAATCATTTAGGTGTCTCACAGATTATTGGTTTTTCTAGCTGGACACAAAATGTGCTGGCACATCTTCACAAAAGAAAAAGAAATTAGAGATTGAATTAAATGATTTTTTCTGAGAATCATGAATTTCTAGTCCATGGTTTGGATGGTAATGGGAGCTGGCTTTTCATTTCTACAGGTGCAGCTTCTGGCACATAACTCRCATTTCAAGAATTGCTATAAAATTGGATTTGATTACTGTATGATCTGTTTTGGAAAATTCAGATGTCAACTGCAATATGTTGTATTATTTCTTGCAGGACTGTATTTTTCTTGCCATTTCAATTGAATAATTCACCTTTCCAGGTTATATTTATTGCTTTGGCTTAAAAAATTACCTCCCTGAGCTGCCTAGTGAAATATATGACTTAAATATGACTGTTTTGAAGATACTTTTGGGATAGTGCTGAAATATTTGGAGCTTGAGGTTCAGAATTTATTTAATTTTCTCGTGGTTCAGAATTTATACAGGTGCACGTATTCTCTTTTCTCTACTCTTTTCTCTCACCMATGGTGAGATCATGACACATACCTCCCTAGTGGAAAAGAAGTGATGATGCTCCCTGTCTGACTTATTTTCTGGAAGTCTTTCTGCAAGCTCGACCACCTATGGACAGATCACAATGTCCAAGGGTAACATTTCTGGCAAATAATATGCTGCAGCAAGATTCTGCAGAGTCCTGGTGTGATTTTGGGCAGGGAAGCTCCAATAACACGTGTTTTTGGTATAGGAGAATAGATTTAATTTAGGTTTTCTTGAACAGGAGATATAACTTTTTTTTTTTTGAAATTACATGAAAAGCGTAACAAAATGAAAGCCACACAAAATGCCTTTYCTTTTTCAGCCAAAACCATTGGCCTTTTCCCAGTACAAACTTTTAAATTTATGACTGCCACACTATTTCCTTTTAAAAAAAAAGAAAATATGGTTTTTAAAATGTCAGGCATTCTCAATTTCTAAAACATCATTTGGCAGGTGCTGATTTTTGAACTGTTTACTTGGTGTTGTTCTGTGTTTTGATCTGCTCAAAAGTCTCCAGTGGTGCAATAGAGGGAATGCTGCCTTATTTTTGTGGATTGCTGGGAACCCTCCTGGAGACTTTGGATTTTCCTGGGGTGAAAACTTGAGAGAAGYTCAAGGACAGAGCAGGAATGGATAGAGCACTTTGCCAATGGAGATATTTGCCTCTAACTTAAGGTTTTCTTTAATAACTTTTCCTGGTTTATAGTGGAATAAAAGCCATCATTAGAGATCAAAGGACTAGTAATAATTTTTCAGGAATTTTTTAACTTTAGTGTGAAAATACAGCCTGATGCACTTCAGGCTCAGATCAGCTCAAGAACTCATTTGACATGAAATAATTATTTTAAAATTCCCGTTGTCCATTTTTCTGGTCCATGGCCAAAACAAGATTGTGCATAATTTTTGACTTAAATTCACTTATTCCTTTGGTCTTCTGAGATCCTCCCCCAAAAGACCTCTTTTTCATATGTCACTAAGGCTTTYCCATCTCACTGATATTAAACTTAAAACTACTCATCAGGAGAGGTTTAAAAGATTTTTTTTAAATAATTTTGTTCTTTTTTTAAATTAAAATTCATTGGTATTTTGCACAGGAGGCAAGACAGTGAAGTTGGAAGTGCTTATAGCAGTTTTTGATTCTATAAACCTGTTTTATGAAAATGACAACACTTCAAACAGATTTGGATTTTGGATTATGTTTTTTTTTCCATCTTTATAAGGCTGAATCTGATCCCACTCCTATGATGTTATTCAAGGAAGGCTTATTTTCTTCTAGCATAACTCTGAACCACTGCAAACTTCCAAACATTGAATGTTTTCAGGAGCAGGCTTGACACTGTCCAAGCATAATTTTTTGATTCTATGAATGCATGTAGTTGTACTTTGTATCAAGGCAGACATTTATTGGTACCACCTGTCTAGCATCTCTGACCAGAAGGTTTCTGCCAAATACTTCAGGACAATATTTAATTTGACTGTGGAATGTTTTTCATCACTAAAGACATGATAGCTGGTTACTTTTTTTTTTTTCTGGGCATTGAAAGCAGAGAGGCCTGGAATAAATTATATATACATACATATATATATATATACCTATACACATATACATACATATATATAAATAATTATTAGAAATTACTCATCTCTGGTTGCCTTTTTATGGAAAACCTGTTTGCACCTCCAGAGACTGAAGATGCAATTGCTGTAAGAGTTGCAAGTGTTGAGAACCAGTAGGGATCTTGTGTCTGTCTACAGGTGCTGCAGTCACTGCTGGGAATTCCCTTGCTAAACTAAACTTCATGGCAGTGCCCAGGGCCAGGTTGGATGGGGMTCTGGGATAGTGGAAGGTGTCCCTGTCCATGGCAGKGRTGTAGGTAYTTTAAGRTCCYTGATCTTTAAGGTMCCTGCCAACCCAAACCATTCTATGATTTCATAACCACAAACTTCTGAGGAAGTTTTTTTTTTAAATTGTTGGTCGGTGGGGATCCATGGTTCTGAGCATTGTAAAGATTCAAGGAGTTCTGGGTGCTTCACTCCTCAGTCTTGTGGCTGTTTGCTATCAGTGTGAGAAAGTGGTCAGCAGAGTCTTTGCACTGTGCTGTTCACTGAAGAAAAAGCACTTTWTGGAAGTGAGTTTCTCTGAAAAATGTTTTCCACAGCCAGGATCTCCTATATTGCTCTATTCTCATTCTGAATACTGTCAGTTACACGGTTCTGGAATGTCATGAAATGAACTCTGTAATAATGTTTTGTGCTCAATTGTGCCTGTTGATCACCTGAATTTTTCTTTTTCCTTTAGGCATTGGCACGTTAATAGCAAACAATGTTTATGATGCAGCCTACCCACTTCACGATGTACGTATGCACTGTTAAACATCCAGCTCTCTGCTGGTGTCACTCAGGAGACATCCATTCATAGACATTATTATTTGATGTCTGTGACACTGAAAATCTCTTCTGTGATTTTAATATGAAAACTCTTACATAAGTGCATTTCAAGTTGTGACCTAAAAATAGAATCAATAAAATCAACAATGTAGGAACAGGTTACGCACTTTGCTTTAGTTTTTTTTTCTGCTTTTACATCAGTTATTAAATTATTTTCTTTCTCCAGGGTGAATATGAAGGCCAMAATGATGACATGAATGAAAGAAAGGTAAAATACTGGAAAATTTAATTATGTAATAAATGACATTCTAAATCTCGTTGTAAGACATTAGCCATTGTATGAACAAATAGATGTTTTACACAAATGCATACATTTTTGAATTAAATATTTTCCTCTATTTCTGTATATAAAAGTGTTTTTGCAAGATGTTTATAATGTCTTCTTATGAAGCATGTCAGTTAATTTAACTTGAAATTTACGTCTTGAAATGCTTCCAGTTTCCCTCTGCATACATAGACAAGATCATCAACCTGTCAGGAAGCTAAAATTGTTAAATAACTCAAAAATAATTTCCCAACTGAATGCTCCTAGAGAGCCCTGGTTGCTTTTCATTTGATTGTGTGCTCAATTAATTGCAGGCAATTTCTAAAAATCTGCTTCCAATTATTTTGTAAATAAAGTTTCTAGCTATCAAAAGACATACAGAAGTAGATCAGTCCTCAAGAGAAAGTGTGAATTCAAACTGTGTTTAATAAATATGCTTACTTTTAGAAATGGGAAAAAYCATTTAATTACTATTAAATAATGTATTTAGATTTGTAGATTACTAATAAGTAATCTGTTAAGATCCTTTCCATATTGTTCTCTAATGTTAATTTCCTTGATATGCAAACAATAGGATAGGAAATGCAGAGGGAAAATAGAAGGGAGTGGAAAAAGGGAAGGTTTGGAAACCCCCAACATTTACCATACTATGAAGACTGAGTTCGTACAAACAGAGGTCATACAAATAAATCTGATTTCTCCAATACTGAATTAGTAAAATTTGAAAACATACTCTTTGTAGTTTTTGGTAAATAATGYTGCCATTCAGCCACTAGATGTCTTCATGTGCCGTATACAATTTAATTTACTGTATGAACCTTGGTAAGCAAAACAAAGTTTGGAAGCAAACTTTAAAAGAAGCTTTTTTATTCCTGTCTGCTACTTTGAGCTTTTTGTTCATGAAGGAATTGTCTGCTCTGGACTTGCAGAATTTTCTCTGAGAGGCAGCTTCACAGATTACTGACTTGGAAAGCAAAAATTTTAGCGAAACAAACTAAATGAACATTAGTCAATGGAGGAAAATTGGGTGCTATGGAATGGCAGGGGTGGGGGAAAGAGGGCCTAGAAGGACCAGGGTCTGGAAAAATATTCCCCCTACTCATTGTATTTTGTGCTGCCCTCTTTTTATTCTGCCTATTAGGCTCAGTTATGAAGTGTTAAGTATTAAAAACATAAAAGCTTCTTTCCAGAAATACTTCATTGATTATTCACATATGTCCCTGCTGCCTAGGCCTTGACTCTTCTGTAGTATTCCTATGCATAACATCATCTGTTTTCTATCTGATTCTAATAGTCTCAGTGTTTAATTTCCTGGAGCACCCTGATCAGGTTTAAAAGAAAGGAGGGCATTTTTGAGCTTTTTCTTCTTCTGGCCCCTTTTATWTTGCCCTCTTTAACTTATCTGTGTGTTCAAATTCAATTTTCTCTTGTACAAGCCCCCAAAATAACCTGAGWCCTTATGGGCTACTTATGCACACGTATAGGGCAGCCCAAGTAATTAAGGTTTATGTACCAATTTATGACATAAAAATTAATCCTTATCAACCTACTTCAGTATTTTCTTRGAGAAAATGCACAGTGACACGACAGTTTTGTCCCATCCTATCAGAATTAGAATTCTGCAATGAAAACCTAAAACTGAGAGGCTTTCAGCTTTTCCTAAGAGTAAAGTAATTTCCCAGTTTGTGTGATTTCTGTTCTGAAAAAAAAATCTTTTAAAGAAAGGTATTGAGCAGCAAAATGATAATAACTCACCATGAGTATAAACACTTCTTTAGTGTTTAAGCTTCTGGCCCACTGGCAGCTTGTAACCCTTCATTGCTGTCTCTATGTTTGACATTAAAAAATCCATGAGGGCTTTGTAACTCACCTGGAAAATCCACTGTCATATACCTGAAATACCACTTGTCATACCCTAGAGCAGTGTCTATTATTAGAAACAGGTTAGAAAACTTTATAGATGTACAGAAAGTACCTGTTCCTAAATGGAATGCTATTTTGGACAGCACTTTCTTTTTGCTGATCAAATTCCATTCTGTWGCTGTGTTCAAAGCAGCCTTTGGGGAGTTTAAAGAATGTAATGGTTTTAACTTTCTTCTTTTGCATATTCGAGTGAACACATTTATTAGTATGATTATTTATGGAAATAAAAAATAAAATAATACTAACAATACCAACCATACTAATACAATCATACTAATATGGCTGACATGTTGTAGGTAATGCTGGGTGATAATGACAAGGGGTGATTTTGAATAGGCAAAAACAATCCATGTGAAAATATCAGTATGGCAGCCAGGACAATCCTCTTCAGTGAAGTTGTGTCACATAGATCATGGRAATGAAAGAGGGAATAAGCAAGACTATCCCAAATTCTTTGCCTGTTGCARTTGGKGTATTGTGGTCAATMTRYCCCAGGTCCTGCAAAATTTCCTTTYATCCCTGCTCCTMTTCCAGCTGGATTCCTCCCACTGTAAGAAGTTTCTGTAGAATCTGGTCCCTCCTTTGAGCTCTCTGTAAGCTGTGGGTGAATCTGCATCTCCAACAGCAGACATGGCCTTGTGTGGTGTTCCCAGCATGGGGACAAAAGTGGCTTTTCTATGGGCTCTACGGGGTTTAGCAGCACCAGGAGCGTRGCAAATATTTTTAACTCTTAGAAGATGTTTGTGAAAACAGAAGTTTTCCAGTTAATTTACAGTTTCTTTTTTTTTTTCTTTATTTAGTTGCTGTATCAAGAATGGGCAAGATATGGAGTGTTTTACAAGTTTCAGCCTATTGATCTCATAAGGTAATGTGGACTTGTGTAAAACCAAGAGACCTAGTTCTGAGGTGATGCAGATTAATTCATTTCCACTTCAGCAAATGAAATCTTGGATTGATCAGAACGTTGAAAATAATGTCCTCACTGCTTTTTTTGTGGCTCTGATGATAATTTACTATGACAAAAATATGCTCAACAATCRTTACCTATGCTTTTGTACAGTGCTTCTTCCTGGAAGAATGCCACACTTGAGTTTTTGGGGTTTTTTAGATATTGATTTGTTCAAAGGAGAGGAATTGCCATTTACATTGGTGAATTTTTATTGGAGGGTATGGTCACAAAATCTGGCGAATAATCAGAAGCTGGTGTTCACATCATGAATCAGTGTGAAAGWATGTGACAGTTTTGAGATTGATTTGATTTTTTTACTCCTGGTTTTACAAGTTTTATTCATCTGAACACATCCATATGTGTTCCCAGTGGGGTKTTTTGTATATTTATAATTTTTTTCTTTACAAACATAGAAGAAGTTGGCTTTAAAATAAGTCAAAACAAACCAGTCCTGATTTTTAAGGATTTCCCACAATAACTAAAAGAAAGCCAAAACAAAACAGTTTTTGTTGCATTKTATTTTGTTTGTACTATAAATACTGAGTAAAGAAAAAAAAATATTTGAGTAAACTGCTGACTAGAAAGATTCTGTTATAAGATGTCTATCTAGGAATAAATGAACTAGGATATTAAGAAATAGAAAAAACCTTAACAAATAACTATTTTAAAATAATTTGTATATATAAGAGAGATGGAATTTGTTATCATTTGCCTTTTGAATAATCAAACTTCAACCATTTTTTATTRTATGATCTGCCCCTACATGATTGCCTGCAAAAGCTGCTGTTGGTAATATAAATAGCACATAAGCTTTGTAAAATATTTTGTTATATTTTGAGCTGCACTTAGGTTTTCAAAGAGTTAAGCAATAACTTTTAAAGTGAGAGAAATTGCTCCTACTTGAGAGCAAGCTGTTGCAAACTGGCTAATGGAAGAGAGACCATCCAACCCTACTGATGTTCTGCGAGAGAAATTTCCTTTTCTCTTGCTTCAAAGGTTTTGTGCAAAATTTATGTACCTTTTGTATGGCACTTACTCTGGGCCAAGCTCCTGTATGGAACAGGTAAAGTCAGGATGAGATTACAACACCTGCTGTGTTGTTAGTAAATATTACAAGTGTTAAACCAAGCTGTGACTGGCTAGAGGATTTCTCAAGTTTTAGCAGACCTGACAGCTCAGCTGAGTTAAAAATAGAGGTACATCTGCTTACACTCCATCTTCATKTGTATGTTGCTGTCTCCATTATAATGTTTCACTGTGCTGATATGATTTCATAGAAATCCTGTGGTTTAAACTTCTGTGAGAAACAAAAAGAAGACCAGACATGTGCAATTGATTGTCTGTTCTCAGAGATGACTTTTCTTGCTTTTATCTTCCATACTTTGCTTGACTGCAAGTTTGACTGTTACCACTAAAATAAATGTGGTTTTTATTTCCTGGGTAATGTTAGAGCTTTAGTGTAGATGTACCTGGAGAATGGCCACCCCTCTCTTTCTGCCAGTGAAGTGGGTTTCTTCTCTTTTCTGCTATTGGGGTATCTGAGCTAAGCCTTGAGGTGGATACTTATTCCCTTGGCAGACATCAGTAACACTTTGTGCTTTTTGGTCATTTACTGTGACCTTCCTTTCTTAGATTGCTTATATTATTCTCAACTTTTATTTCTGCTTTTTTTTTCTAGTGTAACTTACGTTTAAATCCAGGCACTGATGGACAGATGAAGCAGTATTTATCTTTCTTTCTACTCAAAGTCTATCCTGCCTGCTATTTTCAAATATATAAACTCTGTTGAAGTGTGCTGCTAATTTTAAATACAGCTTTAAAAACATATATTTAACTACTACTGTTTCACTCTTACTCAGTAGAGTAGAAAGTCATCCTTTAATTCAAGTGTCTATGCTGGAAGGTTAGATGTGGCACTGTAGAATTATTATAGGTTATTCCTCAGCACTTTCCTTCTGACCACACAGTTGTTGCCAGTTCCCAGTTGATTGTACACCRAACACAGGAACCACATATTTTTTGTTCTCACTCTTGGTACAGACTGGGGATTCTCTTCTAACATCTGTAATCTGATAGAATTTATCTGCATAGTCAGTCTTGAAAAATTTTAAAGTTTCTAATAACAAAGTTATTTTAAAGTTCCTAATAACAAAATGAAATAAAGGACCATTATGATATTCACCAACAATTCCATTCACTACTGTTTCTTAATCTGTAAAATCATCCTTCTCTGGCTTTGTGGAACACTTTGGGCTACAAGAAAGAGCAAGGATTTTTTTTTTTTTCTGTGAAAGAAATGCAGCTGTAAGTAAGGGGGATTTCACCAAATAACACAGTGCATGTTACATATTTCTATTCTACAGCAGAACAATTTCAGTGAAAGACTTCAAGACAATATATAGTGCAGGCTGTGCAAGTAATGCAGTGTGAATTGAAGTTTGATTTGTAAGATGTTACARCACCTCATCTCTCAGTGCACATCCAGATATGAAAACACATTGTTTGAAACASAGTCTGCCTAATGCGGTGCTTTACTTTCAAAAGTGTATGAATGTCCAAATATGAAGTTAAATTTTTTTGTGTTTGTTTCTTTTTAACTCACATAACTCACATGAAGAGGACTATAAACAGTTATTTGAGAGAGAAATCATGAATTATTTACTAGCAGATATCTTAGGCTAAAAGTACTGAAAACAATGAATGAAAAGTACTGGACCTCAGTCATCTCAGGAGGGCCTGAGGGATATATTAAAAAGTAGAAAATGAAAGCTGCAGTTTTAGAAAATTCAGAGCTCTGGAGGTCTATCTGTTGTGACACACCTTTTCTGTCATCCTAAWTTAAGTATTGATTTTCACTAGAGAGGAGTTTCTCTTGTGTGACTTTTTTGTAGGAATGTACTTATCTACAGAAGTTCCTCTTAATCCTTGTACTGTAATGTAAAAAAAATACCATAAAAACATCTGTGGCTTAGTGATTTTCTTCTATTTTTGATGATTTTCTTTTCTCAGATGAAGATGAGTTCAAAGTCAGTTTTTAGCAAGTTCTGCAGTGATACTACTGTTGATCCAGAGATGGGGAGGATGCTCCCTAAGAGTTCTATGACCTTGCATGAAGAAAACAGGTTTTATATTTTTACATGCTATTGAATATTAATAAAAGTTTTAACAACGTGATTTTAGGATTAGTAGGTTGTCYTTAGACCTCCTCTCTGCTCAAACCAGAGCTGGCTTGAAAGCCAGATCAAATTGCTCGTGCATTTTTAAATATCYTGGGGTGGAGATCACACAGTTTCACCTCTTCCAAAACTGCACCACGTTCAAGAAATATTTCCCCCTCTCTGGACTAAATATTCCTTGATCTTATTTACTGTCATCATTTTTTGTCTTTTACAAGTACACCTCTGATGACTTATAGCAAGTCAAGAAAATACACACAAGTGTAAGAAGTGCAGTAGAAATTTATAATAGATTTTATTTCTGGTTGTAATGCAACATTTGTCACTTAGGAGCTCTAAATGGCAGATGAAGGGAGTAATCTAAAGTTATGATGTCACAAAGAGGCCGTTGTCCTTCTGAGACAAAGCCTAAACTCGTGGAAAACTGGCACATTTTCCTCTTAATGGCCATCTTRAAGCACCTACAGCTGGAAAGCCATGTAGGAACTGAAATTCCAGGAGCAGACCATTCTTGTAGAGAGGATGTCACCTTTTTATCCCTTGATCTGTTAATATAAGATTACCTCACCCCAGGAAAATCAAGCAGAGTTGGCTCATTTCTAATTGTGGTGGAGGTTATTTTATTATCACTGCTTCTATAAGGCCCCATCTCATTTTCTAATGGTTTTCCATATTTGAATTTCTATTTCCCATTTCTAGAAATTCACCAAACTTAGTAGCTAGCAGGCTACATTATCTATAGTGTGTTTACTTTCAAAGCTCCAAATGCCTCTTGCTGTAAAGCCTGAAACTGGGAAGACATGTAAAGACTGAGACTATGTATACAATAACTCTTTTTGCAGGAGCAGGTAGGAAAAYGTGTTAACTAAAATATTACTTCTAGTGTATAGAACATAAATCAAAACTGAGGAGTTTCTGTTAGTCAAACTGTCTGGCTAATATATTCCCTYCTTCCTATCTTTAACTATGTTTTCCTTTGGTATGGAAAATTGTTTCACCTCTGTGTGTAATGAATTCTGGCCTTTCATTGTKGTGTGCCCATGTTGAACCTGCTCTTGACTGAGCATCCCCAGTCCCCCCCTGYTCCTGCCATGAATACTGCATTTCTAAAGCCTGGAGCTTGCTTCTCATGGCAGTTTTTAAAGCAGTGACAGACCTGTGATCCAAAGTTTGACTGTCTCAGCTCTGGAAACTGTTGCYTTCTCTTTGAGGTCTTGGGGCCTGTGTAGGGCAGTGCTCAATGTAAGCAATCAGRCATCCAAATTGTCARTACTGCTTTGCCYTTTGACCTTCTGCTTCTTTCATCAATCTTCACCAAAAAAACCCCAAACCTGGATGTATCTGCTTACCCTACTTAGGGTAGTTTTAAAAGAGAGATAAAATAAGAACAGGGGAGTTCTGCTAAAATGTTGGTTTTATTGTCTTTAGAGATAGATGTTTCTTCCTTTGCAAAAATGTGGTTAAGATCAATTTGTGGCACAGCTTGCCCCAACGGAACCCTTCTATCTTGCCTAATGCCCGAATAAATGACTTCTCCATTCACCACTGTGATTTGTAGTCATCTATTTTTTTTTTTTTGTTCCACATACTGTCTAGAATTCTCAGGACTTGAAAATAAAGTCTGTGATGCCCAGTCCTGAAGGAAATATTGTCCAGTCACTGCTTATGCTTGCTTTGGGGTTATTGATCCTCAAAGTGGAGATTATCTTGAATACTTTAATTCCTCAGCTTCCCTGTCCCTTCTCTGTTATTATTGAGATCCACCCCCTTTTTTTTTTCTTAAAAAAAAGAAAAAAATATCCTTGATATCCTTTTTTTTTTTTTTTTTAATGGAATGGAACCACTTTGGCAGAAACACTCCTGTAGCATCTGGKTATCTCACAGGGACTGAACAACCCTTTCTGATGCATTCTGTGCCTGCAAGTCTTCCCTGACTGTCATTAGCAGGCAAATCTTTGACATTCACAGAGATGCTGAGGCTGCCTGCAAGGAATTCTGTGTTGGGAAAAAAGCAAAAACAGCTTTAAGCCTGGGAAAGTGCAGTAATGGAGCAAACACAGCAATAAGTAGAAAAATGCCCATGAGCTCTACCAGCATCATTGGCATTTGTCCATCCAGCTCCTTTCCAAAGCTCTGCCAAACACATGCCTGAGGCAATAATCTGAGCATATCTTCTACTGTAACCCTACTGCACTTTGAGGCCAACATCTTTTTATAGTTCGAAGAATGTGTACAGTGAAGATTCCTTTCCAATATGTGGTACATCCAGCCTGCAGCTCGTCGTCATTAATGCTCTGGGTGCAGGGCAAAGTGCTGTGCCAGCATCCACTCATCTTTGACGTCCTTCCTGCCAGGTTTTACAGCAGAGAGCTTCCTGGAGGGGGCCAGAAGCAAGCGGGACTCTGGAGCTGGTGAAAAATGAACATTTTCCCCATCTCCTTTCCCGTTCCTCATTACCCCGCACCACCCCGGTTTCTTTGAGAATGGCCTTTGTTATCATGCTGTACATCCATGAAACTGGTCTGCATTTTAGGAGTTTGATGCTAGGGCAGCACTTTTCAGCTGAGGCATAGGGAGTTTTCTCTCCCCTCACTGGAACTTCTCATCAGAGGCCTTCCCCAAGTGCTCCAGCCATTGTTTATTGGAAAGCAGAGGGGTTTTGCTTGTGATGCATAAATCACCAAGGAATTTGTGTTGAATTATTCTGCTGGATGCAGGCCTGTGACTGAAGTGAGATGATTTACATACAGCTCTGCATTTCTCAGACTTTGCCAGTCCTGTAGGAAGTGCTTCTCTCTCTCTCTTTTGGCAAGGGCTTGGTCTTATTTATTGTTGCTTGTATGAGAGATGGAATTTTAAACCAGTAGGCTGAGATTGTAGTGGTGAGGAAAAACAGATCCCTACTTTCTGATAAACAYAATTCCCAGGCTTCAGATCACTATCTGAGCACTAGGATCCTCATTACCACCCAGATTCCTCCCTCCTGCAGTGGGAGTTTCAAAAGCTAGATCYAGCAGAGGATGTGTACATCAGGACTTCTGCAAAGTCAAGTCTCTGATGACTGAGGTTGCTCCATAACTTCCTGGGGCCTCCCCTTGGACTGTGGAGTTTTGTAGGCAGCTAGAATTCAGTTTTCTTTGTGTTCAGAACTGTCTCAGTCTAAGTTCAATAGTGCCTGAATGATGCCTAAATTACACAGCCAGAAACTTTTTTTTTTGAGTGGACATTACTTATAATTTTGAATGGTCCCATCCAAAAGGTGTCTTTGGAGATGGCATCAATGTCTTCTGAATAGGAAATGGAAGTTTGTTCCTTCAAACTGGAGGAAAAAAGAGATTGAGGTGAGAGGCMACATTTGGAAACAGAAGTCGTGGACATTTAAATATATACCTGCATGTGAATATTTGTAGGCATCTGGAGGTGTGTGTGGCTGGAAACTGTGGGGAGTAGAAAACAGCTGCTGCATTTGGATGGCTGCAGGTCTGCTTATCTTTCTTGTAGAACTGCTCTTAATGTCTTGATCTCTGGAGAAGGTTTTGCCTGTGGCTTGCTGGGCTGAGAGAAAGTTCTTTTCTGRCTCCTGAGTGCTGACCAGGGGTCAAGACCAACCCATTTCTGGTCTAAAGGTATTCCCCCATACTAAGACATTTTGTAGGAGGATCCTCTCTGTCCATAAGTTATATTAGGACAGGCCATTGCTTTATCTGATCCAGTAACTTGTCTATAACATTGGACAAAACCAGGATCAAGAACTGGGCACCACAAAAGTTATACCCAGAAAACACGAACTTAAGAAAAGCTTTCAATATGGCAAATCTGTGAACTTCCACAGCCAGTAGAGAGAGCAGAAAATTTAAAATTGTTATGCCATATTGAGCAGGGGATAAGAAACAGTAGGAGCCAGGCTCTTCTCAGCTGTGTTCTATGACAAGAGGTGAGGGCATGAATGAGAGTGAGGTAGAATAGCCTGTAGTTCCTTCTTGCCCTTCTTGAAAATGGGGGTGAAATTTGTTTTCCTCCAGCTTTTGGGCACCAAAGATTATCAAGAGCTGCCTTGCAATGACATCTGCCAGCTCCCTCAGCCCACGTGGGTACATCCCATAGGGCCTGTGGACTTAGGGGTGTCCAGTTTGCTTCAGTATTCCCTGACCCAATCCCCTCCCACTGAGGTGACTAAAAGATCATTTTTTTATACTTGTTTTTAATTGGAAAGGATACATCTGTTTATTAGCCACCAGATGGTGTCTATCTGACAGCAGTAACACTGTGCAAGTGCTAACAAGGACCTATTTACTAAAATAAATACATGAATTCAGGCTCTGCAGTCAGGGTTAGCTGTATTAACTTGAAAAGCAAGAAAGCTCTCATGAAATATTAGTTATTACAAATGAAAGATATTTAGGAAAAGATGCCARTATTTGAGGTTCAAACTCTTGTTAAATGGGATGAATAAAATCATGCAAATTATCTTGTGGAAACTGCAGATTAGACAAGTGATGAGATGTCAATGACCTTACATTTGTTCAAGTACAAAAAGACAGAAAAGCAAGTTGTGATAGGTGCTAAAAAATAGTAAGAWAAAGACTAAGTAATCTCCTTTCCTAAAAGTCCAAAAGAAAGGCTGATTCATATTAAATAGGTTACTCCTTATTTGTATTTGTTTATTATAGAGAAAATATTTTCTGTATAACTGAATGAATTGCTTCTTACCTAGACTGTCACTTGGTGCCCTGAGTTGTTTATAAAATGAAACTTCCTTCCCACAGGTTAACTCTGATTGACTCACATTAGCTTTGAATTAGCCTCAGGTAGCCATGGATTTTAAATTTCCCAGGTTGGGAAGACTGACAATATTTTTAAAATGTTAACTAAAGAGAGAATAACTTAAAAAAAGGTGAGGAGAGGTTGAGTTTCCATGGATTGCTTTATGCATGAATTCTTGGATGTGACAGACAAAACACTGTGYTCTACTGAAAATACCTTCCCTGAGCAAGGTGTGCTGTGACTTCTGCAGGCTC
Organism: Alauda arvensis; assembly: GCA_902810485.1. NCBI lineage: Eukaryota > Metazoa > Chordata > Aves > Passeriformes > Alaudidae > Alauda > Alauda arvensis. Next base: position 387,469 of record CADDXX010000290.1, on the reverse strand, counting down.
AGGGACRTTTAGAGCTTTTCAAAAACTTTTTAAGCACCTGACAGGAAACATCTACAGAATAATGTAATCAGGCACTTAGTCCTTTCAAACGTGTTCTGAAGTTTTTTATTGTCCCAGAAGAGAGAGAAGAATGCAATTACAGTGCTTCTKACTACCCATGATTGTGTTGTTTGCTTATCCATTTGGCAGTTGTCAGCCTTAATTTCTGTCTCAGTCACATTACATGTCTACTTATTATGCTTCTATTGTTCTTTCTCCTACAGTCAGTAAACAAAGGCTTTTTTCAGTTTATAATCCATCACCACAAGCTATGCACTTTAAGCTGTATTCTGACAATTTCTTGGAATGGAAGCATAAGGTTTGTGAATCTGTGGGGCTCAGAGAGTGGCTTGCTCTAATTTTATTTCTTTGCAGAATAAGGTTTGGCCTTTTTTTATTTTAAATTGCATTTAATACASAAATCCTGACTATTGTTATTAATTATTGTTGACAATTAATAATATTATTATTAATGGATCTATTGATATAATTATTATATTTCCCCRTGATTTTTGAATCCACTAGAAGTTGGAAACTTGAATATCCCCTTCCTCCACATACATCAACTTTTCCCTATTACTCTGCTGAAGAGTAATTTTTAAGAGCCAAAAAAACTAAGGAGAAACATAGTTATACCTCTAAATAAAACTTGCAATTTCTGTTCTCCATGGAGTTGCAATATTTTGACAGTGGATTTTTTTTTTCTCTTGTAAGGAATCACAATTAAAATTCCACAGTGCCTTGAAAGATAAATATATCTGTAATTTAGTTAAGTTTGACTCCAAACTTAAGTACCATTGGAGGACACAGCAAATATTTGTTAGGTAATGTTTCAAACAAGAACTTTAWTGAAAAGTGCTTGATTTAATGGCTCTGATGGCACATTTCTTCATTCTGTTTTCAGGGSGAAAGGGTCAGGTTCTGAACCCTATTAAAAACCACACTTTTAATCACTCTCAACTGGACATTCTTGTTTTTTATGCCCAGTATATGGAAAAAAAAAAGTGCTTTTGCCTTGGACAAAGTCTCTTTTCTTTGTTTTCTGTATGCAGAACCAGCTGACCTTTCTAAAGGACATTTTCTTTCCTACCTCAAACTCTGATGCATTGCAATTCATCTGAGGTTCTGTAGTTGTTATTTTTTTCCCCCTCTTAAAATTTTAATTAAAAAAGCTTTTCAGTCTCTTGGCACATGGTTCCAAGGGGAATTGTCTTCTGCCAGGATCTTTTCTTAGCTTCCATATTGTTCCATTTGGTGCACTCTCTGTGTATCTGGATTTAGCACTGATATGTTCCTTCTTGAGAGTGCCTGGATGGAATATGTGCYGTCAGACACAACCATGGTGGAAATCTCCAGGATCTCTGGATGCACAGCAGCCTCAGTGCTGCTGCTGAGCAGTAATTCCACCCAGGTGTCCCAGATGGTTGTAATAAATGCTTGAATCTTGCCCTGAGAAAATTTCCAAGTGAAGAAAGAATGGCAAATCCAGAAAAGTTTGGACACAGGCAGCTCCAGATTCTACCTGGAGTGAAATCTTGAGGTGTTCAGCAATGTTCATGATCATCTTGTAGTGACTGGGGCTTTCCCTCTACTCCAGCAGTCTTTCTGAAAGAATTCTGCAGATTTGAGAAGGAAACTTCCAATGGTGGGAACTACTATGACAGAACCAAAGTAGAGTTCTGAACTTACCATGTGTTAGAAATTACTTCTCACTTTTTAAGGGTAGTCACAGTTCTACCTGCAGCTTAATGGTAGGTTTTCTTCTGGTTGCAAAAACTGTGAAAGAATAAATTTTTTTTCCTGGGAACTGTTGCTGTGGGTCAGAGAGGGAATGTGCACCTGRACAGGGAAAGAATGTTTTAAACAAACCTTGGCAGTAAAGATGTTCTGATGTGAAACTAAACTGCTTGTCCTTCTCCCCAACAGCAGAAACACCAGAATTTCACCCATAAACTGTGCAAATAAGTGGTGTCTTTTCCTAAATATCTTTATTTTGAAGGCATTAGCAGTAGGTGTGACTTGGTTGACCATTTGCAYAGGGGAAACCCACCCAAGTGGCAGCTTTAAATCAGATTTGTTTTGCACGGAACCATTGCATCTAAACGACTCCTCCACCAAAGGGGTGGTGGAATGAAATGGAAACATGAGGGACAGCTGGCCTAGAGCGGGGTATGGAAATTTAAAAACTGAAGAGTTCTGCACAGATTTCTCAGTTAGGTGACTCAGTGTCCACAGCTCCTTTTCCTCGCTTTTTTAGCTTTGTTCCTGAACGTCTCTGGAGTTCTTTCCAGCGTGTGTCACGCACCACACGCTTTATTCACATTCCAGGTACCCACACTTGTTTTCACAGAGCCAAAACCGAAGGGTTTTTTTCCTTCTCTCTTGCTCCCCCCTTCCTCAAACCTTAGTCTATTTATAAATTGCACAACTTGGCACTGGGAGCACTGTGACCAACGTGCAAGCAGAGGGTTTAGTAATCAGTTATTCTTTTTGATGTCGGTTTTGCAACCAGACAGACCAAAGTGCATTGCAGATGTCTGGTTTCAGCGTTAKATGGGTGAAGCAGAGGGAACTGAGTCAACATTTCTGCTGTGGCCTTCTCAACACTTCTAGGAGGGAATATGCTGTCTACAGGTGGCTGTTGTTGCTGCTGTTGGGAGTTTTTTAATGCTGTTTCTGATCATCTGCTGGAAGGGCAACTCTTGTTCTGCTTGTTCAGAAATTCTGGGTGATTTGACCAAATCTTTCCTTAAAGACGTGCTTCTTGCTCATGACGACTCAGTATTTGGTAGGTGGCCATTTTTAACCAGCCTTTATAAAGTCTTCTAAAATGAAAGGCACAAAATTTCACCTTCTGCTGTATCAACACACAGAACAAAAGCCTTGGGTGCTGCTCCTGCCTCCATGGAATATGTGTAAATAAAGGGGCATTTCCCTAATATGTGAAAATAAAGCTCACACAATGCCAATGCTCAGTTCTCCTCTTTTGCTATGCCAGCATAAATAATGGATAATTCCTGCAGGATAATAAAGATACTGGTTTYATCCCAATGTAAATGAGAGAACATGCCAAGTTCTTGGTGTAAATATAGAAAAACYTGTAAAAATACTTTTTCTTGACTTACATCTTCATATTAAAAAAAATGTGTATTAAGCAAACTATATTAACAACATMGTATATTAATGAGCAGGTGTATTAAAAATAGATTTTTATTTTCAAATGGGAAAATAAGGAAAGATTCTTCTTATAATTACCTCCAAAATTACCTGGCATGTGCCAGGTCAGAGGGTAGTCCCAAAATATATGGCTTGTATTTGCAACACAAATATTTATATTTATCATCTCATAAAATATGCTATATCATTTAATGCCATATTTCCTTGTRTTCTCTGCAAATTCATTGTCTTAAGATGCTTCAAATCTTAAGTTATTGCCATTCAAGCCACACTGTGATGATTTCATTTGTGCTGTTTGATACTTCACACAGTTTGGGGCTTAGGGTACCTTGCAATGTCAGGTGTAGGGGYTGTGCTCTTTTCCTAGAAGATTCCTGAAGTTTCCCAACTTATGGACCTGCTTATACTGAAGATAATGTTGTCTTTATATCACCTCAAAATGCTTTTGTTTTGCTTTCCACTTTAGGATTGCATGTATCCTTTCTGAATCATAAGCAAGTTTGGTTAGACGTGAAAAAATAGAGGCACTCACAGAAGGCAAAACTGAAATAGGCAGGATTGCACCGCCAGTTTTCCATGGGAGAGCCTGGAAGTGCAGAGTTAGCTGCAGCTGTGATGGTGTGAGAACAACAGCAGGATCTGWAGYAATAAAAATCCCTTGCTATTGCTTYCCTTATCCATTCCATCTGAGCTGGAAGTGACTGTGGAGGCTTGTCTTGCTGTCCCTTGGCTYTCTGCCATGGTTGCACTCCTGCCCCATCTCTCCTGTGGCACGAGCAGTCTGGCCCTTAGGCCCAGCTTCTGGARTAGAACATTTTGGTTTGGGCCTCCAAAAATCTCATTAAAGCATTTTCAGTAGGAAGGATTTAAATCTGGGGTGCTGAACTTGGTTAAAACTTTCCTAAGATAAATGGGATCAGAATAAATCTCAGACTGGGATCATGCTCAGCCTTTATGAGGAGGAAGTCTAGTCTTKCTTTTATTGGACAGGATATAATGAATTTGTTTTAATTTTTGCTGCTATCAAAGTGTAAATGTCCCACTGACTCACACACTATGTCATGCCCTGAGCTGCTTTCTGTCCAGCATTGCTCTATCTTCTTCTCTGGCTTGTGAAATGTTTTTAACATTGTTGGTTTTTATCTAAATTTTGGTGAATTCTTGAGTTCTATGAAGCTCTTTGGTTTTTGCAGTATTTGTAACCAYTCCTAACTGTACTTTGGAATGATCAGCGAGGTTCATCTATGCTTAGTTTACTTCTTGCCGTGTAATTCATGAAGATGCTGAGCTGATTACTACCACTTATTTATCAACATCTGCAGTGGGCTGTTTCCCAGAGCAGACACTGTTTTTTCTAACCAGCTGTCCAGGGGCTGTTAACCTGACAAAAATATTCTTTCTGAAAAGCCAGTGCTAAGTGTGCAAGTAAACTTTGCTCCTTTGGCAGCAGTTCCAGATTAGTCATCTTTTAGGATATTGGAGGACATTGTCAGTATGTTCCCATAGATGTAATTTCTATGACTCTCACTAACTGAATCCAGGAGTACAACAGAGGCAAAAAATYAACGTGCTCCTCTGAGCAGCCAAGTCTTTTCCAATGTTTCCTCCAATTTCACTGACTTCTTTTAAGAGATGCAAAGACCACTGTCTTCTCTGAACAAATATTATGTATTGCAGTGATACCTGTTTAATTTCAGCTCAGGAGAATGATCCAGGATTGTCTTTAACTTCTCAGAACAGAGAAACCCAAACTGCCAAATGTCTAGATATTCCCCTTCATTTGTTCCTATTATCTTCAAGATCCTCAGGATTTTCATTCATGCCTTTCACAATTTGAACTTTTTGGGACTGTTTAGTAGCTGTAAAACACGTTTGAAAATTATACTCTTGACTCATGCTTTTTCCTCTCCTTTTTTTTTTTTTTTTCTCTTTTCCAGGAAGTATTTTGGAGAAAAGATAGGACTTTATTTTGCATGGCTGGGTTTATACACAGAATTCCTCATTCCATCTTCAGTAGTTGGGATTATTGTATTTCTGTATGGATGTATAACCGTTGAAAGTGACATTCCTAGGTAAGCTTATCTGTGATCCATGATYTGTTACTTGAAAATGATAAGACTGTGCTTTTTCTTATTAATCTSTAGTGAGAATAACTGGTTTTAGTTTGTCTGAAGAGCAGTGATTTATCATTACCAACCCTGAGAGCATTGCAAACACAGAAGCATTGAACAGGTAYTTGAAGGGCACACACTTATCTGATTGGTCAGTGTCTCACCTCCTGAAACAGAAATGTGTAGTGAGTCCACTGTATTGAGTTCGTTTTCTAAGGTGTTCATTTGCTTTTCATGAGTGCACATAGCTCACTGCTCRGTCAGAAAGTCATTATGTAAAACTTACYGAAATTAWTGCAAATACTGTCCATGACTCTTGSAACACTTYATTCTCATTAAAATCAGACCATTTTGTAGGAAGAACAATAATTACAAGACTTAGCAAATGCCAGCAGATAAAGGGATGTGATTCTGCCCCKCTCTGCTGAGMCCCCCCTGCAGGGCTGCACCCAGCCCTGGGCCCAGCACAGCAAGGACAGGGAGCTGCTGGAGCCAGGCCACAGCAGGGACACCAAGGCCATCAGAGGGATGGAGCAGCTCTGCTGGGAGSAAAGGCTGAGGGARTTGGGATTGTTCAGCCTGGAGAGGAGAAGGCTTTGGGGTGACCTCATTGTGGCYTTGCAGTRCCTGAAGGGAGCCCACAGGAAAGATGRAGAGAGACTCTTGACAAGGGCYTGSRGTGACAGGACAAGGGGCARTGGCTTCACACTGACAGAGAGYAGGKTTAGATTGGATATTGGGAAGAAWTTSTTSCCTGTGAGGGTGGTGAGGCCCTGGCACAGGTTTCCCAGAGAAGCTGTGRCTGCCCCATCCCTGGCAGTGTTCCAGGTTGGACCAGGGCTCTGAGTACCCTGGGATGGTGGAAGGTGTCCCTCCCAAGGCAGGGGGGTTGGAACCGGATGATCTTTAGGTCCCTTCCAACACAACCTATTCTATGATTCTGTATTTGGTCTTCACAGTATTCCCCTTCTAGACACAAAATTATATTATGTATCCTGAGGGGAATATACTGCACAGAAACTGCCAAAGCGACACCATGATGTTAATGTCTGCTTCCCAGTGGGGAAAAAAAAATTCATTCCTCTGTGTTTCCTGTGTCTGACTTCTGCTGGAGGCAGGATGCTGCAGTACTTGTATGCTGATCACATGGCAGTCCCTAAACTGACAGCTTTTAAAATCACTGCAGTAGGACAAGGTTACTGATAGGTAAATGATGAACAGCACCACATTTGAGGCAGGGCCTGTTTTCTTAGCTTGATCTGAATAAATCTTGGTGCTTGTCRGGGTGAAAGCTCGTGCTAACATTTAAACTGTGGTGAGATTTATGGCTGAGATGTATCTGCAGCACCCTCTGCTGCCTTTTGAAATAGAGAATTACTGTAACAGCRTGAGACCTGGAAACAGCTGCATGGTTTTCAAACCATATAATATAAACATATTCATAATAGAGCCTGAATAGTCCTTTTTTTCATTTGAAGTAGTAAGGAAAAACCTATTTCACGATGGTGCATATAGGGACAATCATAATCACCATGTTCCGGGTATAATTGAAACAACTCTCAGCTTGTGATCCTGGCAAGGACATTTGAGCTTTGCACTACTCAGTTCACCTTAGTGAGGCTGTGCAGGTATGAAAGGCATCCACACCTAATGGAAAATACTGAAAGCATTCTCAGCCCTGACGAGAAGTGTTTGGCCTGTTAAAGTGATACTGATGCTTTTTTCAAAGATTTTTAGAAACTGAATACACACACAGCAAATAAGACGGAGAATCAAAATAACAACCTTACAGTAAAGATCTTAAATCTGTAAAAAAATCTTTCCTCTCATCTTTTTGTGTCACCATGTAAAAAAAATTCATATTTTGGCAACAGCACTGAACTTCCTTTGTGACCACTTCAGTCCTTCTTTTCAGTGATTTAAATCTGATCTATATCAAATCATGTAACTGACTGCAGAGATGAAAACTTTACTTTTGTGTTTGAATGTTGGGTTTTTAGTGTGGTTAACCTCAGTCTTCAGTGATGTTGTYTTCYTTAAGTCAYGAATACAGAGCAGTGGTCTGKCTGGTTCAGTGTTACATCATTTTCCTGTTGGTAAGGTGCCTGTAAGGATTAAAAAAATTACAATCCATGGCAATGAACCTTGAGAAAACACACAGCTCCTGTTCTCTACAAGTGCAKGCCACATATATTGCAGACAGCTTGTAATAGTTGTGATGTGCTGCTCGATATCACCATGCACATCCTAAGTTTCTGAGCTGGAACACTCAGAGGAACCTGTGCCCTTGTCTGTCACAGCAAGGARATGTGTGACCAACGCAATGCCTTCACCATGTGCCCCCTGTGTGACAAGTTCTGCGATTACTGGAACCTCAGCTCTGCCTGYGCCACTGCTCGAGCGAGTCACTTGTTTGACAACCCTGCCACGGTTTTCTTCTCCATCTTTATGGCTCTCTGGGGTGAGTAYTGCTTTGCAAGTTATCAGTGCCRTTTGATGTTTGGACTCTTCACAGARTAACGAAGTGCTGTTTGGTTGAATGKGATCCCTATGGCTTTTGGAAGCTGGCAGTCCTCAGAAGGCCAGGCAGAGCTGTTTGTGTTGAGATGGGGGAAGGCAATATCACTGTCAATGGCAAGCTCTGGAATAAATGGAGTTGTGTTGTTCAGGGAAGAAAAGATGTTCTTCCTCTACTGCTGTGTTTAGAATCATAGACTCATCAATCTATATATTTGTAGATATATATAAAAAATATCTACAAGATCATCAAGTTCAGCCTTTGGCTGATTTCCACCTTGTCTGCCAAACCAGAGCACTGAGTGCCATGTTCAGTTGTTTATTAAACATCTCCAGGGATGGTGACTCCACCACCTCCCTGGGCAGCCCCTTCCAGTACCAGCAGGAAGAAATTCTTCCTGATGTCCAACCTGAAYCTCCCCTGGCACATCTTGAGGCCATTTCCTCCACTGAGGAAATTGTGCGATTAAGGGCACTTTTAAACTCTGCCGTATATTTGCTAATTTTTCTTCATTTTCCATCAACATGTCCCACCTTCTGCTAAAGCACCTTCTGCATTTGGGGCCAGAATGCATCTGAGGGTTGGTATGGTGCAGACAGCTCAAAGGGTCTAATTTAAGCACAGTCCCACTTTCTTGTGGGACAATTCAGTCACATAGTTTTATCAAAACTTTATGGAATTCCAAGAGCAATGGGACCATTACCATTTTAATTATAATATATTTTAGAATATCCCATTTAAACARGCTTGCTTTTCTTTAATGGCAAATATCCCTGTCTCCATGAGGATATCAAAACACTTCATAAACATGAATGAATGCATTGCAATATTACTCTTATTGTTTCTGGCCTCACCTCCACCCTGAAAAGTGTGTGTGCTGTGCTTGCATGAATTATTGCTGRTCTTATGCTCTCCTTTACTCCAGAGTTTGTTTATTGTGAAAGTTAAACGTGTTATTGCTACTGTAAAATGATTTTTTATTTCTCTATTCATAGTTCCCAAAATGAAATTACCATTCTTAATATGAAACTGAGCAAATATGTTATTGTGTTATAGCCATCCCTCAGCAACCAGTGTTATTCTTTGCAAGCCTATTAAGATTTTACAGCTTGTTTTAGAAAGGGCTGGTTGGTGGGTTGGCATTGGGTGAGGACAGCAGAAGGTTTTTAAGGAACTTGCAGACAGAAKGCATCATGGAAGCAAGAAGCATTTATTTACCAGTTCCTGGAAGCCCTGAGCAAATGTGAGAGAATATATGAGAACTATGACTGAGAAATAGRAAAAAGRGGATGTATTTATAAACTCTCAGARWAATTTATTTTACTACTTCAGATTAYAGGGTAGACTGGCAGGTTAAGTSTCACCTGCTGCTGTGAAGTTTAAGATAAATACAATATCATTTTCCTGACAGAGAAATATTAGTGTAAAGTGGCACCCATGCAAATGACAATTGCCACAGGTCCTCATCCAGAGCAATTGTGTTTTGGTATCAGGAATGCAACATGCAAAARAAAATGTTGATATATCCTTGCACTAAGACAAATTAGTAGAATCTGTTATGGAACAGAACAGGACAAAAAGTTCCATATGCACTGCTTTTAAAAAAAGGCATGTAAGAATAACAAAATTCTTTCAGAGCTGTAGCCCTCCTCCAAAAAATGTTTCCCACAGATTAGAAAAGTCTGTTCTTRGGACCATGATAACTGAGCTTGTCAGTTCAAGAAAATGCAGCCGGCATACACAAAGAGCAGCAAAGTGAAATAATGGAGCTTTTACTAACTCTGCCCAGCTTGCCTATTAAGTATTAGATTACACCAAATATTGCTGCCTTACTATTAGAGGCTGTGTTGTTTAYATCTAGAGCTCAATCTGTTGAATGGCAGAGCTCACTCCACACCTATTTCRGCTGTATATTTAAAAGAGMAAAYTMTGGTRATCTGGGCCAGCTTCATTTCATGASGGTGTTGGGCACAGGAATTCTTYTGTCTTGCTTGTCTTCTCCCATTCTTTAGAAAGCAGAAGGCTTCCTATGGTTCATATCTCAAAATGAATCATAATTGTATTTGCTGATCCTGATCTCTCATGAAGTGTCTGTGATTCCAGCAGTGCTGCTGCAATTGTCCATATTCACAGTAATGCCYGGGTGACTGGGTTTGATGGCACTGGTGTCCTGGTGTTGAATTTCAGTGTCAGATGCCTTTATTACAAGTTTTACAGAATCACAGGATAGTTTGGGTTGGAAGGGACCTTAAAGCTCATTCAGTTCCAACCCCCTGCCATGGGCAGGGACACCTTCCACTATCCCAGGTTGCTCAGAGCCCCATCCAACCTGGCCTTGGGCACTTCCMGGGATGCGGCAGCCACAGCTTCTCTGGGCAACCTGTGCCAGGGCCTCACCACCCTCACAGGGAAGAATTTCTCCTTGATAGCCAATCCAAACCTGCTCTCAGTCACTTTTAGTTTTTCTGCTGGTGTAAGTCAGTGCAGTYGTGCTGATTTCAGASCAGCTGCTGCATCAAGCCAAATACRTTCTTACAGAGCTAAATGTGGAACTGAGTTTTCATATAACAGGAAAGAATGGAATGASTAATAGCACCCTATAAAATAACCAAATGTTTTTTGTATTTAGGATATCTAAAAACCCTTGAGTTTTCAAACCATGCTAAATATAGCTTTTATATGTTCTCTCTTCTGTAAGGGAGGAACACAGATATCAACTTAGTTGCTCAATGTCTGGATTTGCTTTCAGTGTGCTGCCATTCTTGCCTTTAAATGATATTTATTTCTTGGGATGATGGGATGATACCTGTGAAGAAAATACTTGCAGCTAACTGTTGGGATAGATTATGACATGTAAGAGCCAGGTTATTTTCACAGAATTACCACTTTTCTCAGTGTTTCTGACAGTGTGGATGCAATCAAGGGAAGCTGATCTGATTTTCCACTCTTGACTGTCTTGTGGKGCTATCTACAAGATGTTCAAAGTGATGTAAACATTGCTGTGATCTAACAGTATTTTTATAGTACCCTTTTCATGTACTAAAAAAGTGAGGTRAAGCATAAGMAAATGGAAAACASTGTYTCAAGTTGTTTACAGGTATAGCTTYTATTGGTAGAGTTTTGGTGGTTTTAGTTGGCATGTATCAATGGTTTAGTATTGATATTGTTATCTGAAAATACATGTCCACAACCCAAGATTTATGAGTGTTATTTCTAATAAATCTGTAAGTCCATAAATTATGAGCAACTAGGAAAAGGGCTATACTGAGGAAACAGCAATTATGAGAGGACAGCCAGGAGACTGTAAATATGAGACAACAGTAAAACATCTGTTCCTTCTTATTAGGAAAAAAAGGAGAAGCAGGAGGCTGAACCAGGGACCTAGTCCTTTAGGGCAAAATCACCATGTATATGAAGGACAGAAACATTTAACTACACCATTGCAATATATTTCAAAATATCTTTTTCTACCTCTCGCTGGGGATCCTAGTTATTTCAGTAGCAGGCTAAACCTAGCTCAGAATGCTTCATGGTGAATTAAAAGAGGTGATGTCTTCCATGGATATCCACAGTTATGGGCTCATTTCCATTCCTTGACAAGARCTTAACAGTGGCACTGGATAACCCATGTTCCATCTTTCTGTATTTTATTTTTAAAAGACAGTAATTATTATTCCCATGCTTTGCTTGAATTTTTTCTTTAAAATTGGGCCTGAGGCTGTTTCTTAGTGCTTAATTTTAAAGGGTCTAGGATCATGGGATTCAAATATCAATTGAGTCTTAAAGTAAGACAAATGATTGCCACAAGGCTTTGGGTTTGTCATTTTAAAAATTGTTTAATTTCTTTTAAAGCTACCATGTTCCTTGAACAATGGAAGCGTTTGCAGATGAGATTGAGTTACTTCTGGGATCTAACTGGAYTGGAAGAAGAAGAAGTAAGTCTTCTCTCCCTGGGCTAATTTACTGTGTTAAGTATTCTATAGATACATATTATATAAGCATTGATGTATAGATTTCTCTTGAGTGTTCCCCAGCCCAATGCAGTTTGTAGTTGTGTTTAGACAAAGGACTGTAACTGATACAGTTTTGAGTATCAATGTTTACTTAAGAAATCATCACYTGCATCTTACTGTTCAGCACTCTGAAGTTAATAATGAATGTTGAAGAGGATTGTAAGGTAAGAGCAGATCATGTTTTGCTGAGAATGCCCATATTGGYGCTATATAGTGTAAAGTAACAGAATGACACTGAATAAATACTGCCCCCCTGGGGTCCAGGTAAAGGACATTACCCTGAGATTCCCTGTGCTGATTTGGCCTGCTGGTTATTACTCACTGCTGATACTCTGGCAGTGACAAGATTCAAAAGAGGAGCATCAAGGCAGTTAAAAGGGACTTTACAGCACTGGGTCAAGTGGTTGATGGGGCAGGAGCACAGGAAGTGTTCTGCTCAGTCCCTTTCGTGGCAGAGACAAATGACGGAAGGCATAGGAGAGCCCACATTATCAACAAGTGGCTCAAGGGTTGGTGTCATCAGCAGAATTTTGGGTTCTTTGATCATGGGGTAACTTTTACGGCACCTGGCCTGCTGGAACTGGATGGGCTCCATCTCTCTGGTAAGGGCAGAAGAATTTTTAGCTCATGAACTGGCAGAACTCATTGAGAGGGCTTTAAACTAGGTTTGAGAGGGGAAGAGGATGTAGCTGGGCTGTCTGGAAGCACACCATACTCCTAGAAAAGCTGGCAGCCCATGGCTTGGACAGGAACACTCTTTCCTGGGTTAGGAACTGTCTGCATGATCAGGCCCAGAGAGTGGTGGTGAAGGTTCTGCATCCAGCTGGTGGCCAGTCACCAGTGGTGTCCCTCAGGGGTCTGTGCTGGGGCCAATTCTGCTCAATATTTTTACTGATGATATGGATGAGGGGATTGAGTCTTTCATCAGTAAATTTGCAGATGACACTTATCTGGGAGCATGTGTCCATCTGCTGGAAGGGAGGAGGGCTCTTCAGAGAGACCTGGAATGGCTGGATGGATGGGCAGAGTCCAATAAGATGAAGTTTAATAAGTCCAAGTGCAGAGTCCTGCATTTTGGCCACAATAACCCCTGCAGTGCTCTAGGCTGGGGATGGTGTGGCTGGACAGTGCCCGGGCAGAAAGGGACCTGGGGGCACTGAACATGAGCCAGCTGTGGGCTCTGGTGGCCAAGGAGGCCAATGGCACCTGGCCTGTATCAGGAATAGTGTGGCCAGCAGGAGCAGGGAGGTCACTCTTCCCCCGTAGTCAGCACTGGTGAGGCCACACCTCGAGTGCTGTGTCCAGTTCTTCCTCAGTTTAGGACAGACATTGAGGTCCTGGTCTGTGTCCAGAGGGAGCAATGAGGCTGGTGAGGGGCTTGGAACACAAACCCTGTGAGGAACAGCTGAGGGAGCTGGGGTTGTTCAGCCTGGAGAAAAGGAGACTCAGAGGTGACCTTACTACTCTACAACTCCCTGAAAGGTGGCTGTGGTCAGGTGGGGTTGGTCTCTTTCTCCAGGCATCATCTGACAGAATGAGAGGACACAGTCTAAACCTGTGCCAAGGGAAATATAGGTTGGATATTCGGAAAAAGTTTTTTACGGAAAGAGTGATAAAGTACTGGAATGATCTGCCCAGGGAGGTAGTGGAGTCACCATTCCTGGATGTGTTTAAAAAAAGACTGGATGTGGCACTCAGTGCCATGGTTTAGTTGAGGTGTTAGGGGTGGCTTGGACTCAATGATCTTGAAGGTCTCTTCAAACCCAGTGATTCTGTGATTTAAGTTCATCACTCACAGTACAAAATCCTCATGTTTAGCTTAATATTTGTAAAATACTGTGAAAGAATCTATGGGTTTGTGAGGTCCTGTGATGAAGAGGCTTGAAGTGGTAAAAGTCTGTGGACAGGAACTGTGGGATCAGCAAGAATTCTTTGTTTATGACAAGTGAAGGAGTGCCAGACAAATCTCAGCACAAGCTGAAGAATTAGGAACTTAGAATCATAAAATAAGACTGGAATGGACCTTGAGGGGCCATCCCTTGTGCATTKCAGGATCAACTCTACTTAAATCATTATGAAGAGATATTTGTCTAATTTGTTCTTAAATCCAGCAGTGGAGATTTCAATTCCTCCCTAGGTAATCTACTCTAATGCTCCTCTATCTGTACTGCTCACAAGCTTTTCCTAGTGATTTTTAAATCTCCTTGCTACATGTTAATTTTTCTCTCTCTCTTTTTTTTTTCTTATCTTTCAAAGATCAGGAGAGGGATTACTTCTGTCCTCCTTTCAGCATAATTCAACACAATATCGTATTTCTGTCACCCCTGTTTGTTTAAGATGAACAAGTCTCTGCTCTTTCAGTCTTAGTTCCCACATATTTTCAGAGACTCACAGGACCACAGAATGCTTTGGGTTAGAAGGGATCTTAAATATCATATTCCACCCTCCTGCCTTAGGCAGGGAACACCTTCCACTATCCCAGGTTGCTCAGAGCCCCATCCAGCCTGGCCTGGAACACTGCCAGGGATGGGGCAGCCACAGCTTCTCTGGGCAACCTGTGCCAGGGCCTCCCCACCCTCACAGGGAACAATTTCTTCCTGATATCCAATCTAACCCTGCTCTCTGTCAGTGTGAAGCCATTACCCCTTGTCCTTTTGCTCCAGGCCCTTGTCAAGAGTCTCTTTCTCTATTTTTCTTGTAGGCTCCCTTCAGGTTCTGGATGGATTTTCTATGCATCTCTTTATTCTTGTTCCTTTCTGGCCATTTTCTGGTTGATCCAGGTCTTTTTTGAAGAATAATGGACATGTCTCTTGCCATGACATCTTAAACAGAAAATCATGCAACATGCTCCCCAGCCTAGTCAAGTGAAAAGTGCCCCTGTCCATAGCAAGGGGTTGGAATGGGATGATCTTAAAGGTTCCTTCCAACCCAGGCCATTCTGCGAGTCTATAATTTACATGATTCCACCCATCTGTATAGGAGTATTTAAATGTGTTGGATTTCAATTGCATAACAAACAACCATAAATGATACTATATTCTGGTACAGTTACCCACAAAATATGTTTTCTCTCATTGAAAGGGCAGAATTTGGTTGTTTGGTCCTACCTTAAGGGAGCTTCAAAATCTGAGGCCAAATTTCAAAATTTAGTTTTACAGGTGTTTGCCCAAAACATTACCACAGTTCTTGTTTAATGAAAGCAAATAGAGGCATAAAATCTCTGTGTCTGGCAAATACAATCTCATACTAGAGCCTTCTATTTTCTTTTTGACTAAATCTGTTTTATAATGCCCTAGAATATCTTTAATAACTGAGTTCCTGTATACTTGCTCAGTAGCTCTTAACACTCCTGAACTTGTGTTCATGCTACACGACTTATTCAAGCTTTTGCTTTRATTTTTCATTTATCAGATTTATTTTGAAAATGATCTGGACTAGAAAGACTGTGATCATCTGCCAGTGACTTCATGCTGACATATAAAACTATTTTTCCTTGGACAAGCATCCMATTAATAGAGCAGTCTGAACAGATCCTTGATGTGAATGACAACCTCTTCCCTAGACTTCTCACCCCCTGCATCCTATGTCACCATCATAAGAAATAGRTGGTTTAAGTCCTTGATTTCTAATAATTAACCCTTTTGCAGCAGAGAACACCTGGGCTCTCTGTTCTGTTCATTCTACATTTCCATCTTGCTTTGGGGCAGCAGCCTGGTCATTCCAATTTTTATTTGTGGAAAMTTTCCTTCCCATCAGTGTGCACTGCATAGCTGCTCTGCTTGTGTTCAGGATGTTAGGATAAGGCTGTTCAAGGAATTTGCTGTGGGTCTTTGCCTTTACTTAGAGTATATTTCTTATTTTTTCGGAAACTCCTTTGGTCTGTCAAATCTGGGATAGTTGCTAAGGTTCTCTTTTTTTTTTTATAAATACATTCCATGTGTTTGTCATGCATGTTTGTGAAATTTCATTATCACTTTCTTTCTAAATCAAAGGGAAATTGAGGAGAGATTTGTTCACATTATTTATTTTTATCAAACTGGATCATTATCTACAGAGGCTTAATTTGATGGATAGTGGATACACATGTGTGTGTTTGAGGCAAATCCTGAAGACCACTCAAGGAAAATTCCCACTGATGTCAACATAAGTTTTGCCTGAGTAGAAATTTTGTCTTTTGGCTCTTTGTTTTCAGAATGGGAATTGCTGTTTTCTACTCGGAGCACTCATTTGGCCTCGCAGTACCTTGGCTCACATGGTTTTCAATAAGTGTCTGGCAGCTGTACTGGCAAACTTCCAGCATCCTGGGAATCAGATCTATCCCTACATGGACATTTGGCCTTCGTGAAGTCATCACAACTATTTCTAGCYTGTTGTCTTAAGTGTAGAACTCTTCCCATTTTCAGACAAAAAATTGATTCYGAATCACTCTCTTTTTACAGCTGGGTGGAATTGTCCCTACACATCCATGGATGCATGGGTCTAACATTCCTWTGTCTGGACTGTAAAGAAATATTTTGTCCAAAATACTCTAAAAGGAATATTTACAAAATGCATTCTCTGGTCTATTCAGTCAAGGGTGAGATAACTTGGCAGATTCAACAAAGACAGATCAATCACTATTCCAATCCAGGTGTAGATGTATGAAAAGCAGTTAAAAGGACACTGGAATATCTTACTAGGAAAACTAAACATAACTTGGCCAAATTTGAACAGAATATGCACTCAGAGCAAAACTATCAATAGCAAAAAGTAAGTTAGTGTACTGTGTTTTGCTTGTCATTTATTTTCCTTATTTTACCTTGTTTTCATTCAAATAAGTTTTCAAAAGTTGCTCTGACCTCATATCTCAAAATGCTTTGCTTAGCAGAAAGAGTAAAAAAGGAAGCAAACTAATGCAGCTCTGCAGTAGCATAGTAYATTTGGATCTCAGTTTCTTACAGCTTCTCCTTTGATCAAGCTATCTCCTCTCACGTAGCCATCCATGCCAGATGACTTCATCCTTTCTTCATTTAATTATGAAGGTGTTTGTCACATCCAACCTCTGAATCTTTATGTAAGGAAGCATGGAGGCAAATAACACAAATCAACACAACCCAGTAAAAATTTTAAAAAACATTAGGATACAGGTGTTGACTGCAGCATCTTTAAATGCTTGGTGTTGTATATTTGTCTGTCCTTTTCCCATCCTGGTTACCACTGTTTTTGCTGCTAACAGCTTTATTAATGTTACTCATGCTTCACTATTTCTGGGAGATCCATGTGTTGTCCAGAGGAAGGATACCAAGGAGATCAGAGGGATGGAGAACCTTTCTTACAAGGAAAGGCTGAAGGAATTGGGATTGTTCAGCCTGGAGAAGAAAAGGCTTTGGGTGGCCTGCAGTGCCTGAAGGGAGCCCACAGGAAAGATGGAGAGAGACTCTTGACAAGGGCCTGCAGTGACAGGACAAGGGGCAATGGCTTCATACTGACAGGGAAGGTTTAAATTGGATATTAAGAAGAAATTGTTCCCTGTGAGGGTAGGGAGCCCCTGGCGCAGGTTTCCCAGAGCAGCTGTGGCTGCCCCATCCCTGGAAGTGTTCCAGGCCAGGTTGGATGAGGCTGGGAGTGGATATCCAGAAGTGAAGTGCCCACTGTGTGTGTCTCAAACACTGACACTGGGATAGCCAYGGAGCCAACCAAGGATTGTTGGTACCAGCATGCCAGGAGGAAGAACAAAATGTGACTGGTGAAGGGGGACATGTAGAGGTAGAGCAGCATTTTTCTGTGGCAAACATCTTGATCAAGTCCACAGATGCACAACAAAAAAAGTGCAGGAATCAGGCTGAAAAGTGAGCATGGGCTGTAGGGGGGCTCAAGACCACCCAAGACCACTGAAAGCCTATGGCCCGTTTCCAGAAAGATCTGAAAGGATGAAGGGTTTATGATAATTTATTTGCATGGAAAGYAAGAAACTTGTCTTCAGGGGAAGAAACCTACCCATAAAAGGTACCCTCAGCAAGYCTAGGTGGCACCCCTTGGGATCCTGGACATCCCATCACCCTATCTGGGGTCAACACTGGAATTAGGGCTGCTGATCTCYTTCTCTTATTCATCTTCTTTTCTCTCTTTCCTTTCATCTCATTCCTTTATCCAAAGCTCACTGCCATGTTCTTTTATAGTAGGTTAGGGACTACAGGCCAATTTCCATGCCAAGTCTGTAATTTATAATTAAATCTTCCTGATAGTTTGTAAGATCCTGTGACTTTTGTCATTCTTTACGACCAAAATCATTTACACATCRTAGTGGAAGGTGTCCCTGCCCATGGCAGGGGGGTTGGAAYGAGATGTAAGGACCCTTCCAAYCCAGACTATTCTAAGATTCAATGATTTAAATTATAATTTATCAYAAACCTTTTGAATGCATTACAAAAATCTCATGATCAGGATAAAAAGAATTTGGAGGTCTCACTGTTGTGCATATTCCCACATGCAACAGAGAATRATGAGGGTTGTGTCTGCTGTGATGAAAATGTTACTGATACAGAAAATGAATATACACCACCTGTATCTCAAGGAATTCTGGTGAAGTTCCATGTAGGCTCCATTCAATTGCTCATGAGGATTTATTCATTTAAAATGGTTTTTGTTCTCTTCATGACTATCAGATTAATTAAAAAATGTTAATAAYCCATTTGTTTGGATGGGGCTGATAYGCAARGGTTCTAATTATAGTARAGAGAGATKATATGACCAGTGTTGTAGGAATAGYCTTTTTTTGTGGGAGATGTCAATCCAAATTCCAGCTTTRAATGAATTCAGGACTTGGTGGGAATGAGGAGATGCATGACACTTTTCTTGTTTATGAGCTACTCCCTTGAAAAGCCTGAAAAWTTTTGTCACCTTRCTTAATTTATRCTCTAATTTGGGAAAGAAAAAWRTATTTTTCAAGGACAYATTGAAAGGTTATTGATCAGGGAYGCTGGGCCAGATCTGACAGCCTWGTYCAAAAGGTGTGTGGAGATGAATCATCTTGATGGCTTTGTTTGTGAATAARYGACCAAAAATGTCATTTTKGGGGATTTTCTCTTAATCATAATCACATTTRTTTGTTTGTTTTTGTCTTTTTTCAGGAGCATCCCAGGCCAGAGTATGAAAACAAACTGCTACAGAAAAAGCTGAAAAATAAAAACATCACTACAGAAAATGCAAATGAGGTGAGATGCAGCTTATTCTTTTCTTTTRTGTGGGATTTGTGTTTTGTTATGTTGTGATTATATTTTTGTCTGTTTCTCAGAGGTTGCAAAAGGCACTTTTTGGCTCTTAATTAGCCTTTTGAGTTGGTAGGTCGTGGTGTGGTGAAACGCAAGCCTGCAGTGCCATTGCAGGGCTTTGAGGTCACGTCTTTCAAAGTAAAGCAATTTGCATAGAAATGGGATYGACAGGTGGTTCAGGATCTAATCTGTAGAGTGGTGCCTGATTCCCAGGATAATCACCACAGAATTCGTATAGCAATCCCTCAGAATGTCAATGCTTTCTGCACAATGAAGAAAGCAGCTTTTATTATGGTGATTTCATTTGCAAAGGTAACCTTRGTGTCTTTAGTCCAGCTGCAGTTACACAGTTGTGAAGTTTTAATGGCATTTCCAGGACAAATGGAAAAATAGTTGGTAGAAGATTTTCAGAGTGAAGCGGGTTCAGGATTTTACGACAAGCCCTTTTTTATCAATCTCCTCTTGCAAATTGTTGACTGAGGYCTATTTTCTAAACATTCACAAATCYGTAGTCTTGGTCCATTAGGCTTGGTTAACCAATGCTCATTCCCTGCATTCCACGTGTGCCAGCAAAGTCAAAACATTCCAATACCATGTTCAGCTTCCAGGGAGAAAAAAAAAAACAAACCAAAGAACAGTTTAATTTGCTTAGAGGTTGAGAATCAGTATCCAAAGTAGAGAACTTTCAAGTTTTCAGGTTTGGTCCAGCAAGCTTGTGGAAGAACTTCATCATCCCTTTCTTCCACTAACCATCACTGTAAAGTGTTTCCAGGGAATCTTTCATTTCAGTCACCTGTTGTGCCCAAGCAAACTCCACAGAAGRTCATGGAAAAAGTCTCAATTATTTTAGTGCACTTTTGATTTTGTCCAATAAGCAGAGAGTCTCAGAGCCTTGTGGAGCCTTATGCATTACACAGTTCTCGTGGCCTTCCAATTGAGGAATCAAAGACTGTAAAAGTCCAATAAAATAGTTGCTGTTCAACTTTTTTTTTTATCTTGAAGTAAATGGGAATTGGAAACAAGTCAGCCATTGATGCTGTAGAATATTATGGTTTCTCGCTTATCTGAGATATAGAAACAATTACAAATCAGGCATTCAAGATAAAACAAAAAGAAACAGAAAGAAAATACCAAACAAAAATCCCCCAAAATGCCAACCAAAAATGAAAACCGCATTTCAAAACCCAAAAAAAACCCCAAGAAGAAATGTTAAGTGAACAGGTGGAAAACAAGGAGCAATGTAAAGATCCAGTGCTGTAAAAGTAGGAAAAGCTCCTTTCAGGCATCAAGAATAAAAAGCTAACATGAAATATTTTTGTCAAATTTCTTTCTGTGCCAATATGGATGTGAAAAAATACTGAATTTCTGAATTAGTGTTTCCCAAATTACTGAAATATATTCCAAGGAACTGAGCAGTTTTCCACCAGTGAGCATTCTGCTTGCTAATTCTGTCCAGCAAACAGCACATTAGTCTGGGTTTGGAAGATGTATTGCTCAGGCCTTTGTACATCAGTGTCTTATGAAATTATGAGAGCAATAGATGTTGATGTGAGAACTGCAGAAGAGGAAAAGACTAAACATAACAGTTCAGTTAAACTGTCTTAACTGTGAAGATGCAGCATCACATTTTGCTTTGGAAGACCCTGAAAAGTAAGACATTAAAAGTGATGAGTATTTAAGACTGCAGTAATTCTTCAGACTTATTTTTAGAGGTTTCAGCCTTTTCTTTTTGCAAGATCATTAGCTCAGGAGATTTTTTTGTGACAGGTTAATATTAAGGCACAGGTTTCTGTGAGGTCTCTGGCTCAATATTTCTGTCTTGTTGGGTGGRAGCCAGGGTACAGAACTTTGTCGTATTACCAGATCTAGTGGCTGGACAGGCATCAAAGTAGAGATGTCTCTGTAGTTCAAGATTCAATCCCCCTAATTTCTTGGTTTTGTGTGAAATCACAGATGTCTGTGGGGTTTCTATCTCTTCATGTCTTGGTTGACAGTCTCATGCCATGGCATAAGTCTCTGTGAAGTTTTCTCCTGAATATTTTTATCTGACTAGTGTAAATTAAAGGCATATCTTTTTTTTTGTGTGGCTGGTCAACAACTGTAGTGTGCTGTGTTAATATCAAAGGACTGGCTCTGGCACCGTTGCCTAAAACTTCTCATTACTTATCTAACGTGAAGTCTCCAGTTCAGCAGCTGTGGCTTGTTGRGATAGAAATGATGCCAAAGGGTGGCTATTGTGAGAATTCTGGTCTAGAGCTTACTTAAAGGCAGATATTTCTATCAAATTACTGGCTTGTTTCCAGTATKTTAATTCCTCTGTTGCAGCGAGGAAGTGACTGGTTTTATGGCAAGAAGCAGCTTTTATGTGCAAAGCTCTGTGCATTTTTTACAGTGCATTTTTTCCCCTTGCCTTCCTTCAACAAGGAGTTCCTGTGAAGCTCGTTGGGTTATTTTTGCAATGAAGGGACAGGGGTTTGGTTAGGGGCTGCTTTTATGATTGCAGAGGAAAGGTGACACCACTTACATCCTCTCTTAAATGATAACTTGGGAATACACATTCAGAGGAAGCCAGCACACGGTTTTCCCTCTCTGCTGTTCAAGTCATTAACTTTAATGAGTGTGGAAGATGCCCAGCACCTGTCAGGGCCAGTAAACATATGAGTCACTCTACCCAGGCAGCAAATTCCAAATCAGCCTGATGAGCCTGGCAAGACAAAGTATGACACATCTAATGTATTACTTGCCCAGTGGGGTTTGTGTTSTAGAATACAGCTCTCGTACAAAACACCACTTGGTGTGTTTCCGCTACTGGAACAAGCAAAGAACAAAATCTCACCCTCCACCACCCTGTTCAGGCTGTTAGAATAAATATTTTATTGGTTATTTGGAGAGTGAGAAAGAAACTCGTGAGAGTTCAGAGTGCTTCACAAAAGATTGGTGTGAAATTACTCTAACAATGACACCCTAAGGTTCTATTATTTCAGGAGATAATTAGTTTATAGCTAAAGGAGTTGAAACATTTGTGTGAAATGCCCCAGGTTAAGCAGCAAATAAATAAACACAGAGTCCTTATAAATTACGACATTGATTTTAGAAAATGACAAGTTCTAATGGACTGATTTGGCAAATCTGGAATGATCTGACYTGTAGTCAGTATTACTATTTAATTCTTTATGGTCACATGCTATTTACAAGAACATGTAGCACAGAATAAGGGGGAATGGCTTCAAACTGACAGAGAGCAAGTTTAGATTAAATATTAGGATAAAATTGTTCCCTGTGAGGGTGCTGAGGCCCTGRCACAAGTTGCCCAGAGAAGCTGTGGCYRCCCCATCCCTGGRWRTATTGAAGTTTGCTGGATGAGGCTCTGAGCMACCTRGGATAGTGGAATGTGTTCCTATCCATGGCAGGGSGTTGGAACTGACTGATCTTTAAGGTCTCTTCCAATCCAAAYCATTCTGTGATTCTCTGACATAAAGGCTTGCAATGTATAGCTCCTTTRTTCAYGTACATCAAAAGGCATTTTTGTCCTTGCAGAAGAGATAAAGGATTACACACATGTATGAATGCATGTGTCTGATAATACATTCATGCAAACATGGCAGATGCAAGCTTTGTAATGAATCAATTAATGGTATATTTTGTTTTTCTTAAATGAACTATAACACAGAAGATGTGGATAAAAATATTTAACGAATAGGGTTAAGTTACTGTATGTGCAGAATGTWAACTGAAAATGTGGTGGATATTTGCAGTCTTCTGATAAGTTGTTCTCTTTCTGCAGTAGTGGCATCCTCAATGGAATTACACAGAGGTCAGGAAATGAGAATTGGTCTTGTGCCTGAAAACATGCATGCTAGATCCAGCTCTCACTGGAGCTGTGGAAAGCCTTCCAGTCATTTCTGTGAGAGATGGATCAGGCCCTGACTCCTTTTCATTAAATGTCCAGCTGATCTGGCAAACATGATTCAACATCATGTATATATATATATATATATAGAGAGAGAGAGATGTGTATTCTTATCTTTCCTATTTGGCAGGAAAGAAATAACTCATTCTACATGTTTCTCAAGGAAAATTTTCTTTATAGAAAAAAAGGGCTTGTCTCTTGGCTTGTGTCCTGACTTGGAGCAAACCCTAGCAGCAATAGAATCTGGCRTTCTGTCTTTCCTTTAATTCATTTTAAATATGATATTGGCAGAATCAATTATGTAAATAGTTAATTCAGCTGGTAATTGAAACTGAAGTATTTCTTTCTGAACCATCGTTTCGGTTAACAACTGAATTAAAGCAAGCTGGTTTGAAGAGAAGGTTTTCTGGTGTAAAGGACGATACAGATAAAGATGAAGTAGAATTGTACATTGCTAATMCTTTATGTATCTATTTTTAAAATTTCAACATTGCAAAACATGAAAAARTAATTCTTGCTAACAGCTGATTTCTTACCAGTCTTCCGTAAGCAAATCTCCCACAAGGACTAAAAACCCTTTCAGACACTGGAGCCCATCTCTTCATTAAGCAAGTCCTTGATAAGATTAACTAAAGAAAAAAAAATCCTATTATTTTGTATATTAGCTGAAACTTCCTAGAAACTAAGGTAATTRGTAATAAATACTAATTTGAACAATCAGAATTATAAACAAACTTTAAATATACCCACAGTTCTTTAACCCCTAATATTTTAGCATTTATTGAACCATATTATTAGTCTGATAAATTTGATACAGTATTTCTTAAACTGTCCAGTGTCTTTCTGGCCTCTTTCATATCTTTATTTTTAGAAACATCATTCTAAGCATATRGGATAGTAAGATGAATATGTAATARATTATTTTTTTTCCTTTTCAACTTATTTCTTACATCATTCAGTTTTGAAAAAGAAAAATTGACTGAATTAAAAGAATGGCTGAAGATGAATGAGGACACTTACGATTATATTCCTACACAGAGATTTCATCCTCTTTTTTGTTATATTTGTTATAATTCTGGTTCTTTTAATGTTTATTTGAGTTTTAGGTAATGGAAGTTTCATACCAGAGTATCCATAAGCAGAATTTATCTTCAAAGGARTGTTGACGTGGTCTTTCAATGTGTTATTGAGATGTGAGGTTCTTTAATTTTGGAGTACATGCATGTGCTCAAACCTTCTTGCTGTTGCTGTCTTGGAATTTGGTTATCTTTGCATGGAGTAGTATAAGAAATGCAGGTAAAGATGTGCCACTTGTTCCCTGTTTCTCTGAAAATCTGCAGTGGGATTTCCTCTTTTGTATCAGACAAATGAACCCATGGTGTTGCCACAGTGCTGTGCTCCTGTGTCTACAATTGTATTCCAGCCAGACTTCAGGAGGAAATAACTCTTCCTACACTCTCAATATGAAGTAATAAAATGCTTAAAAGTGTACTGTAGTAGAATATTCCAAGTTGGGAGCTTTCAGGATTTTTTGACGTCCAAATAACTACTCCTGTCAAAAGGTGTGATCTCAAACCATGTTACTCAAGATGTTACCCAGTCAGGTTATGGAAATCTCTAAGGATGTAGATGGTATTCCATCTTCCTAGACATGCCCTGGCTGTCCTCATTGTGTAAAAGTTTCTCATTATATCCAGCTTGAACCTSTCTTCTTTCAGTTTAAGCCCATTGCCTCTTGTACTTCCAGCATTAACCACTGTTAAGAGCCTGGCCCTGTCTTTTGATGAGCTCCTTAACTGTGCTGAGCAAGCCTTGTTCCTCAGTTTCTCATCTTTGGACACGTTCTTCGCCCTTGACATAAGCAGTGCCATTAATGTTTTCTACTGGAAGGTCCAAAGCAATATTTTAGAGACAGGCTAATGAGTGCTGAAAAGCTGAGGCAGTCACTTCCCTGAATGCACTCACTGACACAGCCCAGGTGCTGCTGCACTTTGCTGCCAGGGCACACTCCTGGCTCTTGTTCATTTTGTTTTCTGCAGACACCAAAGGGTCTTTCCACTGGAGTCAGTTCACCTGCAAGGAGTTCTCTGTTTCAAAGGCATTTGCTCTTGGTGAAGTTCAGAGGTTAGCAGAGACCTGTTCCCTCAGTCAGTCCAGTTCTCTCTGGATGGCAGCTGCATGCTGAGGAAAACTGACCATCCCTTGATACTACCCCAGCCTGATGTCATTGTACAGGAGCAAGCGTTCCATCACCTCCTTCTGGTCCCTCCTGTAAAGCAGGGTGGTTCTAGGATGACCACAGCAGTACTCCAGCTCTTACAGGTTTCCAGGCACACTTATTGACTAACACCCTCTGAGCAAACCATTAAACTCAATCTTTGCTGAAGTAAAGGCAAATGGCATAGACAAGACTCCACAGGTCCAGTCTTTTTCCTCACAGAAAGCAGCCAGGTTGGTGCAGGAAATGATTCACCCTTGGTAAATCCAGAATGACTCTTCACAAATATTGACTTTTCCTTRTGTGTTTAGAATGGGTTTCTTCACTTTTCAAGAGACCAAAGTGAGACTTATTATGATTCCTTAATTGTTCTTTTGTCCTTTCTGTGGGGATAGACACAAGATTGTTCTTTTTCCTGTTGTCAAGGCTCTTCTCTGATCTTGGTGTCCTTTCAGGGATGACAGAGATCAATTTGCAATAACATCAGCCTGTTCTTCTATCTTCCATTCTTTTTCTCTTCAAAGTGATAAGTAAATAAATCACTGCTTGTCTTTCCCAAAGGAGTAACTATTTTTTTATTTTTTTTTGCCTAGACAGCTAAAAGGTGTTAAATTAGGAATACTGTATACTTTTTTATTCAACTGTTTGAGGCTGAACAGTTATCTTATGCTCTCTGCTAAAAAAATTATAAACAAGAATAATGTTTTTTGTTGGAAGGTTGCTTTGAACCTAGACACAAGAGAAGGCAGGGCTGCTGTTTACTGCTCTTATTTGTGTAACTTATTAGGATTTTGGCTGAAGCTTGCGCTGTTTAATCACGGAACTCTGACCCAAGCATATGATTAAAGTTAAGCACAGGCTTCTGTGTCCTGGACACAGATAAAATTAAATGCTTTTTCTGAATCGAGGCCTAAGCTCTTATTGACAGCATTCAAGTAGAAGTAGAAAGAGAAAAAGCAGACAATTTCTTCCAGAATGGCTAAGATTGGTTTGCAAAGTGAAGATCTCAAGCATAATTTAAAAATTATRTTTGGAATTTTTTTTAAAGTGTATTTTCTTAGGTTTGTACTACATAGTGAGAGATAGTCTAAATGGCTTGACATGAAAGCTGGAGCATTGCCAGCCTGATACATTCTGAGTTAGAAGCAGGGTCCAAATCTAAGGACAGGAAAACACATTATGAGAAAATAGAACCAATCTCAGTAACATAAGAAAATAAAAATAATCCTTTGAGAAAATAATTAATTATGAACAATTTACAGAACTTAGGACACATAAGGCCATAAGCAATGCAGACTGAACTGTTCAAAACACATAGCTGTGTAAATACTGAAAAAAATTTCCTGTGGCTGCTCCATCCCTGGAAGTGTCCAAGACCAGGTTGGATGGGGCTCTGAGCAACCTGGTCTGATGGAAGGTGTCTGTGCCCATGGCAGGGGGTTGGAAYGAGATGGTCTTCAAGGTCCCTCCCAACCCAAACCATTCAATGATTCTAGCATCCTGCTATCACTCACTTGAGTATTTTATATCTGAGTTTTGGGGCACTCACTGCAGGAAGACAAAGGTAATGGGATGTGGTGTCTGAAGGCATTTGACTCGCACATTCAATTGTATCCTGCAGGGTCAGTTGGACTGATGAGACGAGTCACTTCCATTTGGGTAAATATTTTGGTTTATGGAAGCAGCCTTTATGACATCCTGGAAGAAATCTGAGACAGAAGCACCATAGGTGAACTTGTTAGTGGTACACAGTGTTCTAACTTATATTCCCTTCAAGGTATAGTAGTGATAATTTCCTTAAAGGAGGATTTTAAAAGCAGTCAGAATACTAAAATACAGTGGATCAAAAAAGATTGTTCAGCGAAGAAAACTATACCTTGGAGAAAGAATGAGAGGAGTAAGCAATAAATGTTAAAAGTCCTGTTTGAACTAAATTTTGCAAAGGAAACTTTTTAAAAAGTGAAAAAAGAACAAAAAACCAAGCCAAAGAATCACAAAGAAACTGTAGATGCACACRCACAGAGAAGAAAAAGGGAATGGAGAAGTGTGGGCACTGTTCAGTAGGACTGATTTTAAATACAATATAGCTCTGGTATTAAAATTATTCAGAGTTGTAGGATGACATAGGTTAGGCAGGATCTCTTGAAACCTTCCAGTCCACTCCCCTGATCAAAGCAAGGCCAACTTTGGAACAGTTTGCCTAAGGCCTTGTTCACTCACATTTTTACAGTTCCCAAGGATGGAGATTTCCAGCCCTTCTGAGGAATGCGCTGCAATGTTCCTCATTGTGAGGAGTTTCTGTGGTCTCTGAAACCTGACTGCAATTTTCCCTGTTGCAACTTGTGTCTGTTGCTTCTCRACTCATCACTCTGCTCTTCCAAGAGGATTCTGGCTCTGTCTTTCCTACACCCTCCTCCCAGACAGTTTTCTACAGCAATTGCATCTTCAGCCTCTGTTTTTTAAGGCTGAACAAGTTAATTTCTTTAAGCCTTTCCTTCTAGGTAGAGCTATATCCCCATAACTAACCATCCTGATGGCTGTATGCTTAACTTGTCCCTGGATATAAATGTCTTTCTTTTACTTTTAAAGGTCTTTAGATGCAATCTTGGAAGAGCTAAACACAGTCCCAAAATCCACGCTGTTAATGAATGTTTTCAACCGTACTTGTCTGAGTATCAGCCTTTGAAGGACAACAAGCTGTCATCCCATACAGGGATGCTCTGCTCTGAAATGTGCCATATATATCTGACAGAGACATGCTGGTAATGTTTAACGTATAGGCCTGTGGTTGACACAATTAAAAAGTCTTGCATTGAAACAAAGCAGTTGGAACAAAGACCAGMAAGAAAAAAAGTAGTTGACAAAATGCAAGATGATTAGGAAGCAACAGTATGTGTTTTTACTGTTTAATATCATAGAGGAAAATTCAAAACAGGCAGAAATACATTTACCACTTGAGGGAAGTACTGTACCAGCAAATGTGATAAGAAAGATCCTACTTTAGAAACTGGAGTATCACAATATCGCCGTGGTTTTCACAACCTGACGACTTGAACATGATTGAAAGTTGCTGGAAAGTTCTTGAGCCAATTAGCATTATCTTTTCAGTGTTAAATCCGCCACAGCTTGTAGATTTAATTGCCCCATTTTCATTTCTAGGGCTTGTACTTCATACTGACAGACGGCAATGCACGCACTRAGTTTTATGTGGTGAGGAGGAAAGTGTTTTATAGGGAACGTAAAAAGCTCTTATGGAATGGAGAGGTATCCCTTAATTGGGTTGTATATCATCAGGGTTTTAATAAATTTGATTAAGGGCCTGATTATGCAATTCCTTTCTCCAGAGCCCTTACTGAAGTCAAAGGGAGAGCTGCAAATGGAAAGCTTGTGAGACAAAGTCCTGGCATGAGAGAGCATTAAGGAAGGCTTTATTCTGGAAAGCACTCATAGCCTCTGTATTTATCAAAGCATTAAAAGTAGATATTTATAAAGAGTTTTCAACATCTCAAACCCATCATYATCCATATTTTAGAAGTTACTGGCTTTGCCTTAATTGTTCAATGGAAATTATTTTATGGGCAAAGTCCATCAAAGTGTGGAGGGTTGTGGGTTTATTTCACCTGGTTTAGAGACAGGCTGTTAGAGATGGTGATTGTGCAGCTGGTAGAACGTTTGGAGGTTTTGATAAAAAAAAAAAGGTTATGAACAAAGGATGTTAAAACTTTTTCATAAGCTTTTGCATGTACATGGTTTTACCACGAGTACTAATCTTGCTAACTGGGGCCAGTCACAGCAGTAAAATTAACAGGATATAGAAGGAATAAGATCTGTGAGTCATAAGGATTGTGTCAAGACTTGAGAGCTTTGTGTAATTTACTGAGACAGTTTATTTTTGAAGAATAAAATGGCACAATCAATATGCATTTGATTTCAAGAGTATTGATTCCAGATTTTCCTTTAAAAGTTAGTTAAGTAAGCTTTTTACTCAATTGCCTTCCTTTATAGGACTGTTTATGAGAATGTGGAGCTTCTCAGAAGAAGGGTAGAAATAGTTCTCCTTATTAATATTGTATGTCTATATTTTAAAAGATTTTATGTGAAAAGTAAGTTGGCAGTGGATTATCTTGAAGTGCATAATTAGTTTTTTCTGTGCATGAAGATTAATGAATGAGTTAGTGAGGATTATCCTCCATTTAGATCACAGTAGTGAGCACTAAAAGTAGAGAAGGAATGTCTGATATCATGAGCCTTGTTTTCCATTTCTGTTCTGAAATCTCCTTTAGGTGATTGTACACTTGGAAAGATTAGGCAGTGTTAATACAAGGGTTTCTAGCATTGATGTTTTCCCACTAAATGGCTGCACATTCCAGGCTTAAAAACTATGTCAGGGCTTAAGAAATTTAAAGTAATCTTGGTTTATGCTGCATTCTAAGGCTGACTATTTAAACCTGCATTTAATATTCAGTAAAGCTGAATATACAGYTTTGTAAGATATAAAAATATAACTGATGGGTGTTTATTCTTTCCTGAAACCTCCAATGTATCTTCTTTGTATCTCAATGCAGAATAAATGCCACAAGTATGGGCTCCTAGGATTTTGGCTTGCACATTTTTATGCTGCAAAAGTCTAGTTTGTCTTATATTAACCACRCAAGTGAAAATTGGAATSTTTTCTTCTTAATTGTGCTCTTCCAGTACCTGACGGGAACCCACAAGAATGAGAGAGAGAGAAAATTCACAAGGACGTGGAGTGACAGGACAAGGGGGAATGGCTTCACTCTGTCAGAGAGCAAGTTTAGATGGGATATTAGGAAGGAATTCTTCACTGTGAGGGTGGTGAGGCACTGGAATAGGTTGCCCAGAGAAGCTGTGGCATGTGTAGGTTGCAGCTGGGGCTGCTGCATCTGAAGTGTTCTCAGATGTGCCTATCTTCTTAAAAAACTCTATTTTTCCCATGTACCCTCCTGGCTTTCATTATCAAGATTAATGATACATGGGGGGATTTAAGCAGTGGTGATCCTCCTGTTATTGGAGGCAGAGGTGAAGGACTCATGACCTTCTGCTTAAATGTAATTAATTCTTGGGCTGCAGAAACTTGTTCATCTTGGGGAGTCAGAAGCGCTCTGCATGAGCTTGTAATTTGTGATGGTGATCTGCAAGAGTTGTTCCATGACTCTGCTGCTAAGATTTGGCCAGCACACCCCTCCTTAGTCAGATCTTCTTTAGGAAGAGGTAATTACTTTTTCTGTGTTACTCTGCAGACAGTAATGATTGGTAAATTGAGATGAATCTCTTTTTCTTGCATGTAAGTGTAGGGAAATCTTGTTGCACAAGTGAACTGTCTCTATTTTTGGGAAGGTCATAAGACCCTTATAAAGTTTAATGAAGGACTGTTTTTGTGTTATGGGCTGGAAGAGAAGGCCAAACATGGRCAAATTTGGGGTGTTGGGGCTCAAACTAAGATATCCCTTACCAATAAGGCAGTGATCTGTAGGATGTGGCACAGTGCTGTTTGATTATGGGGAACTGCAGAGATGTTCCCATGTTCTGCATGASCAGTGAACACAGGAATTCCACTGASCAACACCACTGGAGAGCCTTTGCTTGGTAGATTTGTACCTGTTCATATGTTYCTGTCTGTTTGGAGAGATGTCTGAGAATAACTTTTTGGATTTGTTTATGATTTAAAGAAGAGGGACTTRGGGAGGTTATAGCCACAGGAATCATTAAACTTAGAATGAGAAGTGGAGATTTATGTAATAACCATAGCAGAAGCACAGACAAGAAGAATTTGGCTTAGMGGTAGGGTGATGAAAAGAAGATTGAAAGACAAGGTATGAATGAGCCAAAACATGACAAATCTATAGTCAGGTGCAACTTCAAGATGTTGTTTTCAGAAACAGCAGTGTGCTTTCATAAAGTTCTAATTTCCTGGTGTTATTGTGACTACAACAGCAGAAAAAATATGATGYAAATAGGAGGGATTTCACTCATGASTTAATCTGCCTCCTGCTTTCTCTAAGTAGGAAATTTTAATATAATATTGGGGAAACCACTTCTTTTAAGTTTATGGATGATGTCAGTGTGAACTGAGCCTCAGGTGACAAGTATTCAAGACTGTTTTGCACAACCTCGTGCCTGGTACCTGGAGTAAACTTACTTAATTTTTAAGGAATACAGAGATATCCTGTTTTCTAGCTACTAATTTGTTTCCCTGAGGTTGAGACCATTCCTGCTGTTGTATCAGAGCAACATGTGCTGGTCTGGATGTCGATGCTGCCTCCAGATTTCTGCTTCTGGCAAATGGAATTGGTATTTTACACATACTCCAACACATAYTTAGTGCATTTCTACTTAATCATGTTGTCTTTAGCCTCACTCTGCTTGTCAAAACCATGATCACCTCACCACAGAGTTATGTGCTRAACATAAACTCCATTAGGAATGAAGGTTGGAATTAGGTGAGGAATATACTGGCTTTGCTGAACTTGCAGTTCCTATCACCGCAGACAAGGTAGTCCATGCAATCTGGAATTGTCCCAATATTTCTAATGGCCCCAGCTGTTCCTAACTTATATGAGCCACCTCTTCTGAACAAGACCTTGATCTCTACAGTGTAAATCTGGAGCAATTCACAAGGTCTGAGGTTCAACAAAGCCAAGTTTTGGGTCCTGCCCCTGCAGCGGTTTTCTCTATAAAAACTCTAAACAAAATTTAAAACCCTGTGATTCTGAATTTCTGGAGGTTTATTATGCATCTTAGGGAGAAGAGTTTTGAATTTTGATCCCTTGCTAGTAGAATATTATAATGGCTTGTATTAAAAATTTTTTATTTGTTTTTTAATTAAACTGCTACTGCCTACCCTTTCACTGATAAAAATCCAGTCAAGCAAGTCATACAGTCACTAGTCCAAAGCTCCACAAAAGATGTTCCTGATCCATATGGTGCATTTTAATCGTGCATTTTATATTTGTGTCCAACTAGCAGGCATTTGCCAAATACAGACATCAGTAATTCTCTATTCAGGAACAAGGCTGCTACACATAATCCTGGAAAATTAGAAAACATCACYTAAAGAATTGTTTCTACATGCATTAAATTAAGGTAGAAGAAGAGGTCTACAAAATTGAAATATYTGATTTGAACCTGTACTAATGCATCCTTTAGTGCATTTTTCTGGCTCATTTCTGTTCTTATTTTGTTTGTGGGCTGTTCCTTTCTGCTGTTCTTCTAAGTGAGCAAAAGTACCAGTTTGGTTACTGGTACTCAGACTGAGAACTATGGTCTCACTATCTGATTATGTGGTAACCCCTTGTGGTTCTTTTGTACCAGTCCCTGTTTCTTAATAAATGTGGCCTTTAATCTATCCAGTCACATGGATTGCAGGYARTACATACTTTAAYAGCTATTAGCATATGCCAACATTTCTGGAATATATTGAATCAGTATCCCAAAATATGATCAATGACTGACAGGTTTTTCTTATATTCACCAACAGTAACTACGTTTACTATGTAATTGTGGTCCCTCACTTCATTGCAAGGGAGGATCCAGTGTTTTATCAGGAACTTTATTTCTGCTGATCTTATGTGCATAGGAAAGCTTCACATTTCTGCTGTTTTTCTCCTGCTAATGGCTTTATGTGACTGCAGCATCAGATAGGATGCTCAGGATCTCCACAGGGCACCTGGATCTGGATCTGAACTGTGGGACCAGGAGATTTCCAGGACCTTTAAGCAGCTCCTTGCAGTGACTGCTRCACTGAGATGTTTCTRTTTTAGGTAGCTGTTTTGGTGGTCCATGCCTGTTATCCCAGAGGGTCTTGCCCTGCCTTTTTCCACATGGCAACATTCTTGGGAGGGAATCATTGTTTCTTTCTCCTAATTTATAATCAATGGAATGGAGATTCAAGGGTCAGAGAGAGGTTTTGCCTTTAGAAGGAAATCGAGAAACACCGTATCTGTCAGCATAAAAATATACATACTTGAGATCTAGAGATTTATTTTTTCCTAGCAGGATAAAAGAGTTTTAAGCAAAAACCAAGAACCTTCTTCCATTCTAATTATGATTATTTATTTTCACTTTCACTACTGCTTTCAAACACTCAAGGAGAAACAGACCAACTCCACAATCACCACCATTCAGCTGTGGTTTCAGCTCTTAGCCAAACCAAATTTATGRTAAGTTGGAATAACTGAAATTTCCTTCCAAACCCTGATGGATTTTTAAAACTAAGTGAAATTCTTAAATCACATATTTTGGCACTAAAATGCCACAAAAATACCTCAAACAATTTTCTATTCCCTTTTGGTACATATTCACAAAGAAAATGTAAACCAATTGTAGGTGCTTTCCTTAGAGTTGTTGGCTCCTGCAGTAATAAAGATAAGGAAAGCAGCTTTTGCCAAAATGGAAGAAATATATGGAAAACAGAGAATGCATGGCCCAAGTTTTTTTTCAGCCTGAAAGAAACATTGAAAAATAATATTAATTTCTTGCATGCTACTTCACTTTATCAAAGTAGAAAGGGTGAACATGTTTAGAACAAATTCAYGTGCTTTTAGAAGCATGGTATTGACTTTTGGCCTACATGTGGAAAAGTGCCAGAGGTCCTTTCCCACTGTCCATAATTCAGGGGTGTATGTGGTTATCTGATCATTGAACTTCAAGTCTAAGGAGTTCCATCGGYCTGTGAGCTAATTTCTGCTTTGCCCAAGTTTGTGAATGCAGGCTGAGAGAAAGAAACTGAAATGAAAAATTTCCTGCTCTGCAACTCTGATTTCGGGTGACAGCTCTATTTCCTTCACTTGTATTCCTAAAGCTTGAGGGACCTCTGTGTCTCCCAGCAGTTCATCTCTTTGGGGGCCACCTCCTTAGGTCAGGCTTGATCTTTTCTCCAGAAGCCTTTTAGAAATACCATCTGAAACACACACACACAAATCACGTTGAAATGTAGAGCCCAGTAAACTCAGTACAGCAACAAAACACACTCACAAAATGAGCTTTGTGTTCCAGRCTTTGGGTTGAAAGGAAGAGCTCCAGTGACCTGGCTCCATTCCCAGGACTCTGTAAGAGTCATAGCCCAGGTTCGAGTCTTGAAGGAAGAGAGGTGTGTGTTGGACATCACAGCACTGAGTCACCTGTACCATTCCTGTGACCCACACACTGTTAAAGATAGTGTGCWGGAACAGGCTGYTGGGCCAGCATCAACACYAGACCCAAAGAATATTCTAATCTTTCCACAAACATTCAACATCTTCAAAATCCAGTAAATGTCCAGTTTTATGACCCATGAAGTTTTATTACGTACCTCAGAAAAAAACCAGGGTTTTTAAAAAAAACCCTGTTTCTTGAAGTCGTGTGAATAGATAAGAAGCATAATTTTATTTTGKTAAATTATTGCTTTTAGATAACACAGAATCATAGAATGATCTCTGCTGGAAGGGACCTTAAAGATCAGCCAGTTCCAACTCCCCTGACAAGGGCAGGGRSACCTTCCACCAGACCAGGTTGTTCAGAGCCCCATCCAACTGGTCTTGAACACTTCCAGGCATGGGGCAGCTGCATCTTCTCTGGGAGGGGACATTGGACTGGATGATTGCCAGAGGTCTCCTCCAACCCTAAGGATGTTGTGAGCCTGTAACCTCAAAGATGGCGGCCTGGCACTTGCTTCATTCTACTTAAATTTCTTTGTCATGCTCATGTTTTTATGAGGCCACAAGCCTCTTATCCCTGTCTATCACTTCTCAGCTTTTCCTCAGGATGTGGTGCTGCTCTGGGGACTGTGCTGAGCACCCTGTGTGTTTCTTTGCCCAAAGGAAACACTTCTGTGTTGGTGTTAACCAGCACAAGGCTCTGTCTTGTGCCCTAGAGCTCAGCTTTTACACAGTTCTGTGTGGAAGAAGCAGAAACAAATGTAGCATAGTTGAGAAGTGGAGTGATTAGGCAGATTGATGTGCARCTAGCTGATACTGTAAAAATTATTATTACTATTAAAATTAACATTTTGCTGACTCTACACCTTTCCTATGTCAAGCACTAGACATTTCTTTATTAATACAAGTGTTATCAAACTATGAAGCATGGCCTAGAGGTTTGCTTCAGCTGAGGTATGACWTCATAGTTCACAGCACTCTTTTCCAGAGGTCAAGAAATGGATCAATTATTGTGATGCATRCAAGATCTGCAGCAGAGGCTCTTCAGAGGGTTAATTGTTACTTCAGGCTGCAGATTTTGCGAACTATGAAAAGCTAAAAAATAAAAATTAAGGCCCTGTTTTCAGATGAGTGGCACTATTCCATGGCTATCTGTCCCCCTGTGTGGGGGAATCTAGGAAAATAGGAGYTCAAATCTCACAGGCAGTAGCAGAACAGGATCTGATACCAAGGATGCAAGAAACTGAAAGGATCAGCCAGAGGAGTTGCTGTGTCATTGTGCTTTYCTGGCTTGTAACACAGGAATATGACAGCAACACAGCAGAGTTTTCTGCAAATCTGCTTATGGAATAGGATGGTGTATCCCTGCAGTAAAGGATTGGTCCCAATGTACTCTTTTTGAGCTGAAACTGAAAATAGCTTTATCTTAGGTGAGCTACTGAATGTTCAGGACTCTTAGCTCAATTAGAACTTGCATTAACAGATTGAGTGCTAAATTATTAAGTTGTGCATGAAGCAGCTACAGTTTAAAAYAACTGGACTTAAACACAGGAGTTTTCTCAAAAACGGGCTATAGCCTGGAATTTAACTGCAATGAAAGGCCCCATCCCTGGAAGTGCTCAAGGCCAGACTGGATGGGGCTCTGAACAACCTGGGATAGTGGAAGGTGTCCCTRCCATGGCAGGGGATTGGAAMWGGCTSATCTTTAAGGTCCCTTRCAACCCAAACCATTCTATGTTTCTACAGCTCCTCTATACAAAAGCATAATGAATTTCAGCCATAGTGGGCCCTTTGTAGTAATATTTTTTATATAATATAGAGTTTTGAGTTCACAGAACTTAAAGATCAGCTTTGTCACTGTATGTTTCCTCTCAATGTAATTACAAGCATTTGACAAGATGTTTCTTCTTAATATAATTATGATAGAACCATATTTCTTAGTATTTTATTACTATTGCATTAAGTAGACTTTCTGCTGTTTTTCTTCCAAGCTTCTCTATACACATATGGACAATATATTGTGTTGGTGCAGAGATTACTCTTCTATTCAGATAAAACTTTAAAAAAAATTTTGATAAAATTTGTCTCTAATTGCAAATGTTGAATTGTATGTTGCCCCCATACATTCAAACTCCCCCCCCACTAAGATATTGTTTGCAGTTGATTTTTTTTTTTAGTAAAACATGTTTTGATTTTAATRAAATATCTCAGTTCAACTTTTATAGAGTGAGGAGTTTCCAACTGTTGTTTTTAAATTACTTCTTATTTCAAAATGGAATTTATGTTAGATGGGTTTTAAAAATAGACAAAATGAAAACAAAATATTACAAGTTGTTGACGTAAAACATTTGGTTYACAGTAATTAAAAACATTTTTGAAAACAAACACTTTAGCTTTTCATCCTAATTTGGGACATGTCTCCTTTTCTTTTTGTGAAATGCAGTGAAACTTTGATTGGAGAGAAAAAAAATAATTTGTTGCCCTTTTTATCTTGCTTTAATGCCTATGAAGCCTAATTTTTCATTGCCACCTGTTCATAACAGACCTATTGACTCTTTTTTTAGATTAAGAAGGACTCTTTGGTCCATTTACTTCATTTTACTGATCATTATGATCTCTCAGGTTACAAAAGGATAAAAGGGACAGATTTGTTACCATCAGTCAGMRTCACTCTAACAGACATTTTGAAAAWAAMCAGAATATTTTATAGAACTCTATGCCAAAATACCATATCTTTCAATGAGAGATTCCATTCTGAGATGAAAGCTTAAATAGGGAGCAGGTGAACAACATAAACATGTGAAGAGAAGCAGTGAGACCAAAATAGGAGCAGAATGCCAGTGAATTGTAGTGGAACCAGTGATTCTTGGCTCTATGACTAAAATTGGAAGACTGGGCAGGAGAAGGAGCAAAGACAGAGACCTTTGCCGAGAGAAGCAGTGGCCAATGTCTTCAAAAGAAATGGGAGTTGATATGAATTAGTTSTATGCTGGAGATTCTTTAAGGTGAAGCCACATACTGCGTATGAAGAAATCATGGAGTCACAGGATGGCCTGGGTGGGAAGGGACCTTAAAGGTCACCTTGTTTAGCCCCCTGCAGGGACACCTTACATTATCCCAGGTTGCTCCAAGCCCCATCCAGCCTGGCCTTGGACACTGCCAGGGATGGGGCAGTCACAGGTTCTCTGGGAAACCTGTGCCGGGGCCTCACCACCCTCACGGGGAACAATTTCTTCCCAATATCCAATCTAACCCTGCTCTCTGTCAGTGTGAAGCCACTGCCCCTTGTCCTGTCACTCCAGGCCCTTGTCAAGAGTCTCTCTCCATCTTTCCTGTGGGCTCCCTTCAGGCACTGCAAGGCCACAATGAGGTCACCCCAAAGCYTTCTCTTCTCCAGGCTGTACAATCCCAATTCCCTCAGCCTTTGCTCCCAGCAGAGCTGCYCCATCCCTCTGATGSCCTTRGTGTCCCTGGTCTGGACAGCCTCCAACAGATCTGTGTGGGAATCTAGAAGAGGAATGCTTAGAAAGGAATGATGTTGAYAAAATAATCAATAGATTTTCTCTGAGGCTCTAATGGACAGATGCCTGTTCCTCTCTCCTGAGCAGATTTCTAGTGGGAGGCAGCACAAAGGAAATATCGTTCTTGGAGAAGACTAAGGCAAGAATGGAAAAATGTGCTCTCCASAAGTTCTGTGACAAAGGGGCCTTGTGGTGTCTGGGTTATTTCTAGAACAGAAAAAATCCACAGGGCTAGAAATTGTGACAGAGCTTCTTTTGTGGTCACTGGGGAAACATCCCACCCGCTCCTTGTCCCCATTGGACATTCTGGTTTCAAAGGCTGGCAATCCATACAAAACAGCATCTCCAAACAGCTTGTTTTCATGAAGAAAAGCCACCTGGCATCCCTGGGGGCACTGTCAATGGGATAATTCTGGAAAAGACAAACAGGTGGATGTGGGTGATATTTGTGTAAGTTCTCTGAAGAGCATCTCCCCCAGACATGCCAGGTTCCAATCACAGAATAGTGATAAAGAAAATGGGAGCTGAAATTCCTTGCTGGGCYTGTGAAGGCCCCAAAGTGCAATGTTGGAAATATGGACTTAGGAGTTTGAAGTGTTTGAGTGCACTGAGCTGGTGAGTCTCCTTTGAACCTGCCAGTGTTGTATCACTTCCAGACCTCTGTAAACCAGATCTCAGGGTTCCATTGACCAGCCATGCCTGGCAGGACTGTCCCAGTGTTAGTTTCCMCCTCCTTTGAAATACTGAGCAAATAGGCAATTTCTTGAGCAAATAAGCAAACTGCTGTCTTTTGGCTGTTCCTCCTGCTGCCTGATGAAGCTCATCTGTGGGGAAATAAGTATTAGACGTAAATCCCAATAGAAAAAATACACATCTTTTCTTAATTACATTGCACATTTAGTTGAATTATTTAAAAGATTCCAGATGCTTAATCTGTTGCTAATATGTTCAATTTTATTTGGATATAAATGAAATTGCTTTGTTTCTGAAGGAATGATTCTGTCTTATTATTCCCATGAATAGATAATCATAGTTCTGTCATAAGCCTTTAGGTTGCTGGGCACTTCTACAGACATGARAATTGATGCATTTTAGGCAACGGGTGATGCAGGAGCTGATGTCTAAGACATCAGATATTTCCTTTATTCCCTYACCCATTGCCAGCTAACAATGTTTTGTGAGCTGCTGATTTGGATGGACTGTTGGGCCAATATCAGCAAGCCTGAACCCCTGGGTATTCAGGATTGTGTTTAGACCATGGAGCTCTGAGAGATCAGAGCAATCMTTTCATTAGGGTGGTGTCTAGGCTGCAAGACTTTATAGGGTTRGCACCRATTTTGGCCCTGATATCAAGTGACMCAATGCCTTTGGCCACTGATTTAGGATTTTGTCTTATTGGAAGGCACATTTGCTTGTCTGTAAGGTCTGCAGGTCATCTCTTCTTGTTTTTTCTTTTGTGTCAAGGACAACAGGTCTGTTGACTCAGGATGTCACACTTCCCAGCTGCAGGTCAAGGATACATATCTCTGTTGGGTTTGCTGCTTTTGTCATAGGAAGACAGAATATTCCAATGGGAACACAAGGGTTGGTAGCTCTGTTGGATTGCCTTGCTCTGGGCAAGTGAAAAATACCTTTGTGAGTTATTGCCTCTTTAACTCCTTGACTTTGTGACAAGACGTTGGCTGCTGTGAAGCCATTGGTCTGTCACACCCAAATTTCCTAATTATTTTCTGGGGAATGGATTTCTGTGAGGTGGTCATCACATATTAAATATTCCCCTCTTATATATAATAAGGATCATGTTTTCAGTGKCCCCTGATGTGGTGTAAGATGGTTGTATTTGCTCAGAGGAGTTAAGTGAGTGGATACATGATGAGAGAATCATGTTTAAGTGACCACAGCTCTACTCACATCCTACCAGTAATTGTTGAAATAGAATTGSATTTAGTACTTCGCACTGTAAGCTGTTTTCTGGAAAAATACTCTTTCTTTCTTAACKTTTGTTGAAATTTGAGTGCAACAGGAGATTTAAATGCAAGATTCTATATCACTGCTTTCTGTGACGGCACCTGAAGTTCAGAAATTCTTTGGCTTGTTGTGAGGACTAGGAGCAAGTCTCTGGGGGGAGGTAGAGCATCAGAAATCACACTCTTTGACCCATTGCTCCTTCCAGAGATCCTCTCAGTGCATCCTCCCTCATGCCCAAGCATATTGGTGATCTTTTCTGTAATTCTAGAGATACCCTGGGTGAGGTCAGCTCAGGTCTGTGCTCATCCAGTGGAATTCATTCTCTGAGCATTATTGCTGTTTCCAAATTATTCTCCTTGTTGGATCAGCCTTAATTTGTCCTCCTTGAATCTCATTCTATTTCACGCTTGTATTTCTGCTTTCTCAACACAACAGCCTGGTATTTAATCTCTGCTCCCTTCACTATTCACAATGTGTCCTAATTTAGTATTCTCTGCAAACTCAATTGACATGGTCTGGAGAGTTGTTGCCATGTTAAATGTAAGATAAACTGTGATCTCTGACTAGATACCACCTCATAGTTTCATGTACATGTTTCCACTACTTTCACCACTGATTTGGGATTACAGACATTTGTTGTGTTGATAGACCTACTCCTTTTTTTTTTTTTTTTTTTTTTTAAGCATAAGAAAGAAAAAGAGAAAAAAATTTAAGAAAATTAAATGTGAACCCTATTGTTTCCCATTTTACCAACTTGCTTTATAATAAATCCAAATGAGGCTTTTCAAAGCATCTTTCAATAGATCTGCATTTTACTGCCAACAGCTAACACAACTGTTTTTTCAGAAAGAAAAAAAAAAGTGGGATGCTGGTAGGAAGTAGCCCCCTGGAGAGTTTTGTGTGTTTCCTATATAGTTTTAGCACATATATACAATTGGAATAAATGTTACCTAATTTAGCCCAGTGTATGAGCAGTTATCATTTCTCTGTTTGGAAATTGAAAAGGACTTGCAATTAGATTGCTGTAGACCAGGGGAAATTCAGGTTGGACATCAGGAGGAATTTTTTCACATAGAGGGTGATTAGACATTGGAAGGGGCTGCCAGAGAGGGAGTGGAATCCCCATCCCTGGAGGTGTTTCAGGAAAGACTGGATGTGGAAGTCATTGCTCTGGTTAAGTTGACCAGACAGTGTTTGGTCAAAGCTTTGACTTGCTGATCTCAGGGTTCTATTCCAAGCTGGTTGATTCCATGATTCATAAGGAAGTCACTGTCAATTTGATACCATCAGAAATGTGTATATATATATATATATATATATATGTCTAAAGATAATGCTCATAATGGGAAAATTTCATTATTATAAGAGTATTTCATTACTCTTCCAACTCCACTAATAGAGTCTGCCTCCTTGTCTTTTTTTATTGACTCCTCTTGATTACTATTCCATACTCCCTCAATCTTGTTGGGTTTTGGGTGGAGGTTGGTGTATGTGAAGGCACAGGGATGCTTGTTATGGACTTCCGCTTGCTATAGACTTTTTCAATGATTAGCCAAACAAAATATTTCCCCTGGACATGGGATCAGAGCAAGTGACAATGACAAAGGAAAGCAGGGGCAGGACTCTTGTAACTTCAAAATGTGTCTTTTTTGGAGCAAAATGGATAGAGCTGGAGGGCCCTTGTTCTTGTATCTTTTTCCCATCCTTGAAGTCTTCCATTTGCTGTTTATCCAGAACTCCTTTCCACACATCATCTCTGCTATTGGTGAAGGTTTGCCTCTGTAGATTGTGTTCTGCAACTGCGTTTCAAATTTTATAGCAAATTCAAATGTTAGAATACAAACTTAATTAATATTTTRCAGCTGGTAATAAATGCTCTGGAGCCAGGGAAGGAATTTTGCATAGCCACATCCCCCTTTTAATCCTTTCTCTCTTTTTRAGCTTTTCATTACCAGCTTAAAAAYGTTGCTGMAATTTACACCACTGTGCTCTCCTCTGGTGCTGGTGTGATCATTCACAGTTTGTGCAAGCTAAATTTGAAATTGCAACCCAAGGAAGCTGATGATGTGTTGCATGTCTTTGTCTCACACTTTCTGTGGGGATAAGTGGCTTCACATGGTGTAGGACAATGGAGAATCATGTTTTAAGTRTGCAATGCCAAAGCCTTAGAGTGAGATTTTGCTTCACTAGGAGTTCTGTGATGGTTTCACAGCAGCAAGATGTTCAGTCCAGATTCTTCCAGCTAGGACACTGACACAGAATTAGGCCAGAAAAGCTTCARGGGAACATGGAAAGGACATCTTTCCTCAGAGTCTAGCACTAAATGCATCTCTTCCAGAACTGAAAACATGAGCTCAGTTGAATTTAATTCAAAGAACTGTAATTTGTGCTTTGCAAATTGCAAACTTGCCAACTGCCTTAGTTCCACTGGGCCCAAACTGCTGATTGAACACGTGATTTTAAAGATAAAGTTCAGATAAATTGTTATCTACCTGTGACAAAAGGACTTGAAGTTACAAAAGATAACATWATTTTGCACATTTTTATATTATAAGAAGAGAGTAGTTGGGAACTGATTGTGGAACCAATGGACTCACACAGAGCTGTTAATCCTATGCTTAAAATTATTTATAGAGAGAAACTCTTAAATAAAATCACTGCCAGTAATTTAAATGGTGTTGAATTATGGGAAATACTAAAAGGTATTTTTTTTTAAAGTTATGCTTGATAAATTGTTTTAAAATGGGTTGTGTTTATTATTTCATTACCTTCTCCATTACATGTTCACAGTTTACATGAGGAAGTGTGAAACCAGATTCAGTGTTACAATAGTGCTGCTTTGGATTTCAGGGTACCAAGTAGAGGTTGGAAATCCAGTGAATTCTAGGACAGTGAAATCCATTTTTTTTTCCAAAGTCAGTCCTTGAAACTCACTTTATTTTCCCTGATAGCTCCATGTCCAGTCAATATCAAAGCCTATTAAATTGATTTAATTATACAATATGAAGTAGGCACGTCTGGCTCAAAAGTTGTCTTCTTTATGCTTGACCATATTTATTTAAGAGTATTTTAAAGCCACATGTGGTATTTCATTGCATTCTTTGAGACTTTTCAGGAGTTACACTAAAAAACAAAAGCTGAGCAGGTGACAGGGTATCCCTTCACGCCCTGAGCTGAATTTGTAAAGTTCCAGTAGCACCTTCTCTACCATGGCAGGCCTGGGTACCACTGTCAGTCAGGGGCTTTGAAAATCCCAYCAGATGTATTTGTACAGCTGGCCCTTTGCCTTCTCAAGATCAGCCTCATATGATTTATTAACCATCTACAAAGAGCATTGACAAACAATGAATATTTATTACTACAGATGTAACCCTATTGTTTGTGCAAATTACAGTGTTTTCCTCGTAATCCTCTGAATGGCTTCAAGTTGACATAAATAATTCATACTTGTAAAGCCATATGTTAAACTGTCATTGTAAAAGACTAAGTGCTGCCAGTTTKCACTTGAACCATATGTAAATATCAAGCAGTTGATATTAAACAGTGATATAAAGTCTAAGCACCTTAATGCCACCTACACAATAAAGATTGCAATATGCCACAATGCATTGAGTGCCAATGTCAAAAGAAGTTTAACTGCAGCAAAGGAGCCATTTTTATTTCTGAGTAAACTACAGCATATTAATTTAACCAAATCTGGCTTTACAGATTTAAATTACAGTGAGAGCAGATCTCCAACCTTTGTCATTATTACTGTGTGAAGGACAAGGCTTGAAATATTTCCACAAATCTACTGCAAGTCATGAGTTTTTGTCAAGGTTCTTGCTGCATGCATGTGACGTATATTTACATACATTTAGTGTGTGTATATATATTTGTGTGAGTCAAATGTTGTGCAAATGTCATAGAATCATGGAATAGCCTGGGTTGAAAGGCACCTTGAAGCTCATCCAGTTCCAAGCCCCTGCCATGGGCAGGGACACCTTCCACTATCCCAGGTTCTCCAAGCCCCATCCAACCTGGCCTTGGACACTTCCAGGGATGTGGCAGCCACAGCTTCTCGAGACCTTTTATGTTTCATTAGGAATTTCAGAATGTTGTCTTAAGACTCCTAAAGAGTAGAAAGCACCTGGATTCGTGGATTCTTCCCTCCATTCTGCCAGCATCTCCACTGACAGAGACGAGGCTGGTACCCTCTTTCCTCCCAGGCTCCATGGCTGGAAGCACAACTCTCACTCACCACAGGAAGCATTTCTGGGCCTGTGAGTCTCCTGAGGCACAGGCTTGGCTACTCACACRTATGTTCAGGAGCCCTGTTATGTGAAGGGCCAAATCAGTTGCCCATGTCRGGGCTGTGGCCTGTGGGAGGCTTACTTCCAGCCCCATTACAGGAGAAGAAATACAGCTGTGGGCTTGGCTGATCATTCCCATTCTTAGGAAGTAGTCTCAGCCAGCTTAAAAGCCAGGAGGTGGCCTGACCACTGTTCAGAAGAACCCACAGCCAAACCCCAAAAGTCTGCCAGTAGAT
This sequence comes from Alauda arvensis, assembly GCA_902810485.1. Classification (NCBI taxonomy): domain Eukaryota; kingdom Metazoa; phylum Chordata; class Aves; order Passeriformes; family Alaudidae; genus Alauda; species Alauda arvensis. The sequence continues at coordinate 343,061 of CADDXX010000290.1, read as the reverse complement.
GCTCTTAACTGACAAATTTGCAGCTAAATGCCAAGGCTGGAGGATGCAGATAGGCAAATTCAGCTTGGAAATAAGCCACAAATTTTCAACAGCAATTGRAATGACCTAATAAGGCTTGTAACTGACTATTCATCACAGAAATGCTCCAGCTGTGATTAGAGTTGTTTTTTTTTTAATTAGGTAAATCACATTTATTATATAGCAAAAAATCACCTCAAGAAAGCTGTGTGGTTACAAAGGAGASTGAGAGGTTAAAAACAGCATTGGTTAGACTTAAAATCCATTAATTTCCATGATCCCAGTACTGTCTTGCACACATTTCTTGCAGATCTCTATTCTGCATTACTTCCACAATTTAGATTTAGAGTGTGTCCACTAAGCTCCATTGAAAGCTACTGGTGTGCCTGTGCTACTCTACATGTTTCAGAGGCAGCAAAATTTTTTAATTARAGGTTTTGCAATTCTTTGTCTGTCTCCAAATGGGTCTTGGCAGGTTGTTTCCCATTTGCAGTCCTGAGACAGAACATTGCTCACAAAACACAACCACATTTACTGTTAAAATGCCATTGCTGTTTGAGTGAGAAGAATAGAATATTAASTTCTCTCTTTTAATGGGTTTTAAACCAAAAACACTTTCTTTCGCTTCTGTGGGAGTGTGAAAGTAGAATTTCTAGATTCAGACAGGGATAGACACAGGAATTGCAGATGCTCAGCATGGCAGCAGTTTTTACTTTCCTCATTAGTCTAAGGGCTAATACAAGCCCTCAAAAAGTTTGAGTCTCAAATACAGGCTGAAAGAATCCAATAAACTTGGCCAAAGTTTCTTGATTGTAATCACCACTGTGGCCACTGCAAGATCCCAGAAATGCTSATGGTCCTTGATTGTGCCTCTTTTTGTGTTACCACCCTGGAATKGATTGTTTTCCAAAACTGCCCATTCTGCAGGCTTTTTCTGGCTCGTAATTTCCAAATGGCTCTGAAGGATCCTTTTCTCTGCATCCTGAACTTATTTCAAGGCCAAAGTAAAATTATATAGGGACCCCTTYTTTCAGAAGCAGCTTGCTTCATGCCTTGTCTTGAGCCTGCAGGGCACAGGCAGTGCTTTAGGTGTCTCACAAATACAAAAGGGCTGAATCTGATACCATCATTCCTATTTCTGGATGCTCATTTGGACAGTGCAGTTTTTACACAAATTAAAACATTTGTATTGAAGCAAAAATTAAGTAGTAGAGTTCTACTAAGAAATGTGCAGTTATAAAATGGCAATTACTTATTTGAAGCTTCCTGGGCATACTTAGAGATGAATTTCTGGATTTTGTGATTGGAAATATAATTTTATAGCTTATTTTTGCTGCTAGCAGTGTAAGACCTTAGAGAGAAGTCCTGGRTTTTGTTCTTCTCTGAGCATCTTTAACTAAACTCCAGTCAATTATTACAGCTCTGTGCAAATCCAGTGAAATCATTGGGATCACCCAGGTGCAACCACACTGAAGACCCTGAATTTCAGCACTGGAGCTACAAAGTAGGATGGAGAAGAGAGAAAATCTCTGGCCATACTCCCCCAAGTGCAGGTTGAGCTGGCATTGCTGATGGTYAGAAACACCTGCTTGGAGGAGGTGTTGTCTTGAGGGAAAAAAATCAATTAATAACTGAAATACTTGYGACCTGAGCAAAGTGGCTGTGGTTAAATTCACAGAGAAGCATAGGACTGTTTTCAAAAGCTGCCTGATGCTGTACAAGTGCAGGGTACTTCCAGGTTTCCACAGCTCAGAGGTCCACCCACTTGAGGATTCAGAGCTGGATCTTTGCCTTGTTAGGTAACTCATCTGGAAATAAACCATCCAGAAAAATATAGAAAGGATTTAATTTTATATTTTTTTATTTTTTGAATATTTTTTTSATTTCATTTTTTAATTTTTAWTAGGAAAATATGTTGTATRTCTTCAAGGAACCCATTCAGCACACCATTAAACATTAAAACAGGAACACACCACTGCACACAGACCAAAACCTGCTTTTTCCTCCACTAGAATTACAAATCCATCATTTTATTGAAGGAAAATGAAAGTAAGAATTTTAAAGTAAATCATTTAGTTTGCCTTTGGCACACAACCAAGCAATTTCTATTGTGAGGTTTTCTGTCTGCATATAAATATTCCCCTGCAATACAGTTCACCTTGGGGAATGTTCCCCAGTGTAACATATCTGCCACTGAGATTGTTTTTCAAATGATCCATTTCATCTTGTTGCATCAATAAACAGACTTTTTGGGCTGCTCCAGATAGAAGATCATCCAGCCCAGCTCCTGGCCCTGTACAGGATCCCCCAACAATCCCACTCTGTGCCTGAGAGCATTGTCCAAAAKCTCCCCAAGGAGCTCTGGCAGCCTTGGCGCTGTGGCCATTCCCTGGGGAAATGGYAATTCCCTGTTCTGTGCCCAGCCACCCTCTGGGGGTAGAAACTTTTCCTGATATCCAGCCTAAAAGCTTCCCTGAATCAGCTTCATCCCATCCTCGAGTCCTGTCTCAGGTCACAAGAACAGAAGGTAGTTTTCCACTGTCTGGATGGACTGGGAGCTTTGAGATGGACTGGGAGCTCTGGGATGGATGAGGATGAACTGGGAAAAACTGAGATGGACTGGGAGCTCTAGGAGGGACTAGAAGAGGCTGAGACTTTTGGGATGGACTGGGAGCTCTGGAATTCAGTTAAATCTCCAAATTTGTTTTTGGCCATGTATGCTAAGTAACTCTCTTTACCTCATCCAGCATTTCCTTTCTTCTTATGTTGGCTTAGCAACTTCTCATTGTTCTCCCTTTGGCTGAATGCTAGAGACCATGGCAAACTCATGGAAAAGTGAGGTTCCAGGAAGCACATGCATGGAGGAGTGAGCTGAGAAGATGGCCTGCTGAYTATCCAGCAACCACTCCCCAACAGCAGGATCAGGGGGAGAATGGGAAGRGTAAAAGGGAGARAATTCCTGGTTGGGATAAAGGCAGCTTTATKGCAAAGMAAAGCAAGGAATTAATTCTCTGTTTGCCATGGGTTGGGCAGGTGTTCAGCCATCCCCRGAAGASCAGGGCCYCATCACATCCAGCAGTGTCTCAGGAAGACAGACACTATTTCTCCCTTCCCTTCATTCTTCCCCCTTCTTTCTCCCCACTTTATATGTTGATCATGATGCCATAAGGTTTGGRATGTCCCTTTGTTCAGCTGGGGTCACCTCTCATGGCTGTGTCTCCTCTTAAATTCCTTCAGCTGTGTGGCAGCAAAAAAAAAGCAGGAAAGGTCTTGGTTCAGTGTCAGCTGTGCTCAGCAACAACAAACCCATCTCTGTATTATCAGCCCTGTGTTCAGCAGAGGTACAAAGCACAGCCCCACACCAGCCACAGCCCCATACAGCCCCTAGGGAAATGGTAAAATGTGGTGTTCTTCAGGCCTTCTGGGAATAKAATCCCTCAGAACTTCATGTCCTGTAGAATTGCTGGGTGGTAACAGCCAAAATGCAATGAAATGCATGTGTGCATTCACAGGAATGCTTTTTCAAGGAGCCGTCCAGCTACGTGCTGGACTCTGTGTGTGAACTGCAGTGTATTTATGTGCTGCATAAGCTGGGCCAAATTATTGGTGCTTCTGGTTGGGTTTGCTGTGCCCCAGTGCTGCCAGGACTGTCCTGAAGGAGAYGAGGTCACAAGAGGGGCTGCTGAGTAAAGCTCCTTCCCACAGTGTCTGAGGCACCACCACCATGGCAGTGGATGTGTAGGCAGGATTGTGTCCTAGGTCTAATTCCACATCCCGATTAACAAATCCATGGCTGCATGTCTGCACTTATAGACTGCATTCCTAATTCTTCTTTGGGGAAGAATTACAAAGGCACAATGCTCCCAGATTTCTGTGTTTGTCCGAGGGCAATTGTGCCTTAAAAATGGTTTATTGGAAACCTTTGACCTGAGTTCTAATCTGATTTAAACTCATTTAAATTCAGAATCACTCTGGGCTAACTCCAGTGTAAGGGTAGCACTGGTCYATGGGGCAGCAATGGTGTTTCACAGAAATACCAACAGCAGCTGGCTTTGTGTCCTTAGTTAATTTGATTATATAGTTTTAGTTTAACTTAAACAAAGCAGCGACCTTATTATTATTTTAAGAAACCTATTTTGAGAGGAGGGAATCGTATTTCTCRCATAAATCCATCTTCAAATGTCTTCTTTAGATGTGCATGCAACTGGGGCTGGAGTTGRGTTTGTGTGGGGAGGGGAAAAGCGTACTGGATTTCACTGATCACAGTTGCTTTAAATTATGCAGGGAGGAGGGAGATGCTGTTTATGCATGAAGAAAACAAGGTTGACAGCAGAGATCAAGGGGCCTTGCTTTTGTAGTTTCCCTCCACTATAAAATGAGTACCAGGGGAAGAGCYGGGGTGTCTTGCAAGAACTATCTGAGGGGTCACATTTAGTGCTTGTGGCCATTAGAAAAAAAAATCTGGGTTCAGTGGTAAGTCAGTCTTATCATTGTTTCTTTCTCAAGCACTGTTCTTCTGTAGTTTTACAAGAATCAATTCAGAATAAATGCTTGAATCTTACTTTGCCTAAATGTAAATTAAGGTCAATCTCAGGGATTTCTCCTGATATGAACTTTAGTAAGAGTTGAATACATGTTTTCAAATACTAAAATCATAGCTGCATAGGATATTTTCTGATTTTTGCAGACATTTTCTACATTTTATTTACTCTTCCCCTCCTTTATCTCAAATTAAAATCTACTTTAAAATATCAGTGTTCTAAATCACAAAATATACTTCAAAATCACAGCAGGGGAATTGAGAATGGCTCTCAATAMCAAATCCTATTAATTCAAGTATTTCCTATTGTACAATTCTGTCAGGTCTGTTATTTTGTTTATGTGTTTTGTCTWCAGAATGAAAAGGAGAAGCTGACATGGAGTGACCGCATGCCTGGATACGCAGCCAACTTTGGACTGATTTTATTTATGGTAATATAATCTGCATTTCTGCTCATTTGTTAGGTGTGAGGAACTTTGCCATGAAGGAAACCCCTGAATTGTTGCACTCAAATATGTTAAAAATCTGAAGGTAAGGTCCGTTTGGGAGAAATACTAGCAAGGTTCACGGAGCTCAATGCTGCCTCCAGTTTTATTCTCTTTTTTCAAAGGCAGCTTGTGGAAGGGCTGACTTGCTGTAATGCCAGCAGTTCATTACACAAATTCTGCCTCTCCCCCAGGGTTTCTGCTCCATCTCTGYTATCCAATGAAGGGACAACACTGATATTTAGTTGTGAGCACAGTATTGCATATGCTGGTCACAGTGATGTTCGGAGAGGTTGAGCCTCGGAACAGGCAACGTCAAGGTGAAATAAATCAGTTGCTGAGAAATATTTATCCAAGACACATTCAGGGATGGACTGTACAGTAGTTGAGGAAGATCATGGTGCACAGTTCTCCCTTGGGAACAAGAATCAGGTGTGCAGCTCAGCCTCTAAAGTGGGCACCATTATCCTAGTCAAAAGTCAAATTCCCAGCAGAACAAACACATCGAGAACCTGCTGGACTTTGTAAACAGCAATAGGAAAGCCTGGCTAACAAACCCTAAATTTTATGGTAAAGGATCCCATTGTCCCTCTGGTTACAGTAATTACTGACTGAAAGATTCTGTTCATATCCACAGCCACTATAAAATGGCAATGACATAGGCCTTTTTACACCATTGCAGCATCTAACTAGAGAAATTCATTTGGGGCCTAAATTATTTTAAGATACCTAAGTGTATTTCTAATTTACTCAAATTTGCACATACTGCACCAGATGTCCTGTGAAGATTTCATTTCTTTTGCTGACAATCAAATGCTCACATTGAAGTTAATGTCTACACCCTTATAGATATGTTTATATATTTTTGAAGATGTATGCATTGCATATTCAGAATATTTTCTGTACATTTTAGCTGTGTCATATATGGATGTACTTGCAGCATTTTGAGTGAGTTTACCATCCTGAGGCCATAACCAGTATTTGCTTTTCAGACAGAACCTCTAAGTGGCATCAGTCATGACTTCACTTAGAGCAGACCACACTGAGTCTGACTAAGCACACAGCCCTGATTTAGCTTTTAYAAGTCATTCTTTTGCAGACAAGGTGCTTACATGTGCTCTTGACTTTCACCACATGTTTAAATATCCCCTAAGCATGAGCTTAAAGTGCTTTCCTGACTCATAGCCTAGGTATTACCCTCCTTGCTTACTGTAACATCTCAGAGAGATTTATAAAGGGTTATTACCTACAGTTCGTGAGATGTAAAATGCAGAGCTCCAATTCTTCAACTTCAGTTCGTGACTAGAGAAACTAGGCTGACTTTCACCATCTGGCAAAGTGGACACAATTATTTTAWTTTTGCAACATTTGGAGCATTATTTATATGTAAGTACCTACAGGAGGCGACTTGCAAGCCATGCATGAAATTCAAGCCAACTCTTGATAAGGGAGAGGATGCTCTGCTATCCCACATGGATTTTGCAATCTGCTCTTTACTGTATGGGATGTTTACCTTTTTCCTGCTAGATTAGTTAAACAGGAACTGGAAAGATCTGAATGAAGTTTTGTTGTCAGTCTGTRAATAGAATTGTACTGAGAAAACCTTACTGGCCTTGTTAATCTCTATTATTATTATTCACCTAGATTAATTATTTTAAATAAAAGGCCTATGTACAAAATAAAGAATAAAATCTTGAATTTACATGTGTGTGCAGGGGTACAAGACTCAGTCACAGACCTGCAAACAAGTGCATAGCAATTTCTAGTGCTGCAGAAGTGATTGTTGAATATTTAATGCTACCTTTTCCAGGCCAGAAGGGTCTGGTGTTCCAAATSTATAGGTGTTTTCCATGAAGCTTTCTACATTGCTGTAGAGTGATGCTGTTTTGTTCTGTCCCTCCTTCCCTGAGCTTTACCTCCCATACTTTCCCTGGTGATTCTTGGAGCTGGTAATAGTTTTCTTAGTGTAAAATTTTTCCTTTTTATCTTTCCCCTTAATTTCCATGCTTCAAAGTTGTATACCTCACTTTTTTGAATTCTCTTTCAAGAATTGTGTTGTAGTCTTTTCCTTTCTTTCTGGCTTTTCCTCTGTCTGTATTAAGTCAGGCATGCTGTTTGTTTTGTTTAAAATGCAGGTTGAAACAGACATTGAGTTCATGTCTCTTGCCCAGTCTTACCAAACAATTCCAAGGATTAATTCACACRTGCATGGATGCTTTAAAATCTGATCACAGTCTTGTACACAAAGCCTCGCTGGACTGCAGAGGGGGCAGAAGATCCAAGTCTGATTTCAGCTATGCATTTTGCAGGGATTGTAGGACAGAAGTTTGCAAGCCTTATTTTTTGCAGAGTGAGATCAATGRTAGCAGGAGATCTGGGCTCAGTTTGGCATCTAAAAGTTTTTCTTGAGTGTGATTAAAAATAAAACATCACCATTTAAATAAACCCCATATTTCGAAGGCACATGTTKTGGCAGATTTCTGAGCTGGTGATAAAGATGCTGGTAGTGTTGGCAGAGAGCAGGGTGGCATGGAGCAATGCATCGCTGGGGCTTTTCTTTGTTTGGCTCAGCCAGAGGAAGGAAGAAACTCARTTTGTGTCATGGCAGGAGAGTTCAGCCTCTTCCACCCTATTCTCACTCACATGGTGTAATACTTGACTCTAGAATAGCTCTACTGGGGAGCCAGAGAGCTATCTGGACATTAAATTGTTATCCTACTTGGATGGAGGTAGCAGCCTAGCCCACAGGGTTTTATAGCTTCCTTCTCAGATCTAGTTTGCTTTCCTGTTTGTCTTCATTCATACCAGGCTCAGTAGGTGACCTTTTCTGCAGCCAATTTTCACATCTGTTTCTAAGCAGTTCAGTCCTGGGTGGACTAGTTCAGCTATTCAGGGAAGAAACTGCCATAACAGGGGGGAAGAATGGCCRGAGGGAATGTTGGCAGTGACAACAAACCCCAAAGTGGGCACCTGAACAAACGGTGGCCTGATCAGGAATTTGGGCAGAAGAGGTATTTTCAGGAATGAGAGAAATGCTGTGAAGATRCAGGAACCATTCCCCCTCAGTGACTGTCTGGGGAGTGAGAACTATGCTCACAGTCACTGTGCAGTCCTACAGGCCCTCCTCAATTTTCTCTTCTTGCTGGATGCACAGATAATGAAGACTCCTAAAGGAGTGTTTTTCCATCTGTGTCTAAGCAGATGTTTAAAAACAGCTGAGCAACTGAGAGTTTCTGAAGCCCTAGTGCTTTTGCAAAGCAAATATTTTTGTTCTTTAAACAAATAAAGCTGTTTTTTTGGTTTTTTTCAGTAACCTTGTATACCTTGCTATGGCACTGCAGGGATTGAAAAGGTTGCTACTCTCTCTTCCTCCAGTTACGGTCCTCATGACAAGAGATCCCTTAAATCCTTTGGTCAGGTTCAAAAGTTTGCTATGGAACTTTCATGAGCTGAAATTTCCTCTTTCTCTATTTAGTGAGGACTGCCCTCGACTCTTCTTCCTGTACTATTAGGATATCATTCCTAAGTGGGAATTTGTGATGGAAGGAGGTGTGTGTGTGGAGGCCCAGCAATCTCATCAGCTCCAGAATGAGACATCCAGTTGCTGATTTTCCTTGTCCACCACTGTAGTGAAAAAATTGCAAAGAAATCCACAGGGAAAAGAAACAGGAAGAGAGTATTAGGAAGATGATCAAGAAGAAGGAATCTGTGACTCAGATTAAGGAAAAGAAAGGAGCTTAAGGTGTCTGTAGAGGTGGAAGGTGAAGTAAATTAATACCAGGTGGTGCTGTTKTGTTTTCTTCCTTTATTGGGGATTTTACTCTCTACTCCCCATTGTAATGGGGAAGCAGGAAAAAAGTTACTGTCCTTGTGTTCCTGCACCCCTTCTGTCACAGCAAGGTAGTTCAGCATGAATGTGAGTTTTGGTCTGTTCATTTGGTAGGTAAGTCAAAAGAAAAATAGGTATAAAAACTAGAAATGTTTCCTTGACACAATGAAAACTACAAAACCAAAGGAAATAATATTTTATGTCATTTTAAATTTTCATTTAAACCCTTTCTGGTTCAGGCTTTTATTATTCACCTACATTTCATTTAAAATTATTGAAGCAGTTCTTTAAGAAGTAAAATTAAATGTTTTACTAGGTCTAACTATTACTATTTGCTGACAACMCATATTTGACTATTTGATCTGAAATCTCCAGGAGTTTCTCCAAATAATTAATTTTTAGTATGTTTACTAGCTCTTCATAAAAGCAAAATGTGTCCAGTTTTCGCCTTCAGCCTTTAATAATTTAACTCTGATTCTTGTTATGGTTCTTTGTAATAGTTCCTTTTCATGCAACAACCTTCTTCTGCATACAGGAATTCAATAAACTATTGCTGGATCATTAAAAGGAACTGTTAAATTTCCTTAAACCCATGTTTTGAATCTGGGCCCCTAGGCCCATTTTAATAATTGCAGTAGTCTAATCTTTCACATTGAGGTAGTCTCTTTCATCTGGGGATCTCAAGATGTTTTATCTAAAATAATGAATGTACACTGGAATTCTTGCTAAAGGCAAAAATGAAAGAGAAAAATGTTTCTTTTCCTCCTTTTGTTCTTTGATGATGAAAATTTGCTAATTTTTATTATTGTTTTATTGATTTTTCATTGTGGATCAGTTTAGTTTTAGGTGGTTTTTTTTTTTTTTTTTTGGTTTTTTGGTTTGGTTTGGTTTTTTTAAACCAGAATACCACGACCCTGTGAAATTCAAATTGTTCTTGTGGGAACTTGACCTTAAATAGCAGGGACAACCTTCCTTATCTCATGGGTCAAAGCCAGCCCATGAAGGATGCCAGGGATACCAAGTGATTTCTGGGACACAAATGTAAAGTGAAGCCCTAATAACCCTGCTTGGGTCACTCTTAAAGGAATAGTAACAGGGGAAATTTTTAATTTTTTTAATTTGTAAGTTGGCACTTCTGCTGTGCACAGGTGAAGCTGTTTGAGCCTGTAAAGCCAATTTACCTGACTGTACATAAATATAGACCCTTCAGTCCAAGCCATCTGAATCTATTGCCACATAAAAGACCTTGCTTAATTCCTGCTTTTGAACCCAAGRTGCCCAAATTTCACTACATGAATGATGTGTGTAGATTTAATCAGAATGGGCACACCCATCTGCAGGAATCCATGGAATCGTTATAAAAGTATCACCAAAATAAAAGCTTGGTTTGACTTGAAAGGGACTGTAAAGGTTATCTAACTCCCTGSCAGGGGTAGGGATGCCACTCACTGGATCAGATTGCTCAGAGCCCCATCCAACCTGGCCTTGGGCACTTCCAGKGATGGGRMAGCCACAGCTTCTCTGGGAAACCTGTGCCAGGGYCTCRCYACYCTCACAGGGAAGAATTTCTTCCTCATATCTAACAAAAAAATGTCCTCTTTTGGTTTAAAACCATCCTCCCTTTTCCTACCACTAATTGCCCATGTAAAAAGTCACTTCCACTCYTTTTTATAAGTCTCCTTTAAATACTGAAGGATGGCATAAGATCTCCCAAGGGGCCTTCTCTTTTCCAGGCTGGACAATCTCAGCTCTCTCAGGCTATCTTCACAGGAGAGGTGCTGTGAAATATCTGAGCATACAGCCACCTGAGCATCCAGCCATCTGAGCATCCAGCCATCTGAGCATCTTGTCTCCGTTGAATTGTTGTGTCAGTTTGGAGTCATGCATCCATTTCCTTATTTCTTATTTATTCTTATGTATTTATCCCCGTTTCTTGGAGAGCTTTGCATTCTTGCCTTTTAATTTGATTGCATGCATATTTTCACCTCAAACTAAGAAACAACCCCGCCATGCCAGCTCGTGGAACACACCCCACCTCCCAGCCAAAGCTTCTGTTTCCMAGCTGGACTGACCYGAGTGTTCATTTGTTTGCAGATCATGCTGACGTTCTCAGCAGTGTTTGGCGTCATCGTGTACAGGATCACGACAGCAGCGGCCCTGTCCTTCAGCACAAACGAGACAACCCGCTCCAACGCCCGCATGACCGTCACTGCCACTGCTGTCATCATCAACCTCGTGGTGGTCCTCATCCTCGATGAAATCTATGGAGCTGTGGCCAAATGGCTGACAGAAATTGGTAAAACTGCCTTGATGCATTCCCCATAAATCCATGTATTGACACGAGGGGGTGCAAGGAGGGTCCAGCAGGAGTGTTTCCTCCTGGACAGGGCCAGTGAAAACATTCAGGCTTGTGATGGTGCCTCTTTACAGCTAAGAGCTGCAGAAAGTCTGTGGGTTGTTTAAAAAATGTTGATGGCTCTGAAAAAGTTACCCTGATGTTGTTTCCCTGATGAAAGTTTTAACCATTTCCCTACAGCTCAAATGATCTTTTTGTTCCATTTTAGGGCATGTCAAGGCTGGACTTTTTATTAATGATTTCTACTGCAGTTAGTGGTTGGACTTTCAAAATTTATTTTAAGTATCAAAATATTGTTGTAAGCCTATTGATTTCTTTTAAAGACAAGTCATTCCTTTGACTGCTGTAGAGATTTAAGCCTGGAGTGTTGTTTTGTTATACACATTAGGCTAAATAGGGGCTTAAGCCCTTATTTACATTACTAATAGGGGCTTAGGCTGGGGCTTTGTTTTGTTATGTAAATTACACCAAGGATGTTGACTGATAGAGACTTTACATGAGACTACTCTTAAGACTTCTGTTTCTTCTCARTTTCTCAGAACACTTTTAATTTCACAAATGAACACATCTCTTTTAGTCCTATTTTTGGAATAACATTATCAGCTACAGTTTTGTGGTTGTTAGAGGTCCAATCCTGAATTTTGGAAGTATGGTCCTGCTACTTTAGATTAAATTCCTGAAGTATTTGAAAGAAAAGAAGGCAAAGCAATTCATTTTACAATTTGCCACTTTAGTGGGTTAATTTATTTATTTCTGTTTTGCACCAGGCTTTGGGAAGGTTGTAACAGGGTTACACAAATGGACTCTGTTCTAGTGGCATAAATGAGCTCAGGCTCACTGTCCAGGGCAAAATTTTACCAAGATTTTCAGCTTTCGTATAAGTGACAGGCTGCTAACTGTGTGACCTGATCAATTCTGTCCACTGCACCTGCCAGGTAAGAAAGGGCACAAATATTAAGGCATRACACAGCTGTGTGGGAAGAGTAGGAAAAGATGAAGATGAGACTYCTCCAGCAGCTTCTAGGCAGGAGCTGGGAAGTGCTAGGCACTGCCATGGCCTCTCTTTGGGAAGTACAGGAAGAAAATCTTTCTCTTTGAGATGTGCACCAGTCTGAACTGTGAAAGAAACAACAGTTTCTGACTTGCTGATTATTGTCCCCCTGTCACCTTGCATTTAATTCTAATCCTATCTTTATTAGGGCAGCATTCCTAATCAACCATCAGATGTTTTGTTTAAGAAGGATCCAGTCAGAATAATCTCTAGTGCTACAAATTACACGAGTTGCAAAGTTCACTCAGGCAGCTTTCTCCAGTGCTAGGCTCAGATGCCAAATGTAATCAACATGTTTAAWAAAAATTACAATTCATGCATGCTGATGAATGTTGCTTAACTTGTGAACTCTCATTTTGCTGAGAGGAGAAAAACATACTCAATTCYCTTTTCATGCTGCACTTAATCCACGAGCTGAAGAACACACTTGTTGGGCTGAAGGAGTAGCTCTTGACAGCATAAGTTTCTRTTCCAGCCCCAAGTACACTTGAATCTCTGCTCAGGTGAAAACTRCATCTGTAAGCATAAGAATAGCACTGATAGCAATTGTGTTAATCATGGGATCACAGTCATGCATATGCCTCAACACCTCTTCAATCAGTGCCTGGAGGAAAAGAGTAGGAATTTTGTAGTTARCAATACAGGGAGCTTGTATGGGATGCAGTAGGACTCCTGTGGGCCCAGCAGAGTGGGGGGCACTGATGCCCCTTTATCACACAGGAGACCAGCCAAAGTGCAGACAGTACCTTGCTATTCCCAGGAAGAATAAATCATCTTCAGTAAACAGGTGGTGCCAGGCAAGATTTACAGCTCACTTGTAACTCAGMATCACAGAATGGTTTGGGTTAGAAGGGACCTTAAAGCTCACCTTGTTCCAAGCCCTTGCCATAGGCAGGGACACCTTCCACTATCCCAGGCTCCTCAGAGCCCCATCCAACCTGGCCTTGGACACTTCCAGGGAAGGGGACACTTCCAGGGAAGGGGAAGCCAGAACATTTCTGGGCAACCTGTGCCAGGGCCTCACCACCCTCACAGGGAGGAATTCACTGAGGCCAAGGAAGAACCAGTGAAACAGGGACAAAATCCAAACMATTCGTGTGTGTGTCCCTTGTGAAGGAAGCAGCTCCTTCAGAGAACCATGGCCCATTCCACCCCTAGCTCAGCTCATCCTCCATCTGCAAAGTTCCAGCTGCCCAATTTTGGCATAACAACCCAGCACTAAGTGTTTCATTTTTCTGGCGTGAGGAAATTTTCTCTGTTACCARCACACCTATTCTGGCTGAATGCATTTCTCATGCAGCACACCCGACAAGCTGGAGGACAAATTCTACACATGCCTCTACAGCTATGGTATAGGATGTCTGAGGGAGCCTCTGGGACCATATATGGTGTGCAAATGTTCATCCAGAGGCTGAGCTCATCCTTGGGGGSTTCTCTGTAAGGCAGAGTTTAGGATTTTTGTCCCTCAAATGAAAAGCTGCTGTTATTTGATATTCCTGCTGCCCTGAGCTTTTGTCTTGCAGACCTATTCAGTGTATGGGATCACCTACAAAGTGTTTGAACGTTTAATTAAGCYTTTTTATACATATAGGTGGGTTATGCCTTAGGGCTCATCAGGTTGTGCACTGATCTTTTATGAAAATGGGGTTGAAAGTGTCACAAAGAAAACCAGGCAGTGAGGGCTCATTAGGCTTTTTTATTCCTTTAGTGCTAAAATAATCATGCTGCTTTTTTAAGCCCCACCCTCCAAAACAACAACAAAGCAAACAGAACAGTCAAACTGTGCCTGAAACAAAACTGTGTAAGTACAGCAGTATTTTTGATCTCCTTATTATTCCACACTTTTTTGGTGCCACAGAAGTTCAGCCAAGAGTGATAAATTTATAAATAAAATTATCTTCTCTCACTCTTTAGATACAGCTCAGGATGAGCAGAGAARCACAAGGGTTTCACCCATATAAAATCTTTAAAAAAGGATCCTACTGTCAATTTGAAAAGTTTTCTGCTGCCAGAAAATTTCCACAGAAATTGAAAATAAGTCTGGGAATCAAGTAATGAATACTGAAAATACTTAAACCAAGAAATCTTGAAATACAGAACATRTAGAGTGAATTGTTAGGAAAATTTTGCCTTTATTTTGCATTTAATTAATTTAATACCTTATTCAAAAATGTGTTGTGTTTAGCATCAAACATTATCAACAATCTCACCACAGAAAAGAAGGCTTATGGACTACAAGTTAAGGATACTTTTAAGGTGGTTTTTTTTTTGGTTGAAAGACTTTGTACTTTGCTTTCAACATTTCTCAGTTGAGGCTATGAATGTTTTGTTATTTTATTTGTGTAACTGTGTAACTGATATACTCGTGTATGTCAATATCCATATATACAGCAAAGTAATTTGTACTACTTTTGCTTTGTGGAATTGAATATCTCTGGAAATCAGGACTCAGTGAGAGGCCTAGTGGCTTTGGYACAAATTAGAGGTCCAAAGGAAAAATTAATATGAGCCCAAAGTTTGAAATTTGGTTGTTTTTTGTTTTTTGTTTTTTTTTCGTATGTGTTTAGAGATTCAGGGATTTTTATATACTTACTGGCTCAGCTCTTTGGTTTGCTATTTTTTCCCCCAGAAATACCAAAAACAGAGAAAACCTTTGAGGAAAGACTGATTTTGAAGGCATTCCTACTGAAGTTTGTGAATTCTTATGCATCAATTTTTTATGTTGCCTTTTTTAAAGGAAGGTAGGACAAACATCCTTTACATATATATAATTCTGTGTAAGCATTTTTAGATATGCATCTATATTAGTGGATCTGTGATTAAAAATGGGCACTAAGGCCTGGGACAGGTCATCTTTGCCAGCTCTGAAAAAATATCATTGACAGGGTTATCTAAAGTTAATAATTCATTTTAGTTTTAAAAATGTTTTGTTTTTATAATAAATGGTGGTGCTTACAGGCCTTAACTTTCCACAGTTTAGCAAATTTTCCTTGAAGCATCATTCAGCAAAGAAAGCTCTTCCTGTTTCATTTAAAATTGCAGAATTCTTTTTTTCTACTACTTTCTCATTATTTTGCATTATTCTCCCRTATCAAATTAAGAAATAGTTACAGTCAACTGGCAAATGAAGTGATTGTTCAAAAAGCTAATTCAGCTGTCCTGCTGAATAAGTGTGATTTCCTATGGGCTCAGAATCCTTGTCTTTTGGGGCCTCGTCATCCACATGCTTTTGAATGGGAAGCTTAAAATGATTCTTTGCTGAAACTTTGGCAAAAAAACGCTTAAAACATCCTCTTGATTCTGTTTCCTACCATTCTGCTCTTCCTTTTGGGGGCTGTAAAGTTTGTTAATCTCTGCTCTTCACTAATCCAGCACCTTTCATTCGAGGATTAATGATGCATTTTGCCAGTGGTTGCAAATATTGTAAGACACCAATGAAAAATGTCACCAAATTCTCTCTTTTTTTGACCATATCTTTGTGTAGTATGGTTAGAACAAAGTCAATATCATTGTTTCTCCTGCAGTAGTCAGAAGTCTTGCTTGTGTATAGATGTGTAAATGGTTTCATTCAGGATATTATTCACATGTAAGAGAATGKGAATTAGGAYATGTGTCTCCACGTTTATTTGCTAYTGCTAATCAAGWGAAAGGGTTTATTATTAYATTGTTTTAGCACTRAAAAACATTTTATTAAAATTATTTTGTCCAGATATAGTAGAAAACCATTTGTAGAGGCCTATTGCTTTGAAATAATTGAAGCTAAATAGGCACTGAGCCCTTGAAAATTCATGTTGAAGAAGCTACTTCTGAAATATTTTGGCTAATACAAATTAATAATCTTGATTTCAAATTTAACTTATTTTTGGGTTTTTTTGTATTAAATCATGGAGTCAAAATTGACCTGTTTTTCTGGTTTTATACTAGTTTATATATTATTATTGCTTTCAGGTTTGTTGGCCGTCCTGGTCGTTATGTGTATGTGTTTGAAGGTTATAGGATGGAAGAGGTAAGTACACATGAAATTCAAATTGCAAATAAAATCCTTTACACAAAGAAATACGTGTAGAGCATTCAGTGAATCACAGAAAACAGGGAAAAAGAGAAAACACATGTTAAAACAAGAGGTTAAATCTTCAAMTTGAATAGGCAAAACCCAGGGTTTYCACCTAAGGCAACTTTRTATTCTTTCTTTCTGWGGTTTGACTGTTTCATGGTGTTTCTTAGGTGAAGCTTCACCATTTCTGTGCTTTACTACTGGCCACTAAAGCACAAACATTCCATGATTTCATTGAGGCACTCAGGAAGTGTGAATCTGACTTCCCATTCTGCAGATTSCTGGAAGCTTGGCAATTTTAATAGCTTAAAAACCTGGAGCCATTTTGTGCTAAACCTATAAACATCTTTAAAAAAAAAAAAATCCCTCATGAAGGGGATTGCTGTGGGTATTCCCTTGAAAGCTGAGATGTATTCAAGGTTTGACAATAAAGCTGACATAAAAATCTTTGCAAGATTGAAGGTTTTCTTTTTCCCCTGGGAGATGTCAGGCTGGAAGAGTGTTGGTGATCCTGCATTATGTTTATTACATTGATTATATGGTAAATATTTTTAAAGGAAATATAGAAGCCCCAGGGCATGGTGAGTTGTTTCAGAGCTCTGCATGTGCACTTTTATGAGTGGAGATGAAATACCTTGTCAAGCACAGATTTGCAGTGATCAATGAGCTCCATGATCCCACACAAATTGGTGGCAGGGACAGTGGGCACATGGAGACACYGGGAGCCCTCCCAGGTTGGCATTTTAAAATTAAATCTCTTAATCCCTTCACACTCTCTGGTTTTGTTTAATTGCAGTGTGCTCCAGGGGGGTGTCTGATGGAACTCTGCATTCAGCTGAGCATCATCATGCTTGGAAAGCAACTGATTCAAAACAATCTCTTTGAAATTGGAATCCCGTACGTATCCCAGCCTTTTCTGTTGTGCATTATTCCTATGGCACAGTAAATCAAAGGCTTGTTCCTTATTCAGCTAAATGGGACTTTTGCCACTGGCCTCGGTGGGTTCTAATTGAATGTGATGATAAATCACATTTTTGGTTGTGGTGGAATGATCTGGTTGTATTTTATGTTGAATAATTGGCCATATCTTCGCTAAATGGCTGAAAGAAAATGATGGAATATATGAAATAATTGATTTAAATTAATTTTAGAAACCAGGGAAAACAGGCAAGATATGATAGATCTCCTGGGAAGTTTCAGAGAAGCTCTCAGGACTGCAGCATTGAATACAAATTAGCACAAAGTGGGGGAGAGATRGTGCGGGGGAAAGCAATAGCCCATAAAAGATGTTAAAATCTATTACTTGATCTATGACTATTTTATGGGTTTAGGGATGAAATCCACACATTTCCAAGGTGCCTTTATGTCACTCTGTGATGAGGCAGGAGCGAGCAGAGACTCTGACAGCTCAGTGCCTTTCTGCCACRGGCTGCTTCAATGCTCAGTCCCCTGCTCCAAATACAGCAGGAAAACTCTCCCTTGTCTCTCACCAGTGCCAAGGGGATCTTCAGGCACTGGGAATCCACTGAGAAAGCCCTGCTCCAGCCTCTTGGGAGGTTTGCTTCATGGTGGCAGTGGCCTGTGAAATGTTGGAGATGAAGAGTCTGSTTTAGACATCTCAGCTCCAGTGAAATGAGGCAGGATCTTCCAACTCTGGTGTCAGCAGCTTTTAGGTCTCATCCATAAGGTCATGAAGATGGTAGCTAGAAATCAAGAGGAGTGATTCTTAAGAGATTTGAAATATATTTCAAATGAGCCCTTTTCCTCCCTTTTCTCAGCAAGAACCATTTTTTTTGTCTTGCAAGGAATTTAAATAGAGAGAGAGAAAAAAAATTCCCAAACAAATCAGATGTAGATTATGGATGGTTTCATTATTCTTGTGTCAAAGTTCAATAGGGAGGCCTGTTTTCTGTCTGCATCTCATTGAGTTTACATTTTATTTTGAGAAAAGGGTGGTAAATCATTCCCAAAATATCTGACATGTTGAAGGCTTAAAGCTTTCTCAGTGTAAACCTGCTGTAATTTGTTTCTCGTCTTCCAAAAACTTACTGCTACTGGACTTTTTTAATGGGGATTTTATGATATTACAAATACTGTATTTATTATTTTTGACTCATGAAAGCATGGGCTGATCCAGTCCAAACAGAAAGTCATGTCCAATTATTTTTCATTTCCCTCCCTTCTGTGCAAGAATGCGATCATTTAATCCCATTTTTCTCCCTCAGATCTGCTCTCCCACCCTTCAGCCAACAAACTGTCACGGCCTCAATTTTCAAAACTGTTTAAAAACAAATATATTTTCATCCTCCCCTTCCTGTATAAATACCTCATTTCAGTCACAGTGCTATCTTGTCATMCTGGAATAAATATACCTGCTTTTCCTTTGCTTGTCTGCATTCCCAAGAAAATCGTGTGTGTATCTGTAGGGCTCAGCCCTTCTSCCTGGRCCTTGCACCAGAAGAWTCACTGAGCACTTRATTAAATCMGAGTTAGCCTTCTATTCCTGCATGRACCACTGTACTGCTTTGGGCTGGATCCTTAASGGTACCAGCAGCTGCATTTTACATCCCCCCTTGCCTTGTGGCTCTTTGGAGGGACTGAGAGTTGGGGTGACTAACACAGATYCTTCCATTGGCTCCCTGTATTTTCACTGTGGGAAGAGTCCAAGTGCTGCCACCACCCTCTCCATATGGCGAGAGAGAAGGGGAGATCATACATGGTGATTGCTCCTCAGAATCTGGCGCTGTCCCCTGCACATCTGTAACATGGAAGCACCTCTCTGCTGAGTTTATCTGATGACACTCATCAAAAAAGTTTGCTTCCTCACTGAAATCTTAGGATTTCCAGTTTTTTTTTTCAGGAAACCTATTGATTTCATTCACCAGAAAACCCAAGACATTTTAGTTGATTTGCAGAAATCCCAAATCCCATTTTCTTCTCTTTCTCCTCAAAAAAATTCTGCTAAGTACATGATAGAGTAAGTTAGCAAGCAACAGTCATCCTTTCTGTTCCTAGAACCCCAAATTGGAAAGAATTCAAAAGCATCTTTCCATGTCTTCATTCTGCTTTAACCACGGTCAGTACTGGGTGAGGAGAGAAACTTGGGATGGCAGCCCTGCATTTTTTGGGGTCATGGGGGACACATCCTGGTTTTTCCCTTCGGTGTTTCTGTAGTAACTGCTGCTACAGCTATGGGATGTAATGTATATATGTATATGGATGTAATTGCTGGTCTCCTAAACCTTGTGTGATCTCATTTTTTAATTTCTGCRTCCAGCAATTGCAAACAAGCTCGGTAAATGCAAAAAGATTTTAATTATAGAAAAATAAGGCCTCTTGAACTGAAATGTGTGTTCTGTGGGGCTGGAATTCACAAGTTTAACAGACGTAAATATGCCACAGTTCACTCTGATGTGTCACATACCATCATTCTTTTACTGTTGCCACAGGAATTGACCCTAAAAGGCTGCAGGGCTTGAAAGCCTTAACTCAGAGTTCTTTTAAGACCCTTTTTATTCAGTTCTGGTTTTTTCTGAACTTATTGAAAAAAAAAAAATCCATGTGGTTATTTTATTACACTCTGTCTTTGACCTTGGTGCTAAACCCTTAGGGTGAAATYCTGGCCCTATTGAAGTGAACAGCAAAACTATTGAATTTAGTGAGGCCATGGTCGTGGACCTTTTATTCAGCATCAATTTCCATCACTTCCTTCAAAATATACTTAAATATGCTGGATAAAGATACCAAGAGTTAATAAAATCCATTTAAAGACAACCCTTCATAGCAATTATCTCTTATGYTGTTTTTCACCTCTACTAAATTATTATTAATTAAGGGTTTGGGTGGTGTGGGATTTTTGGTGTTTGGTTTTTTGTTTTGTTTTTGTTTTTTCCCCTGTTTTTTATTGTTGTTGTTTTCCTCTGATTGAGAAACTAATAAACCCCAAACACAACTGAAACTCCTGTAGAATCCAGGATATCTGAGTGTGCCAAGGAAGCATGGCTGTACCAAAAATTTGTGGGAGAACAAGAAATTTAGATTCTTTTGTTCTGCCTTCTTGCACCTGTGAATGTGAGGAGGTGTTTCTTTATGTGAACAGACTGTAGGAATATGACTGAAGGAAAGCCTGGATCTTCAGTGTTCCTTCCCAAAAGCAAGAAAATAAATTATAGGTGAGGACACAAGAGTCTGGGTCACTGCTCTTCCTTTTCTCCAGATACAAGGGCTCCCAACCTAAGAAGCTTTCTCCCTTGCACCTTATTCCATTATCCTACAGATCAAAAAACACCAACTGAAAGGACAGCCTTCAAAAACTCACCTGTTATAAATTATCCTTTGTTCCTGGCAGCTGAATTCTAGGGGCTTTCTGTCTTTTCATGTAAAACCTGCACCTGTATCTCTGTTYAACAAGTATTCATAGAATCATGGAATCACARAAYGGTTTGRTCTGGAAGGAACCTTAAAGACCTCCCAGTTCCARCTTTCTGCCATGGGCAGGGACACCTTCCACTATCCCAGATTGCTCAGAGCCCCATCCAACCTGGCCTGGAACACTKCCAGGGRTGGGGCAGCCACAGCTTCTCTGGGCAAYCTGTGCCAGGGCCTCAGCACCCTCACAGAAAGGAATTTCTTCCCAATATCCCATGTAAACCTGCTCTCTGTCAGTGTGAAGCCATTCCCCCTTTTCCTGCACTCCATCCCTTGTCAAGAGTCTCTCTCCATCTTTCCCATAGGTTCCCTTCAGGCATTGGAAGGCTCAATTAAGTCCCCTTAGAGCCTTCTTTTTTCAGGCTGAACAATCCCAATTGTACAGCCACTGAAGATGCAAACACTTGTGCCAACAAAGTAATTTTCCTGCATCTGTCCTCTTTCAACCTGCCCTCCAGATGCCTCACCTCTTCAGCCTCTATCCATTCCACTCTGTCTCACTCCACAATTTTTTTGTATTTCCCAAGTCATCATCGTTCTTTTCCCTAGATCCCCCAAATCCAGCTGCTCCTTCTTACTGAATCAATAGAGAAACTGWTGAATCATCTCTCTGATTTTTGAAAAGGAGCCTTCATCTAATCACCATGTGCTTACAGCCCAGCCAGGATCACTTGGAGCTTGATTTCTCTCTTTTCATCATATTTTTTCTCAAAAGCTGGAGGGTTATTGACAGGTGGGGCTGTAGTGATTTTATGCTCACTTCAGATGCTTTTTAACTGCATAATGCAGTGCTCATTGGTTACACTGGGAATTACAATCAGCATWATTCAATCATGTTCCCACCTCTTACCTAACACAATAATTTGGTGCCAATCCCCTGTGAGAAGCTGCATTGTCATTTTTAACTGCTCTAAACACAGCCTGACAAAAACCTGTTAATTTTCTTTCCCTCTCGTCCTGCATTCATTCCTSTCACATGCTGTTCAGTCTCCTCAARGATGCACCTTGCTTTTTGACATTCYCTGGCAAAAGCTCCAGAAATAATGGCTATTCTACAGCTMKAMAGTTWTCCCTCKTTGCCCARATCTGYRTGGAGTCATGAAACTTTGCTGYATGAGCCTCTTCAGCACAAAGCTTYTGGGAAACTCACCCTGAATGGGCAAACCTACCTCTTCCTCATTGTGAAGGGCTGCCTGGCAGGAACAAATCAGAATCTAGAAGAGCTCTTTTTCTGTCTATCTTCTTTAAAAAGAGTAATTAAGAAGCAGGCTTCAAACAAAGGCATTTAAAAAGCATACTCATTTTTAGCATCACATAAGTACAGATACAGGGTTCTGCAAAACTCATTTTCATTGCCCTATTGCTGTGTAGCTGGAGAATAACACCCTGCAAATCCCTTTTCTCTGTTCCTTTAACTTTCTGACACATTTCTGCTTGGTCTCAAACTTCACATGCTTGGATATGACACAAAGGTACTTTTTTTTGGTGGAAAATTTGAAATAATTGGTTTGGCTTGCCTTCAGTCAGTTGATCTTTCAAAAAAAAATACATAAAAAGAAGCATACAGACAGTCTTCAAATCTGAACTCCAAATGGTTAAAGGTGCTGTTCCTCATGCCTGGCTTAGAGATAACCAGATGAAAAATTAATATTTATTCTGAGCAACTGAGCCCTGGATTATTCCCAAATAAACATGAAAAACAACAACAATTGTTTTAGTTACTGGGCTCTCATGGGAGGTGTGTGTATTCATTACACTCCAGAACTGGATTCTGTGGTGCTGTGGCTGAAGGATTAGATCACACATGCACAGATTTCACATCTAAACACACCCAARTTTTATCTCAGCTGCTGCTGTGCTGTGACAGTGAGATGATCTTCACTCTCATCTGCCCATGGAAGTGTGAGGGACATTTATRGCTTGTATCATTTCATTGGAACAGAAATCAGCACTGTCTTGRACTTTCTGTTCACCATCCTCTGAGAGTCCCTCACATTAGGAAATTAATTGGGATATGTTGGAAGAGCATCCTGGGAATTCTTTGATTGCTTTAAATCCTGCTCCAGTCTCCTACCCTCTGAATGCTACATCACTTCCATCACAGACAAGTTCCCTTGACTGCCATAAAGGCAGAGGGGGAGAAAGGCAATTTTACTGTCTTGAAATGGCTGAGTTTGCATGATTTTGAGGTAAATGTCTGTAAAGATTCATCTAATTCTGTCTCATGAAGCATTTTAAATTTACCCCCACCCTTTAATTAAAACTGTGTAATCTGAGTGTCCTGGGTACCAGTAATGCCAAAGTACTGATGTTGCCATCAGGCTTGTGACCCACATCTTCCTTTCATCTCAAACAAAAGCTGGAGTTGTCCTGTTGATTTTTTGGAACTTTATGTCTGAGGATCTGAGAGGGCTTGATGGAATCTAGATGTGTTTAAAGAGTGTCTTCCCAGCCCCAATTCCTCCGTACTGGTGATGAAATGGGTCCTGTAAACACTGGTAGGTGCAGAAATTCCTCAGTCACTGTGGGAACACAGTGATCCTATGGCTCAGTGTAAATTTGGGAATGAAGYAATAAACCCACACAGCAAAGCCTTTATTGTGTTTGCCAGCTTTTGTTCCTCAGCCTTGCCCTGCTACTGAAGTCAGGATCCAGGAAAGTGGTTCTGCTTCCCTGGAGGTCCAAAGGAAAACCCCTTCCCCCAAATATTCCTGTATCCAGGCCACACACCTACAGTTCAAAGGGTTTATCACAAGATGTGGGGGAAGAGTTTGTGGGAGAGCCCTGCTTRCATTACTGGCAAAACATCACTGGAATTAGTCTGGATTTCCACTCATGGCACGTATGTGAAGAACTGWAAAATAGTGTTGTATGTTCCTGTGGAAGATAAATATCATCTGCAAAAAAAAAGAAGTATAAATCTGCTATTCTATGCTAATTTGACTGTATTTTACTGCCTTGATTTTGAAGAAATGCCTCATTCTGCAGTTTTCCAGGGGAATTTCTCAGTGTGTAAAATGGCATGAAGTTGCTGATGTATATGTATTTAAAATATCATGGGGGGGGGACACTGGGAAAACTTTACTCTTCATTTAGAAATTATTAATTTTACTCTATTTGTCAGTCATTAAATTTGTATCCCCATCTTAGTGGAGCAGTGTTTGATGCTGCTATTTCTCCTGTCAGTACATTCTTGCACCCTCTTTGTTTGGAAACACCCCATAATCACAAAATGGCCTGGGTTGGAAGGCACCCTGAAGCTCATCCAGTTCCAACTCCCTGCCATRGGCAGGGACACCTTCCTCTATCCCAGGCTGCTCAGAGCCCCATCCARCCTGGCCTTGAGACTTCCAGGGGTGGGGCAACCACAGCTTCTRTGGGCAACCCATGAATGTCTGGTAATTTTTTACCTTAAAATTCTATTCCACTGGAAGTTCCCAATTTTTACAGTGAGATAAAAGTGTGCCTGTAGTAGAAATGTGGAATGAAACCATTACATTTTGTATTTTGTTAAAAGWGAGGTGCTCACTGTGTTATTCTTGAGAGTACTAATTACTAATATTATTTAGGTCCAAGGATCTTCAGGAAGATCYCCTTGGAATATGCATCTGGAGAGAAAAAATATTAAGAAATACTGAATTAAACTCTAGTAGCTTGTACCTGTCAATAAACAACATCAGAACTTCCCAGGGTGGGGTATAAACTCACCCTGTGATGCACCAAAGTAACACAAGATTAATTTTGTGTTGCTGTGCAAAGACTTGTGCCAAATCTTTTAGGGGAGAAAAAAAAAAAGATGGAATTGGTTCAATCTGAATTTTTGTTCCTCAGGAA
This sequence comes from Alauda arvensis, assembly GCA_902810485.1. Lineage (NCBI taxonomy): Eukaryota > Metazoa > Chordata > Aves > Passeriformes > Alaudidae > Alauda > Alauda arvensis. The sequence goes on along the minus strand of CADDXX010000290.1, from coordinate 318,466 downwards.
GCTCAAGAAGCTCTTCAGGAAGCTGAAGGATGAAAGAACTGAGCTGAAGGAAATGGACACCAACCAATCAAAGGACCCTCAGCAATGGGATCTCGACTACATCTTGGAGCCTTTCACTGGGCTGACTCCAGAATACATGGAAATGAGTAAGTTTTCAGAATTTCCTTTTCCTTTCTGCAATAACCATGGCTTTACACAGGAGTGCATGTCMGAAGTGGTCATGAGAAAGGGGGAAAAATACCCCAGCACTTGTAGTTTGCAGAAATTCTGTGTGAGCCAGCAGGGCTATGAGACTGCCATAGTGCCAGCAGAGAAATAATGATGAATCAGTATCTGTTAATGCTTCTGCTGTCWGATTCCAGTGTTCCCAKCTGAGAAACCATTTGGCCACAGAAYCAATACCTGTGGTTAGGAGGGATCACTGTAGGTCATCTGGTCCTATCTCCTGCTCAAAGCAGGRTCAGATAGAGGATGTTGCTCRGAGACTTGTCCARTTGGGTTTTGAGTATTTCCAGGGATGGAGACTCAACAACTTTTCCAGTATTTGATCACCCTTACACCAAGGGTTTTTTAATGTTTACATTGCAATCCCTACATTTCCACTGGTGCCCTGTGCCTCTTGTCCTTTCACTGGATGCCCTTGAGAAGGTTTTAGCTCTGTCTTCTCCAACCTGCCACATGGGTATGATCTCCTGAGCCTTCTTTTCCTGTGGTACAGCAATCCCAGTGCTGTCAGATCCTCCTCTTTGTCAGCTCCTTTGGTCCCTTACCCATCTTAATGGCTCTCCAGTRGATTTACTGCAGTGTGTCCATGTTTTTCTTCTACTGGGGAGCACAGCCCTATAGCTGCCTTAAGAGTAGACCCTGGAGAGGCAGGGAAGGAGAAAGCAGGAATGCTGTGGGTGGGGGAGTAGAAAGGAGAGAGATAATCCAGGCAAACCCAAGTTTTAGGACACACAAGAATTCAAGGAGAAGCACAATGGGCATGGTGTCTAAAACSAGACATCTCTTAAATATTGAATGTGGCAACTCCTGCTTTAACAAGTCACTATTCTCAAAATATCTAAAGGGGAACATGTTTTATGGCAAAAAATTAAATGCCATATATGGATTATATCTCTATACAATCTTGTTTTGTAGGTATAATTTATAAYCTAATTAAAAATGAATACATGAAAAATTATTGAATGTAGATTTATGTAAATCTATAAATCTGTAAGTGTATATGAGATATTTGGTATGATGGCAGATTTGGGGATATYTTATCCCAACCTTGCCCTCTGTAGTGCCATCAAGAATCCTTCACCTCCTATTATCTCCCTCTCAATTGTTTCAATTTACCTTAGGATCTGTCTGTGTTGCCACTTCTATTGCTTTATTCCCTTCTGTACATGATGATACTTTGTTGAAAAATTATCCTTTAGGACTGATTTTTGTCCATGAAGTACTTCAGCCCAAGATGATTTTTCTTCCTGTAAACTTTAAGCAAACCTCTAAGCAGTTTTTGAAATTAGACAATGGTGCAAAAAACATAGACACTCTTTCCTGTAAAAATGTTTTTGTATTTTTATGCTCAGGAATATCTCAGAAATATCTGTTTTTAACAACCCAAATGTCTTGGTTAGCTAGGTCTGTGGACAAGGACCTTTAGTAACCAGTAACAAATGTATACTGGTGTGATGATTGTCAGCATTGCTGGGGTTTGCTGTCAGTGGCCTCGATTCTGCTGTGTGAAAAGCAATGTGAGTCCAGGGCTGCGAGCGTGAACATAATTTCCAAAATGTGAGATTTGTTTAAGGGTTCATTTAAGCCACTTGCTCAGAAAGGAAGCAGGTCAGCAYTCTGTCTTTCAATGAAGAAAAGCTACAGTGGGGTTTTCCTTACCTATGTTTTGACTTCAGAGTACCTCTTGGAGGTCCCAAGTTTAGCCATTTGTTATGCTGTCCCCTTGTGAACTATTTGAGTTTTTTTAAATTTTAGGGAAAAGTTCTAGAAATTGCCAAGATCCACCAAATCATGGCCACTGAARTGAGTAGGTTAATGTGTTTTCTTTTAAAAAAAGAAAGAAATGCAGAAGTAGCACCACAGTCTGTTAAGGTTTGGGGGTTTCTGTTCCAGGGATGTGCTCCCAGCCCCAAGCCTGCTATGCYGTCAGGAACATGGTGGGATTCTTGGGTTGTCCTGTGCAGRGCCAGCAGTTGGACTCAGATGGTTCCCTTCCAGTTTGGGATATTCTGTGCATCTATTCCATGGTTCTGACTTGCAGTACCAGGGTTTAAGCTACTATGTTATGAATCACTGACACTAAGCCTGTAATTTAGATCAGTCCCTTGTGCCGGGATCATAAACCAGGGCGAGCGCCTSAGCCTGCAGCCACTCAGGGATGATTCAGGGAAAATGAATTATTGATCTAAGCATTTGTTTACAACAGGAGRATGAGCTTCCCAAGCAGAGGAGCCTCGCAGTGTGCCAAGCTGTGCCCTGCCTGTGGGATTWGCAGACAAATGTGCAGCAGATGAAAGCCAAGCTGCAGATCCCCAGCCCCGGTTGCTGCCCTGGGTCCACATCCCTGCTCTCAGCTGTCAGAGCCACTGCTCAGACCACCCACGCTGGCAGGAAGCACTTGGTGCAGCTCAGCACTGAACCTGTCAGCTGGGGTTGTGGTCAAGGGCACCACGCTGCAAGAGGCAGCTCAGCAGATTATTTACCTATTTCTTTAATTTTGAGGTGGGGACAGTGGCGGGGGGGAAGCAATGCATAAGGCCAGAGGAAGATATTTTTTTTCTCCTGAATTGTTTAAAAAGGCAGGGTTGTTGGAATGTAAGAAGTGGTATAGTATTAAGGAAAAGAAACAAATCTGACTGCTGTTTCAGAACTTCTTTCTTAGTTTTCACACTGATTTACTCAGGCAACCTCCCTCAGGCATCAGTGGCAATCTGGAATGAAGCAGCTGAAGGAGGAACTGCAGACAGGGCTTGCTRAAGCCTTTGGGTTTCCCCATGCAGATGGTGATGGGGTTTCATGCMGAAGCAGGCAGCTTATGTATCCAAGTATGAGTAATCACTACATTCAGGTTTGTCCTACTTTTGAGGATGGATGACATCCTTAGCTAAGACTCTTGCCTCCAGGTCTACCATTCACTGGGCTGTACCCTAATCACAGGCAGTCCTTGCTTGTTTTATCTACATATCCACTCTCTGTTATTGATTTCTGTCAAAACCTGGAGGCTGGCCCACTCCCCACATGGCAAATCACACACTCTCTTTGCACTTTGTTATGAAGCAAACAAATCCTGTTAAGGCAGCACTTCTCAGAGGGACAGGGCTTGGAGCAGTCTCAGGATGTTTTGCACCATGATGCGCCACGGGTAAAGGAGTTTTTGATAGTAACAAAATTAAACATCCCAGTTTAATTTTGGGATGCCCATTTCCAAGCTGCTTTCTTTTTGTTTTGACATCTTATTCATCAATCCTGAAGCCTTAGAGAGACTTCCACCTTCTCACTCTCATTTCAGTCCTGGTAGGTTCATAGAAATAGCAAGATTTACTGGCTATTTTTTAGCCTCCTCTACTTTCCCATTTGGGAAAGGTGACTCTGTTCACTAGAATTTGTTTCTGCARAATATCAGTCACTCTAGTCCATGCCAACAGATGAGATTAACTGTAAGAAGGAATTTTTTYACAATGAGGATGGWGAAACTCTGGCATAGGTTGCCCAGWGASRTGGTGGATGCCCCATCCCTGGAAACATTCCAGGGTTGGATGAAGCTCTGAGCAACAAGATCTAGTTGAAAATCCCTGCTTATTGCATGGGTTTGGACTAGATGACATTTAAATRTCCCTTCCAACSCAAAYGATTCTATGGATAAGAAGATTATTTTTTTAGGGTAAAAGTCTTTGATTTCACCAGCAGACTGTGCTGAGCTTACTTGTTGTGCAGGCCTTGGCTGTCAGTAGCAATCTGCACAAAGATTTGACTTGCACCAGTGACATTTCTGATGACTGTTTGTTTTGATATTATTTACGGACATATTCCTGCATTTCTAAGTGGAGACACTTTTAAAACACTTGAGTGATCAGAAAACTTTGCTCAAGTAATCCTGAGATACAAATTTTCACTGTCAACATGTGTCAAATTTGTCATTAGCACTTCCTGCTTCCAAAACTGTGCAAAGACTTTTGACCCAGGCCAATACACCATACCATGTGCATTCCCAAAGAAGGTAGCATGTACAGCAATTTCCTCTTCCACATGGAAGCAAGATTGCAACGTGTGTAACTGGCCTGCAGTGGTGGGAGTTGGCAAGAAATTGATGTTTAGAGTAGCAATAAATATTGCTAATGAAAGAAACTTTATTAAATTGGCTCTGAGAGCAGAATGATGTGCATGAATGTCTGAAATTTATACCACTTGTGTTTCCTTGAGAAGAAATTGAAATCAGCAATGATTTTCACATTTCTCTTTAGTTTCGTCTTTTCTACTCTAGTCTATCCCCTTTAGGAGTCCAAGCTTCATGTGGCAATTGATTAAAAACATTTTTACTCAAGGAGAAGTAATAATAAAAGTGCCACATCATCCAACTTCTGCTTCAAAGCAATGTCACAAGAAGAAAATKAGCAGATCCAATGTTTGTAGCTACTGACTACTATAAGGATTAATCTGAGAGGTTTGGAAGAATTTCCCCTAAAGCAGGAAAAGCCATCAAAAAGGCAATGTGTGAGGCAGAAAAAGGAAAAAAAAATCACAGAAGAGAAACCTGCATTTTTCTATAATCTCTGTAATGAGGATGGTTTTGAAAATACCGTCGGTGGTTGTGTGTAGGCTTGTTGCATACATTTATTACAGAAGAGTTATAAATTACATATTTTCCTTAGTTTTTCAGCCAAGTCTGGCTGTAAACTGAAAAGTTTCTTCCTAGGATTTTGAAAGTTGCTTAGCACAGAGGTGATTTTTCCACTGTTYACTTCCAGTAACACATAATCCTATGACAGATATTATTGATAAAGAAGAAAGAAAAAAAGCAACAGAATTGTAAATAAATACCTTGTCTTAGATGAGGCTTTGAGGTAAAAGATACCTGGGTTACTCACACTACTGAGCATGTACATCTTGAAGAACCTGAGTGATCCACACCACGGCAGGTTTTGTGCTGGGGATTGATTCTGTATCCCTTACACAGGAACAGCAGCCACCACCCTCCAGATCCATATTTAAAAGCTTTGATTTGTGCTCTTAGTCAGCAATTGGAGGCCAGACTTGGAGGAACAGRGTGTTGTTTTTGGGCTCAGGTTCTGCTCAGGCCCTGCACAGCTTCTGTGAAGAGTGGACTTCTGAGAAGGGCTGTGATCTGAGACCCTTCTTTGGATGTGTTTGTCCTCCRGAGTTTTTGTCTCTGGCCAAATCTGGATGAGGTGTTGCAGATGTGGCATCAGGTGTTGCAAAACTGAGGAGCTGACTCTGAGCCCTTGGCCTCTTTCCTGCTTAGCTCAGACAGTAAAGGCACCACTAGAGTGTGGTTTGGGCTTTTTCCCTCTTCAGAAGTAGGCTCTGTGCCAATGACATCCAGGGTCCTGCTTGGATGCCAATGAGAGGATGTTTCCCATTTCCCTGACTTTCCACTATACCCAACCTTCAATTGTTTTATTTCCCAGCTTGTGCCTTGAGCCTGGAGAATGTTCATCTCTCTTTTCTCCAGGCTGGCCTAACAGGGGAGTAGGATTACTATGAAATAGGATGGATGGCCAGAAGTCCAGCTCCTGGCACAGGTCTCTTTAGATTTTCCCTGTACAGGAACATGCAAAGAGCTTTGTATGGAGACCTTGTGGCAAAAATGTGAACTTTAAAAAAGGGTATTTAAGGGTTGCCATCAAGTTTTCCAGCCAGCTGTCCTTGACGGAAGAGGGTGAGTGTCCCAAAAAGTATTGTAAATATTTCCAGTGTGACCAGACAGGCATCCACAGAACTCCAGGATGCTGAGATGAGATTCCTTCTGGGATCTGGACAGAGATTCTTCTCTTTGTAATCCATTCAGGTTTGTTTCTAAAAACTGATTACACTCAACAAGTGCCTGTGAATTGCTGWGGCTATTCACAGACTCCTCCATTTAATGATTGTTTGCTAGTTTGTTACACAAGCCGGTCTAAATTCTGGGTTTGGCTTTGGGATTGCTTTTTTTGCCTGCTTTTTGCATCATTTACACTTTCATAAGAAGCAGTTGAGAAGGTTGAAGAGATTTCAAGATGGCCACACAAACACTTCTGGCGCAGAGTTTTCTATGAAGACATATTTACACAATTATCCAGAAGTCTTCTGCATTCCACCTTGAACATTTTTTCATGGACTTGAAAAAAAATTAAACTGCATTTTCCCAGGCAATGAATGAAGGGGCTACAAACAACATCAAAGCGAATGTGTGTGTGGTTTATTCTTAAAGAATTACAAGTACTTCTTTTATTTTCCTTTTTTTTTTTTTTTTTCCACAGAATCCTCCCAACTGTATTCCTGCTAAATTCACTTAGAACCAAATAAAGCATATTTTGGGGCTATATATTTTTCTAAGCATTTCACAGTTTTTGGGGGACATTACTTTAACATCTGGCTTTATTTCCTTGTAAATTCCTTTTCCTGACTCTGAACATAAAATAGTCAGGAAAGTATGATTTCAAGAGTAGGATGTTTGTATGCTTTCAAAAAGCTCCATCTTAGTGTATACACTTTATCTCAGAACAAAACAATAAGAATGAAACTATAAAGGCCATATAATTCATATACAGAGATTTTACTTTCATGTGCAAATATGTTGCTCCTGAGATGAGAAAGCAGAAATATCAGAGGACTTGCAACCTGTACACAAAAAAAGGTGGGAAAACTGTTTCAAGAGTTAGTTGTAGGTTGTGACAGCAGTGCTGAAGGAAAATATTTTAAAGTATAATATTCTGCTACACAGAATATTGTGCTATTTTCTCAGAAAAGTGCAATTCCTCCCTCAGTGGAGAAAGAACACAACCAGAGATTTGCCAAAAAAGAAGCCACAGCAAATATGGCATTTAAACATACCAATACTTTTCCTATGCTAATATTTTTTTTTTTAACTCTGAGATGTAGATCACAGTTAGATTTATTAGTTATATATATTTATTTATATAAAATTCACCTTAATTCAGATTTCCAGAGGAATATTTCYAAACTTGGAGGATATCAGTGACAAAAGGAAGGATGAAAGTGCTTCACAACTCCACTGGCTCCTGCATCCACAGAGACACTTCTGTTCTTGCTTTTCACAGGCTGCCACCAAGTTTTCAAAGGAAGCTGGGGAGAAATAGTGGCACCTTGTAGATTTTCTTGTTTTTCTTGATAGTATGTCATTTTCCTTACAAGGAAAAGGACAGGAAAGAAACAGCAAGGACTAATCAGTTAATTATGTATAAATGCAGAAAAATGGACTCTGAACCTTTTGCTCTTTATTAAATTTATTGTTTCCTTTGGCTTGTGCTTGTGCTAGCAACTTGGAGCTTTATTGGAAACATTCATAAAGCATAGTGTCAAACTTCTGTCTCTTCATAGCCCTACTCTGGGATATTTATCCCTGGGACCAAAGCAGGAAGTGAAATTTAATGGAGTTGGTAATGCACAAAGCTCAACAATTTGCTGCTCCCTTCAGAAGCTATAAAAAAATGTTGTTTGTTTGTTTGTTTTTTCCCAGTTATCCAGTTTGGCTTTGTCACACTCTTTGTTGCCTCCTTCCCTCTGGCYCCTGTMTTTGCTCTTCTGAACAACATCATCGAGGTTCGTCTTGAYGCAAAAAAATTTGTTACTGAGCTGAGGAGGCCAGACACAGTGAGAGAAAAAGATATAGGTGAGTAATGGAAGAGCATTGCAGTGAAGATAAGACCAAAAATACAAAAGAATACAAAAATTCAAAAGAAGAAGAAAATTTATAATCAATCCATTACTAAGTTTTTTTCCTTTTACTTACAGGTATTTGGTATAACATCTTGAGTGTTATTGGAAAGCTTTCAGTGATCATTAATGTAAGTGTTTGGTTACACCAGTTYCTAACCATGATCTAGGGAGCTTATACTGTTCCTTCCATGTAATTTAAAATTCTTCACAGTTTATTATTTATAATTGTTTATATTTTTTGTCCCTTCAGCATAATTTAAAAGTGGCATCTAATTTTCCCAGTTGCTCAAGTACAACAGAATGCAGATATGTTTATTGTGCTATATGTATGGACATTTACGCTCAACAGATCTGATGGGACTACACCAAAATACAGCCCAAATTATACCAACTGGCTATCAGGTCTTGCWGGTTTTTTTAAAGTAGTGATAAACTTCTTACTGGCTCCAGAGATGAAAAGAACTGGAGCCATGGACAGTCCATTAATTGCCTTTTTTACTTCCCCAGCTGAGCCTTCCCCTGGAGAGACCCAACAAGTTGCTGTGTATTTATATGCAAATATTCTGCACCAATTCTGGCCATATAGCTCTCCCTTCTCCACCACTTTAAATTTCCCTGAACATTAAACTTTTCCCCTGAATGAATTAACCTGGAGACACAGATTCATGATGCTGTTGTTTGTTTGTTTGTGTTTTTCCACCTCTCAGGCTTTTGTCATTGCTGTCACCTCCGATTTCATCCCACGCCTCATGTATCAATATGCTTACAGCCAGAATGGAACCATGCATGGCTTCATCAATCACACCCTCTCATACTTCAATGTCAGCCAGCTCAAGGCTGGGACACAGCCAGAAAACTCCCTGTTTGCACAGGAGGTTTCATTCTGCAGGTAAAGTACTTGTAAAGGGCAGTTTGCACAGTCGAGGGAATTTCCTTGCCTCTTRTGTCAGTTTTCAAAGTGGGAATTGGTAAAATTCACTTATATGGCCACATATTCTACAATAATAATGTACCTTTAAAAAYGTGGGTTTGGAAGTGCAGCTTTTATTCTCACTTTGTTACAAGGTCTTTAAAAAGGTTCATTTCAGGGTATTAAAAAGCAAAATAAACAATTTAGACAGACTTGATCCAAAGAAAGAAGCAAACTTAATACTTTCTTTACTGAAAGATATAACTTAAATTAAAAATAATGGTTTTTTAAAATGGACACCCAGTAAYTAGAACCAGGCTTTCTCTGTCTTTATTAAATTCAGTCCTTACTCACTGAGATATGAGTTTTCAATATATTATGCCCATCTTTAAAACCTGCACCAGTGGCCATCTAAATGTCTTCCATTTCAGATTCATCTTTTCAGATTGGGGAAACAAGGCTCAGCTTCCTTTAAAATATGTCCCAAATACCAGATAYCTATGGAGTAGTTCCAGTTTGCATKAGAAATCACTAATGTGGCTCCAGCTTTCAAAGTAACTTTGTATTTTTATAATAATATACAGAAATTCAAAGAGCTGTTTTAAGGCATTACAACCCCCAGATGTTCAGAACTGAGCTTCTTTGGGTCAGTGTATATTCAACAGCCTGTCTCATCTTCCTTTTTGACTCCCTTGAAATCACCCTGTGATTGGTCTCTGCAGTGGCACAAAATAATTATAAAAGTTCCTCTTCCATTTATTTGAAGAGAGCCTTAATGTAGAGTGGTTTTCCCTCCTTTGCAATATATTTCACACTGRTTTTAAGTGGGGTGTATGTCTTGCCCAACTATAACCCACAAAAATRGCACATCCCAGTTTCTTCTCTGGAAGCAGGGCAAACAGGGAGAGAAATCTGTCCTTGGCAGTGCTGTTGGGATTGCCCTTGGAGGGTACCTACCTTCTCACCTTGASTACAGCACAGGATAGATGACTGCACTCCTAACTTTTAAGCAACTTATAAGCATGTGACTCTGCTATTCCCCCACTTCTGGTTTGTTAGCAAAATATTACCTGTTAGAGAATGCAGCATCTCTGGACTTTCAGATTTGTAAGTCTGTGAAATGCTTTTTCACCCTCAGTTCCTAGCRCTTTTTAAATTTTTATCCCTAAATTCACCTGCATTTTCCCTCTACAAGCATCTCGATCCACTTCACTGTGATTTTGTTACTTTCACTATGCTGCTTTTTACCTTGTGTCAGCCACCAGCCTCTGTTTATAGCTGTTTAAGTGCTGGTGTGTTTGGAAATATGAGCATTAACAACAGGGGTGAAAGGCCCACCTCACATTAGCATGGTCAAACACAGCCAAATACTCAACAGAGCCCAAATACAGGGAGGAGGGAATCATCTACACTGGGTACAAAAATGGTCCCTGCCTGATGATACCATCTAAGGGACTGAGAAGTAGAAAAAAAATTAATGTTTGACCACGTGTTAGTCTGAGTGAGACAGAACTATGGGAGCATTTCTCTTCTGTTATCAGGAAACAATTAGGAAAATATGTCAGCATCCACAAACGCTGTTTCTCATTATCATCTGCCTCATTTGAATCTTATCAAAATCTCAGTGTTGGACAGAACTACCACTGTGATAAAGTATGGGGTCTCTAACTTGTGTCCCAAGAGACAGGCAACCAAACACTGCCCCTCAAGCTGGAAATAAAATCTGTATTTCTTTTTCTGGCAAGTGCATTGGGAACAAGCTGACCTCTCATATTCTTAGATTTCTGTGACCTCTGGAGATAAATGTGGTTGCAATGAGGCTGCATTTTGCTCCTTACGGGCATTCCCAGAGATTAAGGTAACTTAAAAATAACTGTAACAAGCCAGAAACAACTCTGCCACTGAACATACAGAATRCATTCTTCAAATATTTAGAGCAGCATTTTCTGCAGTGCTGTGAACGCTTTGGCAYTGCTTCCAAAYAAAGGTTGCTGTAAGGCTGTTCTGATCTGCAGTATTAGTTGTAATTTTACTTTTTTTTCAGGGAAAATGGCATTTTTATAGCTGAAGGCAATTTAGAAGCAAATCTTGCTRAGATATGGGATATTTTTATTGGTTTTTCCCTTTTAGTCCCTGTAGCCTTGTGTGATAATGGAGTACACACAAACCTGCTGGTCACACTGAAAAAAGGAAGCAGCAGATATGGAGTCATTCAAGGGACTTTTTCTTTAGCATGGGTCTGCTACAGCATTCAGCAACTTAATAAAGTGTTTTTGAATTTATTTTCTTAATGTCATGGGATTCATCTCATCTCTTCCTAATGATCAATAGTGGAAGCTAACATTTTTCCCTGACTAATTTCTATATACTCCTGCATTGCTGATTCTGTGATTCTGGATGTTTTCTCCAGTTTCTTCTCAAAGAGCAGCTGAAGAAGGAAATTAAAACAGATTAGCTTATTTGGACTCATTTGAAGTTCCACCTGTATGTGTAGTTTGTTTGGTTTGTTTTAACCAGTCTTTTTTTCCCCACACACAATAAACTTCTGAAATGCATTAACATCTTTGTCTTAGCTCTGGCTTCARTTCACATTTGTCCAAGTGTTGTGTGGTTCTCTCCACCCAGTTTCCCTTCCCCTGCAATTCTCTACTTTCAGTGCACATTTTTCTGTTCTTCCTTATAACTTTTCTGTGCTCTAATTCTTCAGTGATGTTGACCACTTCATATTCTTGTCCTTTTTCAGTGGAATTACAGTTGCTTGCTGTTTAGGAAACACAATAGTCTTTGCAGTCTTTGCTGTTTGGTTGCTGTTCCTACCATACCTGCTGAATCAAATATTTTAAGAGTGAAGCATTGAAAAGGAGAGGGAATCAGAGAGTCATTGAATATCYTGTGTTGAAAGGGACACACAAGGATCMTCAAATCCTGACCCTGTGCAYAAGACCCCAAAAATCACACCTGAKGATATTGTCCAAATGCTTCTTGAGCTGAAAAGATGGTCTTTGTGAAAAAGAAACTACCTGTAGAATCTAGGGGTTAGAAAAGGCCCTTTGGAGTCACATGTGCCAGAAAATAATTTAAAAAAGGAGGTGGAGGATTAAAGGGGAGGAGGCCTAGCTACCTCATCTATAGCTCTGGCAACATTTTCCTTCACCATAAATCATTTGCTGGTGTTCTGTTGAGTGTAGGTTCAGGCATGAYAAGCAGTGTGATTCCCAGCTGAGCCAGGTGAAATTTCCAAAGGGTCTGATGTCCTGCAACACTTGKTGTTACAGATAGTTTGTGAAGCCCAGAACGCATTAAATGGAAAACCCACCACAGTTGGTGACMCTTCCAGGTGAACCTGGGCTCCATTTCAAGACTGGGATTGATTTATAGTGGTCAGCAAAGTCCACAAGAAACTCAGTGGTTTTCCTTGGCTTTGATGTTCAAGTGGATCAGGTTCAAGGGAACTGACTTTGGCACTTGATGCATCACTCTACAGATTTGAGCAACATGTGGGAGTCCAGAATGTCCAGAAGAGCACCAGAGGGGAGATCTGACAGCACAGGAATTTTAAGACAAGACCTGTGCATGCACTGCTGAACAAAACCATTCAGGGGCTAACACAGCCCAGGGAACTCTTCCCTAAATTAACACAGCCCCCAATTTGAAGTGGTTTTCTCCTCCCTGTGGGCTGTACCTCGTGTCCTTTGTCTCCAGAAGCTGCAGCACAGAATCACATCCAGCATTCCAGACTCAGTTTCTTGGGGGTGGGGAGTGGCAGGATGTAGGGGATGYGTGGATTGCAAATGTGTAATTTAACATGCAAAACCACGTGGATAGAACCTGAAGGTAATTTTGGCAAGAGCACCTGCAARCTGAAGCTGACAGATTTTATATATGAACCCTCTCCATTATCCCCCAACGGAGGCTTTTGCTTAGTCTAATGAATCTTACTGTCAGGACGGGTTTTGTGGTATTCAAAACAGATTTTCCCTTTCTTAATTTCATCCCATTACTCCTAGTCAAACACTGGGAACAGCACTAAATTATCCCTTTCAGTCCTAAGGGCACAATTTGCACATGGTTATCATGTCCAACTTACCAAAGTGGAGCAATACATGTGCTGCTCTTTAATCTTCCCGATGAGTCACTCTCCTCAGCCCTTGTGCTGTTCTCCTGAACTGCCTTCAATTTGCTGCTATCTTTTTTTTTGATTTCCTTTTCTTTTTCTCTGTCTTTCTTTCTTTTTTCCTTCCCCCCCCACTCTGGAATCTGCACGGCTGAATGGCTGAATGCAGCATTGCAGGTGTGGATTTACCTGTTAAGAGAAGGCTAATTCCCCCCCACAGCACCACTGAGACTCTTGTTAATGCACCTACAACTCATACACTGTTCCTGCTGCCATATTTTAAACTTGTGCTAACTTGCTGGCCACTGCAAGCTCCAGGTTATTTTGACTTTCAAACACTATCCCTTCAAAGATCCTTCAAGTGCTTTATTTTTAATTATTTTCCATTTCCACATAATATTCTCATTGCGTTTCCTGTCTCCATTTCTTATTGCTTTCTGTGTTTCCTGCTATATTCAAAACTTTCCAATTTAGGAGCATCTGTGATTTTTATTAGCCTGTTGTTTACTTCCAAATGATTGATGATAATACTAAAAGCAACAGTTTTTACACCAAACCACTAAGGCTCTGTTTTATCCTGTCCAAGGCTAGACAGTTAATTTGGGAAGTGCCTTTCCCATGGCTCCCCGTTTCGTTAATGCAAAGACAGGAATCACCCTAGCATGAGTCACAAATTATGTGGGCAGAATTATTCCCTAAATTAATCAGGTTTTAGGTGAGATGAATGCAGGTTTATSTCCTTCAGTCTGAAAATGCCTTGGACTATCTCTCTGCCTTCATTTTAGCATTTTATTCCCTGTACATTGATGTCAATTTACATTAAGAAAATAAAGAGGACTTCTGTCAATCCTCTAAAATCCAGACATTTCTAATGTTAAAACAATGTTCTGATTTTGGTTACAACTGTGAAAACCAGACTAAGTATATTAAATTCAGTGGAGGTGGTCCAGCTCTAATTCTGAAGTTGTATTTCATAATAAGGGYTGAAGTAAGAACATCTGGAGGATTTGATTCTTTGGGTTTTGTGATTGGAAAATCATGTTAATCACAGCAATTGATGCAGGAGGAAATTGCTGGAACTGTGATAACTGAGCTGTCTCCATCTCCAGGTTCAAAGACTACAGAGAACCCCCTTGGTCCCCACACCAGTACGAGTTTTCTAAGCAGTACTGGGCGGTCTTATCCGCTCGCTTGGCTTTTGTSATTCTGTTTCAGGTAAGTCTGCTGRGTTGCTTCACTWTCAGTCACAGAAATATCATCATAGRTGGATCCAAATGCRTGTTCCAAAGCAGCCCATGTTCAATAGACATGGAAGGCAAGGCCCACAGCTTCCTTTACCCTTGGCACAAGCAGTGATCCCCAAAATACCCCAGGCTTTTGAATGTATAAGTGGACTCTGTGARCTTTTATACTCTCAGAGGCACCACKTGTGAAAAGCACATAAATACTGTRTAGGCTTGGAAACTGCTGTTCTTTACCCARAGCAAGAAATGATCAGAAGTAATAAATCCTCCAAGGTTTTCTGCTACTTTCTTTAATTGAGTGCAGTAAATTGTTTCCARTGTGAGGATTTCATTAGCAAGGGATTTGCTATCATGGTTTGCCTTTTGAATGGCTTCCTTCTGCCCTCCTCCATGATCTGGGATCCTTCCACAGCCAAGTTGGGCCCTCTTTTTCAAATCTACCTGTCTTTTGTCCTCACCTGCCAAGTGTTCCCAAGTATTTTTGTGAATCTGGCCTGGTTTGTGTTGCCGCCTTCTGCTTCTTTGCCATGCCTTCAGTAATTTTCCACCACTGGCTGCAAAACAGTTGAAAGCAACTGGTTCTGCTGGGCTTCAAACCTTCTGCCTGCTCTGCCAGAGAACATTCCCTGGTTAATTAGCTCCATTGTGTTGGATGGGGACAGAGAGTTCATGCTAGCAGCACTGTCAGCCCAGGCATTACACAACACAGCACTTCTCAAATCCTTATCATAAATTGACAATACAAACCCCCAAAGCATCACTTATCTATAGATTTCACAAGCAAGCAAAACTTTTTGCCCTGTCTGCTTTCTGCTTGATGTAATGAGTACCCTCTGTAATCACCTTGACACCTGAGGTTTTGAGTTTTGGCTTGCACACTCTGGTAATGTAAAAACAATCCTGCTTGTCAGCAGACAGATGGATTTGAGGACAGAATGGTCATGAAAGTTGTCTGCTGTGTGCTTAGGCAACACTGGAAACACACGGGTATCTTTGCCTTGTGTTGTAGGATTTTTGATGGTGTTGGAGGATGTCCTTATATTAATGGATTCTTAACTCAGTATCAAGGAATTGGATATTGAGAAATGGGCACCTTTGGATGCCTGTRAAGAATAATGCTGCTTTAGCTACTAAGGCCATGGATTGTTTGATGATTCCATGTCCTTTCCTATTTCAAACCTAACTGAAGCACGTGTTCAATTCAGCTTCTGCACTGAGGGGTAACTGTGCACAAACCTGAGCTGTTTCTTGAAATAAAGCCTTAATCAACTGCTTTCTACCACACACCACCAGCAAAATGTGTTTGACATCTGTCTCATAGCTATAACAAAGGTTTGGTTCTGCTCCAGTGAGAGTATTTTGGATTTTTCATGCTTGCTTCRTGTTTGTTGCTGTGCTTGCAGAACTTGGTGATGTTCCTCAGTGTTCTGGTTGACTGGATGATCCCTGACATCCCCAAGGACATCAGYGAACAGATCAAAAAGGAGAAGTCAATGCTTGTTGACTTCTTCCTGAAGGAAGAGCACGAGAAGCTGAAGCTGATCGAAAGCTTCATCGCACGCGACAAGCAGAAACGCAGGAGTGGGACCAAAAGCAAAAGGACCAGGGCTGCCAGCTTCTCCCAGTGCCAGCGCAGCCCCAAGGGCAGCTTCACCTCCTTCAGCTCACAGCACACCGTGGTGTGACTCCTGAGGGAAGGGAACAGCCTGCTTTTACCTCTGCTTACTGCATGATGTGATTCTGAACCTGCCACAGGGGAGGGAGAGACAAGAGACAGGGAGGCTCTTCTGTTTCCTTAGAATCTCCTGATGTCAGGGTCTCYGTTACAATTTAAATGCCCTCTGGGCTGCAGCATTTCCAGATTTCATCAGTGTGAGATAAGGGCTATATTGGGGCTGTAGCTGGTTCTTGTGGTGATGATGTGAGTTGGGGAGGCAAACAGGAATTGTCCTGGCAGGAATTCTCCTGGCAAACATCCCTCCTCCTACAGATGCCCAGTGGGGCACGGGGACACTCCAGCTTTAATCTCTATCCTTGGGCAGGTTGGACTGACTGTGGCAAAGGACTGACCGTGGAGGACTGACCTTGGAGAAGGAATGACCATGGAGAAGGACTGACCTTGGAGAAGGTCTGACTATGGAGAACTGACCATGGGGAATGACTGACCATGGGAAGGATTGACCTTGGAGAAGTGCACACACCTCATGACCTCATTGGCTGTAGCTGCCAGCAGAGGGTTTGCAAACATGTGGCGCCTCAAAGGAGTCTTTGTGCCTTCCTAACCTACACTGCCACACGGTGCCACCTCTGGAGGGCACACAGGGCTCTGGGAGATGTGGGAACAGAAGGAATTTRAATCACTGGGCACTTTCATCTCTGGGTGTATTGTGCTTTGCTTAGCAGGAGCTGGAATGCACTTGCTGGTGAGCAAGGAGGCCTTTGGAATGGCTGAAGCTGCCAGAACCAGGGAAGCTGGAAGCTCCTTGGCACTCATTGTCCTGAACAAAAAACTAAATCCCAAACCCTGCATGTTTGATTCTCCTCTCCCTTAGACTTGGAATTTAGCCAGTGTCAAGAGGAATCACGCCACTGAACCACCAGTGCAAAGCTGAGGAGTGAGAATGGAATCAAGCCCTGTAAATCATGTGGTATCTCCATGTGCACAGCATGTAAAGTAACAGAAATTGCTCCTGTTGTGATTTACTGTAAAGGAAAATATTGTGCAGAACTGCATTTCATTGGAAGAGAATCATATTCACTAACCAAGCTTTCACCTACAATCATTTAAGGAATAACTTTATTCTGTCCTAAATGAAAATTAAACTTTCTTAAAAATTTTGTTTCTTTTCCTGTAGATTCTGTCTCTATCCCAGCTTGAAATTCAATCTGGACAAAAGGTTTTCTTATTTTGCCTTCTCAACAATACTTTTAAAACAGTAAAAAATGCAAACCAAAAAGAAATACTTCAGTTTCAGACATTTTATTCAGGATTGCTCTTCACCATAATAATCTTATTTTATATATCTCTGAAGCCTAAGATTTTACTAATGTCTTAGATGAAAAGATTGTTYTCTGTGACAGCTTTTGGTAACATAATGGGAGATGCAAAAATAATTYATTTTTTCATTCAGTGCCCAAACTAAGGCACATCAAAATGTGAGAACTGTTTCAGGGTGGGCTGAAATGAAAAAWAAAATTGTTTTTTAGTTTYATTTTTAAAATTTACTTTTTGGTTATTTATTCCTTCTATATAGAAATGGAATTTGAAAAGATAACGTTGTCTGGAATAAAAATGCAAATGTTTAACTTTGTTGAAAAAAGTCATTCCTCTCCAAATGTTTTCCTCTTTTTTCCCTGTCAAAACTCAATGGTTTTGTTATAGTTTTGTTAGGTTTTTGAATTTTTTGTTTGCTTGATTGTTTGTTTTTTAAGATTTTGGGTCTCTCGTGGAAATCTGTGACAGGGCTGAGACAATAGCATTTGATTTCCCCCCTCTCAGTTCAACATTTAAATGAGGGAATGGTTTCTCCTTGAAAACAAATTGTCTCATTATACATTCAAAAGGCCAACAAAGCCCTGTTGGGGATTCCATGGTCTAATGTATTAAGATAATCAATATTAATAACATCTATTCCCTCTTTTATACCAAGAGGATGCTCTGCTGATGAACCTGGAGTTTTGTTGGGGCTTTGGAAGTGTCTGTGTTTGGTTTTTGCAACTCTAGTTTTTTGAAATTCAACCAATTCTCTTCACTCCAAACAGCCTCTGATGGGGAGAAAATATGTTTCTAAACAGTAGAAATATCATTCTTGTTTGTCATAATTCTTCATCTCTTTTTTTCCAGGAATGAGGGAGGGTGTGCAGAAACAGATTTAGAAAGGCATTGCACGCAGGTTGCGTGGCACCCTCTGCCAGTGGCTGGTTTGATGAAGGATAATCAGAATTAAGGGTTTCCTTAAAATAACACCATTTTGTACATTTTGTACAGCCTCCCTCCACCCAGGAAATACCTTTTTAAAAACAGTGAGTCACTCCAAAGCAGTCAGAAAATCTTATCCCAAAATCAAGTGCATTAGGCTGTTGTTACACAGGATTTCCATAACAAGCAACTGAAACACTTGCCGTGGTCCAAAAAGTGATAGTTTTTCTAGATTTCCTAGCACAAGGAACTAGAGAAGCCAGCAGATGKACACTGATGCTCTGCAAGTTCTCCTGAGGTTTATATATTTCACCCAAACAAGGCTGGGAAAGAGGCACGGCAGCGATCCCGGCTGATGTCCAGATGGGATCTCCCCTGACATCACAAACAGGACAGGCAGCTCAATTATCCTTATCTCTGATATGCCTGCTGCTTCCCCCTTAAACCTGAGAGTTTAATTCACCGAGGATTCCTGCAGTTTCGGTACCTGACTCAGGTGCACTCCCTGAGGATTCCACCCTTTGTTGCATTTCTATGGCAACCCCTGGATTCTCCTGACACCACTTCCCATCAGCTGCTGTAACTGTAGATCAGTGATGAGGTATTCCTGATCAGTCATTCTCAGTTTCCAGCTTATCTTTTTTTGGACAAAGCCWGACTTTATCTGCCCCCTTTTTATCAGTGGGATAATTGTAAGTCTACCCACAGGGCTCCCCCTTGCCATAAGCTRTGCCTCAGAAGCAGAGAATGGCTCTTCCAAGAGAGGTGCATGGAGAGCTCTCCATGGGGACCAAGGGAATAGGGATGCAAGTAGAGCCACAAAGGTAACAAAACCTGTGGGCTATTGTCACTCCTTGCTTTAGCAGTGAAAACCAGTTAAAATCTCCGCAGGGAAAAGGGGGAAAAAAAGTAAGTGGAGAAGGAATTGCATAGAAATTTAAAGCAGAATTTCATGGCCATTTTGGACCACTCCAGATATAACCCGAATTAAACAGGCAAACAACTTAAAATCAGAATATCTCTGTGTGTGAGTATATACACTGGCTCCTACACCTAGTCCCAAACCTCCAGATCCACACTCTAGGATCCATGGAGCCTCATCASTTGGAACATTTGAACCTGCATGTCTAATCAGAGCAGTGCAAATAGGGAGCAACAAAAGAGAAGAATGGAATGGCTCTCATAAAGCCTTACCAGCTCCAGCTGGATGTGACCCTGTCAGGTCAGGCAATGTGAGATGTGCTCCCCTTCTGTCCAGCAGAAGCACCATGGATTTTGCTGCTCCATTTACCACAACTTCTCCCTTGGACTGGTGGTGCAGGCTAGTTTCAAACAGCTTTCAGGAGTTAGTGAGGAGAAGAAATGGACCCAGATGGAAGGAGCTCCCAGCTCCAGAGTCACTCCAGGCTCAGATGCCATGGGTTAGAGGATCTGTCTGATCCATCAGCCACGTGAACCCTCTCACTGTGCTCAGCTCTAGTTTTAAAGGGGGCTCTCAGGAACTGAGTGAAGCTGTGGGAATGCTGGCCTTTTCTRTCATGTCTTCTTCATGCAGAGCTGCCCACTTTTTTAACCATCAGCCCTAGATACCTTTTTTTTTGTGATGGGTATCACTGGCTTTTCAGTCCTCATCTCAGGATATAGAAAACTTTGCTATCTAGACCTCTCCTGCAGCTCCAACATTCATGACACTCAAACCCTTCCATTTTCCAAGAAGAAAAGGGTGACCTCTGTGGAAGTCTGCTTGTTAAGTAATTGGTTGGCAATACCCAGTCCACCATGCACAATATTCACCACTGTAGGCAATAAACTCCTCTGACTACAGCAATATAACATCTGTTGCTGCTCTGCAGTCTCACCCWTTAATTAACCACAGATGGTCTCTCTGTTCCCCGTCTGGTCTAATTATTTTGCTTTTGAAAAGAAAATATAAACCAGTTTTGTTTGTGAGCTGTTCTTTGTAGGTGAATTCCTGCACACCTTGTACTGGATGTCTTGTGTGCCCAGGAACACAAAATTTCAGATATAACAGTAGAATTGCACTTAAAGGTAGAGAGAGGAGGAGGATYTACACCTGAACTCCCAGTTCTTACCTTGCAAGGGCCATCAGTCCATGGTTCATCTGAAAGGCCCACAGGCAATGGAGGCTGAAGAATATTTTTAGCAAAAAAAATTAGTCCAGAGCCTGTATGCACCACATGCATCTTTTTCAAGGAAAGGTCTGCATGAGTTTTTTCCCTAAATGTGTTCTAATCTGTCCTAAATCCCTCAATACTACCAAAACTCTGAATAYTCCCTGCAGTTCCCATCCTTTACCCATCATCTGCAAATGTATTAAATTATTAATTGATTATTCAATTATTAATGGCTGCATTAATTAACAGGGTGCCTTGCTGCCTCTTTCCCACCCCCAGTGGAATTGTTAAAACCAACCAGATTCCATAATAACTCCCGAGACAGACTGATAATACTCTTTATTTGTGCATAATGATCTAATGAARTATTTTTATTTATGTCTATTTTCAGTTGCTTCTTGACACAATCCTGAGGCTTTACTTTTCTTGGTTCTTAGGACTCTCACTCAAAACTACCCCTCTACTCTCAGTGTTTCCAAGCCACTCCTGGTTCCACAGACACATCTTTAATGAGCAAAATGGTTACTATCAAAGGATTATATATGTCTCTAATGCAGCCACCCGAGGCAAGGCAGAGTCAAACCTCACTGGAACCAGTGGAAGTCTTTCTTTTGGCTTTGGTATCCCTTTGAGCAGAGTTGTTTTTTTTTTTCTCTGTGCAATTCTGTGTGCAGCTTTTAACCAGTTATGTAGAGGAATTGTGATAGTGTAAAAATGTGCATCCCCAGCAAACTTCCATTGCTGTGGCCTTCAGTGAGTCCCACTGTGGAAAATGTGCGCTGCAAGCAGTTTGGGATTCGACCCTGCATTTTCCAGGGATGGGATCACCCTCCAAAACTGGCTGATTTTGTCTGCATTCATCCTGGTGTTAGGGCTGGCTTATCAAGTAAACTTGATTTTCAGAACTGTGCTTCCACGTGGGAAGGACTTAAGGCAGACACAGCTGTGAGTCACTTTTGAAAGCTATCATCCTTGAATTTTAATATATCAGGAATATTGATCCACCATCTGGTTAAATCCGTGCAGTTTATGTCACAGATATCAMTCCTTGTAGCAGGCTCCCTGTTATCCAACACTGTAGTGTCTGATTTCAGTAAGTTCAGGGATGTMATTATTAGGGAAGCAATGTGATCCATCAGCTTGGAAAGGCTACTGCAGCCCTCGAATTGAACCAGGCATTTCTGGGAAAGACAATGAAAGTGCCTTTAGAACCAGCAGGAAGCTGAGTGTGAAGGTGGAAATGGGGCAGGGAGAGGAGCTCCATGAAGCTGTGAGGATAATGAGGGACTCTGCACAATTTTTGCTGYTATGTCAGRGCCTCCCARTGTCATATGCCAGTCCACAGCCTCRTTTKTGCTGCAGGAAACTGTTCTCTGCTGAAAGGRAAATCCCAGGAAGAAATCACAGTCCTACCAGAATCTGCACCACAAGGTAAAGTTMATTTCTGACTCCTGACTTGACTGATGCACTTTAAGCACAAATAACAGCAGAAATCCAAGCAAAAAGCTTGCACTAACACACAGGTCTTCAAACATTTTCTACCCAGCACTTAAACAGAGAGCCCTTTCCTGATGAGCTAATTCTTAAGAGGGTTGTTTTCCCAGGGCTTTTCCAGTAGCCACTTTAAATAAGGGACAAACAAACATGACAATAATTTTATATTCAATCTTACAGGTGTGGTTTAAGCTTTCCTCTGGCATTTAGATTTTTAGTTTCTCTTCCATCTGTTACAAAGCTTTTTTCAAATGATCATTATTTTTAACAAGATAGCTATATATTACTTGTGCACTCAAATCTCATCTAAATTCAACAGAACATCCTCTGTTGATGCTAGGAGRGGGTTGTGACTTGTTTTTGTTGTTGTTTTGCTACATCTAATCTTTTGAGATATAACAACATATTTTCATGAGAGTTTGGAAACACAGTAGGTCAGTAAGGACACAGTCCTATGAGGATATTTAGATCTAGAATAGTATTCTTACTGCCAGGGCTGATTAAGAGTCTGAAAAAGGGGAAGATTTAGTTTACAAAATGTGGACTTAGCTATAAAAMTAAAATAAATCAACAGCAAAGTCTGGATTAAGGAGTTTCTTTTTTCTGTCTTTTTTTCTAGCAAGAATAAATAAATATCCCCCYGACATGTTTTGTTCACTCCAATTACATGCAGAACTGGTTCCAGTAGATGGAGCAAGAAAGCAGAGAGAAAGCAATGCCACATACCCAGGGTACTCAATCAGAGGAGGTGGGTATGGAGCCACAGAGTCATTTAGGGTGGAAAAGACTTTTACAATCATCACATCCAAAGTGTTCATGGGGCAGGACCTGGATGACACACATACCTGCAGAACAAACCTCCAAGCATGGGAGGAGAAAGCACTCTGAAAGCTACTGCATGGCTTCAAGTTCAGTCAGGAGCACTCTTCACGTAACTCACGCTGACAGGAGTTTTTCCTTGGAATTGGCTTAGTAGCTGAAGAAAAATAACTTGGGATTTTCTCCAAAGCCAAGAAAATAGATTAATTATAACTGGCTTGTTATTCTCTCGGCTTTAGTGGAGATTAGGGCAGCTTAATCCTTCAGCAAAAGCTAATGCTGTGAAGAAGCATTAAAAGACACAAGCTTTACATCTCCCATATGATCTCCAGCCTCTTATTTCTCACTGCCTGTCTCCTCTGACTCTGCATGTGCAGAGTTGTATTGGTTATTATCAGTTTGTGTGTCATGGCAGGGATCACGTGCCCTGCACAGGCAGAAGCCAGCTGAGCCCCAGCCCCTGGGGGACACCACAGCACCTCCGGAGCCAAAATAGGGCCAAGCTCTTCATCTGGGCTTTTTAATGACTTTTTAAAATTATTGTTATTTTTTATTTTCCTTTCTGCCCAAATTAATATTTTCTAAAAAAGTTAACATCTTCTAAAACAACAACAAAAAGTAAAAAAAAAAACACACCGCCAAAACAAAAACCCCCTTGTTTGGGTGGAAATGAATGAGAAGAGGTCATGCTGAAATCAGTGATTATTTTCTTTTCACAGGACCTATTTATCACGGGAGCCTCCGGCAGACGAGCAGCAACATCCGCGAGGTCTGCGTCCTGTCATCGTCCCAGGAAATCTGTGACGCCCGGCTGAAGGGAAAAGGGAACATCTGGGAGCACAGCTCCTTCCTCTGCTCACACTTCCAGGCTCAGGGAAAGTCACATATTTTCCTTCTTCCTTCTTCCCCAGCTCCCAAAGCTGAGACTCAGCCCGGTGGGACCATCTCCAAGCCCTGTGTGGCCACYCCCACTGGCAGGTATTTTACAGGCCATTTCCACAGGAGTTTTTGACAGCAATGGTCAGCTTGGCTTCGCTTCCCAGCTTCATCTCTCTGTGATTTCCTGACTTTCTTTGCCAAAATTGGGCTGACCAAGCTACTCTGAAAATATGTGGCCAATTTCCTTTAAAAATCATATTAAAAAAACCAAAACAAAACAAGAAAACGATTGAAAAGATGCTAAACTCCTTTAGAACTGCCTACTTGTTAAAAAGCATTTTTGACAGAGACTGTGTGTCTGTGTTTAGCCTGTGTAGGACCTGACTGGGATGAGATGCTGGTGCTGGCACTTGCTGGGCAGACTCTGATCAGTGACTCAGGTGGAGCACACTCAGTGTGGAAAYCATGGAATCATGGAATGGGTCAGGTAGGAGGGGATCTTAAAGATCACCTCATCCCAAACCCCTGATGGGGTTGAAACTGAGGCCTTCCAGTGCCTGAAGGGACCCACCAGGAAAGAGGGAGAGAGACCCTTGACAAGGGCCTGGMGTGACAGGACAAGGGGAAATGGTTTCAAACTGACAGAGAGTGGGTTTGAATTATATAATAGGAAGGAATTGTTCTCTKTAAGGGTGGKGAGGCCCTGGCACAGGTTGCATAGAGCAGCTGKGGCTGCCCCATTCCTG
>CADDXX010000290.1:229324-294007 GCA_902810485.1 Alauda arvensis | reverse complement strand
GKTTKKYCCCYWRKTTYYYYTTYYTYTKRWTWAAAAAACCCCAAACCCAAAAAGCCCACCACTTTTTCTACCCATTAATTCTCCCTTACTGGGTTCAAAAGGAATGACTCACTCATGTCCARCAAAGCAAGCCTTTTCTCAGATGTTCCTGGAGGCCTGCTGTGGTCCTGCAGCAGCTCAGCCTCGAGCAGAGAGAGCTGAGGTGTGTGTCTGGAGAGGGGTACAGGGCAGCCAGTGGGAAGGGAAGGGAAGGGATGTTCCCACCCAACAGCCCACACTGCAGGGGAATATTCAGGCACAGACCACTCACACACTGCAGGGGCATGGGGAGGAGGGTGGGCACCTGGCTCGAAGAGGCAAACCCAGCTCTCCTCTCCACTTTCTCTCCCTCCAGTAAGAGGGGAAGAGATGGGAGTGGTGAGAGCCAGAGTAAGGGAAGGAAGGGAGCCAGGGAGCAGGAGGCTGTGCTCRCACAGCATTTCACAGCTGTCCCCTGCCACTGCTCAGACAAACAACCACTCAGAGCCCTTCCTGAGCTGTGCAGGACCAGGACCTCTGCCTGGGACTGGGGAAGCACAACAGTGAGGGAACRAAGTGCAGAGAGATGTCTGGCACTGGTAATTAGTCGATATTTGCAGAGAATCTGTGTCTGSACATGAACATTTTCCACCCCAAGCTGTCAGCCATTCAGGCATCACTGCCCTGCACATCCTTGCAGAGATGGCACACCTCAAAGAAGCACAAGGGCAAAGAATTCTGCTCTGAATGTCTGTAAATAATTTTTAATTAACACCAACTTGGGGGGAAAAAAAAAGTGTTTTGCTTGCAGATGCTTTGTGATGGGAAAAGGATGGTATCTGTTAAATAAATAATTCTTTTTGAATTAGTCACCAGGTCTAATTAACAGATACCGAAGGGACAAGGAATCAGAAGAGCAAGTTTAAAAGAATATCAAGCTAAAACATAAGATAAAAGTAGTATTTGAAAATATCAAAATAAACAGCGTGTGTGAATGTTTTTCTTGGGATGAGCCAAGGGAAATATTTTCCTGGGATTTGGCCCATACAATATGCAGCAGATGAAACCAATCTGGTTGTTCTTTTGAATGAATTACACAATTAGTGGATAGAAAGAGATCTAGTGGATGCTCAAGCAAAGCCTGTGTGTTATTTGAGCAGCATTACCCTCTAAATCCTGATGTTTGGGTCCTGCCTTATCCTATAATTGACTTTCTTTGTTGGAGGTGTGACTCCTTTGATTCCAAGGGGCTGATTTCCCCTTTTGAAGGAGGAAACATCTCTTTGATTCCCGGCGAAAATTTTAGATGTTTCAGCTCTACTGGCAAGAAGTCTGCACTTGCTGGGGGATTTTTCTGTTCCTTTTCAACAGAGATACAATTAACATCTCCAACCTGATCCCGGGAAAATCTATTAGTCACAGTCARACCATCCAGGGGATCCTCTGCCCTTGCAGCGCTGCTGCCAAGGGTTTCCTAAAGCCTGCAGGGTTTTCATTCCAGCAGCCACACGTGGGTTCTCAGCACAGCCATGGGGACCAGACATCCCCCTCTGAGTGGCCACCTGCCCTGCCCTGCCCTCTCAGACTCTGGCACAAATCACCAAAGCAGAGGGGAGAGCAGACCCTTCCAGATCCAATAAGAAATTCCAGATCCCGTGCTGTCACTGCTGAGGCACACTCCCCATCTGCTCCTGCTCCCTTCCTGTGTGAAACCCAGGGGAACTTCAGGGAGCTCTGATGGACAACTCCAGCTCTGGAAATGAGACAAAACAGCACACAAAAGGTGAGATTTAAATGCCTGTTGTGGCACATGGTGAGCATTGAATGCAGAAGAGGCTCTGATACAATATTGTGCACAAGTTTGGATTAAAACACAAAATTTGCCTCTATSCACAGTACAATTTGCTAGTAACAGTAAACCTGAATTTCTCAACACTGTTCAGGAAGGATGTTTTTTTTTTTAAAGTATGTGCTTGTGTATATCCCTGGTTTGTACAATTCCCAGACTCAAAGCTACGTGRAGCTGGGAGGAGCTTTGGGAGCCACATCAGCAACACATGAACAAAAGTTGTCATAAACCCACTGCAATCCCCTAAAAACCCATCCATTAAAAAAAAATCAAACTGGAGATGCAGCCCGGATAATGAAGCAGCAATAAAATACTGCTAACGTGAGAGCTTTGTTTCTGCCTCTGCCAAGGAAGACAAGGCTCARAGGATAATTTGTGTCCAGCCTTTCCCAGCTGAGGCAGAAACAGAGCTATTCTGCATTACTGAGATGAAGGAAGCACAAAAAGACACACAGGGGTTTTTTTTCCCCCTTCCCCTTTGCATATCTGCCTTGTGTTATTCCCAGAATCCCCATGTCAGTGGATCTGAGGGAAGGGTTTGGAGTTACCTGCTCAGCAGCCCTGGGTGTTTGCAGGTGAGCTGGCAGGGCTGTTGGAAGTGGCCTTGGGGCACAGCACAATTTRTTGAATTCTTCCATGTCCAAAACTAAATACAGGTTATTAGAGAGAAATACTAAAGGTTGATTATTTCCTTTTCTGCCTTAAAAATTTCTTTGTAATGTGTTGCGTATTCCCCATTAAAAAAAAAAAATCAGAAATGATGCTGAGCATTGTAGTGAGGGAATGAAGTGTTATTCAAGCCAGTCCTTGTGATGGCTTGGGATCTCCTTTCAATATTAACACAGCTTGCTACAGAAATTGGGACAAACTCTCCCTTTGCCATGGGTGGTATTACTCAAATGAGTAAAAAATGAAGCTACATCCATCTCAGCTTCCAGGAATAGGCCTTCTAATCATGACCAAATGCATGGGAGACATGTAATATAACAAGGKAAGCAGTCAGAGAAAATGTGGTACCTCTAAAGGGATGGGGTAGGTTATTTACTTGTTTATTTATTTAATTTGGTTTTTTTTATATGTCAGCTACCAGATGCATGCAAAGCTTTTTCTGTTCYTTTGACATTTCCCATCCCTGTCCTCTTTAGAATGGTTCTCACAGGATTTTAAGTAAATAGATAAGAGACACAGGTTAAACTTTTGCTCTGGTGGTTTAAACCCTTCTCCACCTGCCAATTGCTCCGGGGATGTTATTTATGGCCATAATTGATACCATTGAAATTAAATMCCAGGAGACCTTGTGTCTGGCTGCTGGAGTATGACAGGTAGCTCACTTTCCTCCTTCTCATTTAAAAAAAAAAGTCTCTCCTTGGACCACATGTCTGTCCCACAGAAATATGGCAGAGCTGAATTCCCAGATGTGAGYGCGCTGCCTCCATCCCGTCCCTGCTGACACTCAGCACTGGTGATCCAAGCTTTCATCTCTTCCTCTTTAAAACACTGCCATCTGTTGTTTCCAGACGGTTCAGTCTTCTGTTTATCCAAAACTTTGTTCCAGGCCATATGGAAAAAATATCTATTTTCAATTAACCATCATATTTTCTTAAAATATACTGCAGCGACGAGAGAAAAAAATAGTCCTTGCTTACGCAGGGCTGCTCGAGGAGGGGATGACATTCTGTTACACACTGGAGTGTCAGGATTTTGACCATGTGGCCATTCAGAACATTCAGACACCACAGAAGCTGCCAATTTTGCAATGACACAAACATGCCTGAAGCATTTGAAAGCTGTTATCATATATATATATATATATATATTTCATTGATATTAACATGATAATCAAGACATTTCCACAGAACACTTTTCTAAAGAGGCCATTCCCAGCACTTTCCTTCTGCAGCCAGAAACTCCTCTTAGAATCACAAAATGGCTTGGGTTGGGAGAGACCTTGAAGACCATCTTGTTCCAAACCCCTGCCATGGGAAGGACACCTTTCACATTTCAGGTTGCTCCATCCTGGCTCTTCCAGGTTCGTTCCCTCCCAAAAATTCTTTTGTACTTGTGCTGTGAGACCCCATCCTCCTATGAATCAGAGGGCAGTGAAAGAAGCAGACAATGAAGACATTGCTTTCAACTCAGAACAGAAATGAGGGAGGTAAAAAATGTCAGTGGAGGTACTCATCCAGGAATTCATCCTGATGAGATAAATTCCATCTTTTTTTCCCCAAACCTGCATTTCTGATTAAATAATATTCAGCTCTAAAAAGTGAAGGGGATACCAGGCTTGGGCAGAAATAGATTTCTTCAGGACTAAAAAAGAAATAAATATAAAAGGATGYTATTTTTAGGAACAGACTATGCTTGTCATTCCTCAGTTCAAAGGAATATTTAAAACGAGAAGTCAAGTTTCCATTCAAAGCCATCCTCTTTGAAGCAGGATAAAGGCCTGGCCTTCCATCCTTCAAACAACTGC
Organism: Alauda arvensis; assembly: GCA_902810485.1. NCBI lineage: Eukaryota > Metazoa > Chordata > Aves > Passeriformes > Alaudidae > Alauda > Alauda arvensis. Next base: position 289,667 of record CADDXX010000290.1, on the reverse strand, counting down.
AAGATTTTCTCCTCCTGGGTTACAGTCTTGTCCTCCCAGCCACCCACAAGCAGCAGCCTCCCCCAGATACAGGCAGATTATGGCTCTGTAAAGTGACCCAAGTTGAAACYAAGGAGGGAAACAGGTGCCAGGTGGCCAGCACAGACTGGGGCACAACTGCCTGGGCCTCYCGAGCTGCTCCTCACCTCTCATTTACCAGCTCTCAGCATAGCCAAGGAGGAGAAGGAAACAAAAGGCAGTGGTGCAGATGTGGGAAATCCTGCACGCAAGATCAAAATCTAACTGTGTGCTAAGTGTACAGACAGTATTAATGTGTGCTACATTTAATTAATCAGCGAATTAGCAAGCCCTAGCTGAACACTAGTTCCTTTCTGGTGGATAATTACAGGCTGATTCTCAGCTTGAAACAGTGCCAGATATGGGGTTTCTGTGCCCATTACTTGTAGTACTTCAACCAATTTTCATCCACTTGAGAGTGCTTAGCTGCATATCCACCAGAGTTCCAGAAAGRAAAAGTGTGTGAGTGAGTGCTGTGCAAAATGTGCTACCTTAGATGTAAGGCATAGACAACTCAGTATCTTTTGCTGACATTTTATATTATTTTCTCATTTTTGAATGATCAAAAGAATACCTGGCCAAGTTGACAGTTAGAATGGTCTCAGGTTTTGGATTTTCCAGAAGCTTAAAACTTAACACCCTACCATAAAGCTCATCTCTGTGGGACATTGTGCTTTTTATCAGCTCATTTTACCTGTCAGGAGCTCATTCAGCCTTTTCCAAAACTACTTGTTTTAAAAGCCTTCCATGTTTACATCTTAGTGCCAGTGAAATGGAGGTCCCGAAGTGATACTTCCACTTTTGGATCAATTTTTCACTTTTTCTCTGGCAGCAGTGATCTTTAGTTAGGATCTGTTGTGATCATAAGCAAACAAAGYCCTTGCATGAATTTACAGCCAAGAAGCTTTTGGGACTATTGAAAAAGAAAATAGGGTTGCTTTTTTTCTCTTATAGGAAATTCTAGGTACAATAATATTGGTGCAGTCCTGGGTGCAAGAATCCCAGTTAGCTCCAAATGGAAGCACACAGATCTTGGGAACAACAAGTGATTTCAGCTCAGTGTTTGCTTGGGAACAGCAGAGGGAAAGAGGCTGATGCAAAGGCCCAGGAATGTTAGGAAAGCACTGGAGCACAAGCAGTGTGCTTCTCTAATGCAATAAGAATATATTTCCCCTGGCTCCAGTGACTAGAAARGAGCCTGACAGAGTCAGCCTGTGATCTAACTTCCCTGTACAAATGTGAAAAATGGTGTATCCTGCTTGGGCTGCTCTGTGAGTTTTGGATGGTCACTTCCTCTGGAGGGGAGAATTATTCTCCAAAATGATTGTACAGCCCCAGAGTGATCCCTGCCCATTGAGGGGTCCATGGATGGACACATTTCCCTCATGGCTCTGGGATGACAGAGAAGACCCGGCTCCTTGAAGACACCACTCCTGCTTGAGCATCAGCACTGATGTCATTGCTGTCCCAGGTGCCCCTGGATGGGCAGTGGGGGTTTTCAGTGGTTACACAGGTAGGAAAGCCATCCACTGTCAGGGTGCATGTTCACATTCAGGAAAGCCTTGTAAGGGAGATTCTAACTGTGCTGCAGGGCTGACATCAGGTAGAACTTCTGATTCTGAAAATGTGTTGCCTGGAGGCCAGGAAATACAGTGAGGTCTGCATCACCTTCAGTCCTCTGGAGATTTAATGCATTAAATATTTGCCAGTCTCTTGGTACAGACAGTGCATGAACACATGCAGGACTGCTGAAAGAGCTGCACTGCCCCTGGGTCCTGTTCCTATTCCAATACATACATTATTAATTCTCCCTTTGTCCTCATATATTCTTTCATGTCCTTTCCTGGCACAGCTTTGGTGACTACAACCAATCTTTTTCCCTTGGCCCGTCCCTGTTGGTGGTTGAGTCACAACATTTCCATTGTCTGTGTGACACAAATAAACAAAGAATTTCTTCATAAGGAGTCTTTCTCCAGGGCCCCTGTTGTGCTCTGTGGTTTATACCTGAGACATGGCAAGCACAGGCTCACACCTTGCTGTTATGAGAAGTGAGGAGAATCTCCTGAGCATCCTTTCACTCATCCCCATAGGAGCAAGTCCTGCTGCCCAAGATGTTCTGGGCTGTTGGAAAGATCCTCATGGATCTGTCTGTTTTGTCACAAGTCCAGTGGGAGACCTGTGCCTCTCTGTGGGGACAGCTGGGAGTGAGCTCAGCTCTGCTTGGCAGGCACAAATGGACAGAATTAAGGCAAGATGCATAAGGCAAGAGAACTGAGTTGCTGGTCTCTCCTTTTTGCCCAGCAGGGCTTTAAGTGGCATTTTTCAGTTTGAATCAGCTGAGACCTTCTTGGCAATGCTGCCCCAAGCTGAATTTTACTGCCTTGCAGGCTAGAACTTGCTAGAATGGCTGCTTCTGTCACAGGAAGAGAAAGGAAGATGAGTGAGGTGGGAGAAAGCAAAAAGGAGAAAAGCCATRGAAGATTGGGGATTTGAGACCTAACACAACAGGGGATGTGAAATACACAGGAATAGTGAGCACTGTTTCTCTGTGCTGATTCTCCTGCAATAAATCCARCTTCACAGCAGAGATGGAAGGAGGAATTTTAATGATTGTCCAAAARTTGCCTTAGGAAACAGCTTAGGCAGCTGAATATTTTTATACAGTCATTATCTCTAGGTGTTACTGTGGTCACAAAGTAATTGGACAAATATCWCATCTATTTGCTCCACAGATGTCTCAACCCAAGAGGTAAAAACTGGGCTTTGCAGACCCAATGCCTTCATGGCTGTGGGAGCCCACATGAGAAAAGGAAAGAAAAAAAGAAGTTGAGATTTGGGGAAATTTGAGAACCTGGCAATGAGAATTAACACTTCTGCAGGTGGGACTGGTCCTGATCTTCTGCCCATCTTGAGAGAATTATCAAAGCTGAGGTGTTTAAATGTCAATCCTATTCTGCTGCTGGCAACATAAACATAATTTCTGGACAGGTCTTAGACCTTTGTTGCCATTAATTGTGTGTTGAAACACCTACTGGTGAGTAAACTCCCTTTACATGAAGTACTTCATGTCCTGTACTGATTAAAGATTCCCTTTTTCCTATTTGAGTGTGTATGAGGAGTGGAATTCGTTGGTCAAGGATGTTGCTGARGGAAATGAAATGTTAGGGGAAGACAGAGAAGCACTACATTGAACTGAACAAGTTTTTTTTCTGACTGATGCATCCTTGGTGTAATTTTTAGCCTGGTTACAGGACAAACCACAACCATGTTGCATGGCATTTTGAATGATGCTGCATCAGACATTGCAGAAGGCCAGTAKGAGGAGAAAAGTTTGCAAACATGTAAGTGTCTTCTTTCTTTTCAAGGTAAAACTCATCCAGATATCTCAGGTGCCAAAATTTGAATAGGTTTATGTTTCATAATCTAAAATGTAACAAGGGAAAACAAGGGTAAGTTTATGGTAAGACCCATGTCCTCTCTCAGCTGCCACCTCAACATACTGGCTAGTTCTATTTTGCCTAAATATATGAATTTGTGCTGAGAGTGATAAGCTGTTTGGAAATGAAATCCACAAGCAGGGCTGGAAGTTAGGTAGAAGCTGTATTTTTTTACTGTAAATGCAATCCATATCTGTGTGTGAGACAGAGGGATTGGCTGGGACTCAGGGGCTGGCAGTGATCTCAGAATACAGGAGCACTGTTCAGCAGAATGAACCATTTGAACCATTCCTCTGAAGCATTTTTCTGTGTCCTGTGACAAAAGGGTGCATTTGGGCATGGCCACTTGACAATGCTACCCCCAAAAAGGCAGAACCTTGTCTGCAGCAGGATCAGCCCAGTGCTGACAGGGGACACGGGCAGCCTTGTTCATCAGCACYCTGCTGAGTAACCTTGTGGCCTCATCCTCATCACCCTGTGTCACTCCCTTTCCCTGCCTCGTGCTTTATTCCCTGGCCCTTTGTTCTGGCTGCAATTAGTGTGTCAGCCTCTCAGGGCACTGACCACATCTCCTTATCTCTGTGCAGGCTTTTGTGACCTTAGCAGAGACAAATGGGAGACAATGACCTCTCTCATATCATTGCTCTGAATGATTTTGGTGATGGCTCCCTTCTCATCCAGAGCACATTTAATCATGTAATACATAGGCTTCCATCTGGTTTGCATATCCTGAAAAAGCTGCTGAAATGGGATGGTTTTATACTCAGCTGCATTCCATGCAAAGGTTTTGYAAACTTTGGTAGACTGATTAAACTGCACCTCTCCCTTCTCCCTACCTCCATTATGGTGAGACCCAGTGGAATTTGCCGTGGATGAAACCAGTAAACTTCAACACTGACTCCTTTATACTGAAGAAAAGTCGAGCCCAGCAGAGAGGCGTGGGAGGTGAAGGTTTTATTCCTGGTCTGATCTCCTCTGTGACCTTGAGGAAGTTGCCTCACTGCAGCAGCTCCCATCCTRTCTATACTTTTTGTGTCCTGGCTGTTGAGGCTGGAAGTGCTTTTTGGGGGAAGGACTGTTTCTGCATGCTTATGAAGTGGCTCACCAGCCACCATCCTGATGGGCATCTTAAAGCTCTTTTGTGACATCCCTAAAATAAAAAGATTTCTTGATGGGAGAAACAGCTTCAAGATTTCTTGACAAGAGAAGGAGTTCAATTGCAGATGTGGAAGTGAAGGGACAAGCAGAAAAACAGCAAAGCTGTGAGGCAGAGCCCACTGGTTGCCATAAGTGGTCATTTGGTAAAAGTTATACAAGTTTCACAGTCTCTGCACAAGCAATTCAGCTTGTAATTGGACTCTGCATCAAAGAAACAATCCCACACACACAAAACCTCAAACCAATATGCCCCCTTTTTTTTGTCAAACAGATTTCTTTTCTTTTTGTACTGTACTGGCAAAATGAATGTATTGGTCAATGCCACTATGAAATATAACTAACTACCTAAATCTAACTAAAAAATTTATTTTTCCAGACATTTCTGTCACACATAGCAGCTATAGTTGGGATGGAGGAGGTTAAAGCTCTCAAAAGACTGTATTATTTTATCGGATTTCTCAGGGTGCTTTTAATGCTTGCATTTTGTAGTTGATTGCTAAGGCAAAAATTAGTAGGGATCTGCACTCCTAATAGGATCTGCACCAGTWGTGAGCCTGAGGCCTCAGGGCAGAGCCATCAGCCAAGCCTGCTTAAACAGAGGTGGAGATCCCACTGCCTAACAGCCATGCAGCCAGAAAACATCTGTATTTCCAACTGAGCATCCAAAGCCGGGTGCCTGCCTTTTCAGAAACAGCCCCTAATCCTATTTATGACCCCGTGACTGACAGGCATCTGCATTCCAGACGAAGTACAGAAGAGTTCTCAATTACAGGAAATATGTAGAAAGTTGCAGCAGGTTATTTGCTCATTAGACTTCCCCCTCAGTGGCTGTGGGAGTGCGAGGCGTGTTGGCAAACCCTCCTGCTGCCCATCATTTGTCTGTCATAATGTGATCAGCCATTCATTCCTAATGAAAAGCTAATGCCTCGAGAGAATCCAAAGGTTGGAGTTCAGAGTGGCTTCTTAGGAAGATAAAAGAGGCAGAGCTAATTCTGAGCGGATGTCATTTGTGTTTSCATGTGGCTGTGCCTGCTTTCATCTTTTTTTTTTTAAACCTGCTCAGAGCTGCAGCCCTTCTCAGTGTTAAAGGACTTTCAGTGTCACTGAATTTGYCAGTGCCTGATAAAGGGAAGCAGGAGTTTCTCGCCTCTCTTGATGTTTCTTTTGGGGAGGGGGAGAACTGCCTTCCAAAGGTTCAGCTGATGCCTGTGCCAGGCTCTGTCCTCAGCAGCCATAGCCAGATCTACCACAGCTCTTCCCAGCTGTACATCATCCTCTTCCCACTTCATGGGTGGAGAACTGAGAGAAGAGGTGAAACATGACCTGGAAAATTTCGTCCATCTTGTCACTGCTTGATCAGAAATTCACTCCCCTCTTTCCCACTTTGGTGCTCTCACTACTGCTGCTTTTCACCTGTTGAAGGCATGAGCTAGAAGCAGTAATTTGGGGTGTTTCCACTACATTTCTTGGGGAAAAATTATGAAGTTTACATCCCTGTGCTAGGAAGAATGAGGATGGCATGCCCCCCTTGCCTCAATGCACTGCCTTGGCCAGGATTTCAAGAGGATTGACTGTTGTCTCTTCCAGGTGGTCAGAGATTTCTATTCAGCCTTTACAAGAAATTGCAGTTTGATTGCCTTTWCTTTTTCTATGCCACACCAGCTCATGCCAGGGACAATTCTGTGATCCTGGTGATTGTCCCAGGATGCCACTGAGGTGACCATTATTACATTTAAAGTGTTCTGTTCTGGAGGTTCAATGCAGATGTATCTGTGTGCACCCTCAGGCAAGAGCCTGCTCTGACTGCTTGATGCTGCAGCAAAAATACAGAACATTTATGATCCCTAGGAAAGTCCAGGAGGTTGGATAGTTCACGTGTGGGAGCTGTGAACTGTTCTTAGCTCCTAAGAATAACCTGCAAGATGCAGAGGATTCAGGATAAATTGGAGATCATCCCAGCCAATGGTGGGATCCTGCACACTTACACATGGTTGACAGCTCAGTGTTGCTTTCAGTCCAAGTTATTTGACCACCCCAAAGCCTCACATCCAAAGGATCTGAGCTAATTCCAGGAAAATGTGTGCCCATTGCAGACRTGAAAGACTGAAGGGAGGCACGGCAGAGAGGAGCTGTGTGAGTGCATGTGCAAATAATAAGTGTCCCTTTCTCTGCCCCCCTCCCAGCGCCCACTGCTCTGGAGGACTCTGGGCACCTCGACAAAATTTAACTCAAACAATCTTTTCTAACTGGTCAGCATGTCCTTAAGTAAACCTTAAAACCACCACAGAGTTAGGCAAGAGAGGAAATAGCAAATCCTGACATCTACACACGCAATGCCCGGAGCAACACACGGAGGAGAATTAGGAAGAAACAAAAACATCTTGAATTTCCCCTTGAAAGTGTTTGCCACAGCTGGGCTTTGGTGTGTGATAGAGGAGGTTATGAGCATCACAGTTCACTGTAGATGAAACTATTGCTTGACTGGCTAACTGAATGTCTCTGACCTTAGCAAACAATACAGTAATAATACAATTAACTTTTAGCAGAAGTCTCTGAATGATGCAATTCCATAATCCCTGAAATTTCAGCAGATTCAGGAGCAGATCACCAAAGAGATTCAGCTTCAGAAAGTCTCAAAAACTTGGCTTGGAAAGCAGGAGAGGTAAAGGATGAGAGGAAGAAACCAAATGTGCTTTGTTGTTGGGAAGCTGCCATGGTGTGTTTAGCACCTGGGGCATTTGACTTAAAGAAAATCSCTGCTTCAGGAGATATTCCCCACCTGTGTCCCTCAGCACCAGGACTTGAAATTCAAGGATCCTTGTTGGTCTCTTCCAAYACAGTGCATTCTATGATGTTGTGGAAAATGTTGTCACTCTCTGTGGCTCATAACATTGTTTTGCTAATTACTGTTTAATAAATAACTGCTCTCCTGGATATTTATACAGAGTTAAGAAGAGTAACACCTTTTCCCTTCACAGCCTCCTCTCCTCATTGCTCTGACCCTATTGCACATGGCCCTTCCAATGGGATGCTTTTGGGGTGGGAAGAGGAGTAAGGAACCCTTGTTTTCACATTCTGGTTGAAACCTGTACGTACTTCATGAGTTACTGGATGGAAAGAAAAGCCCCCATGAATAGTTTTATTATCTGAATACATTTGATTTTTGCCTCAGTGATGTCTTACACAATGAGATTCCTAATTCAGTAAAATAGTGGAAATGTTTAATTACTTTGCTGCCACCTTGAGTCCTTTGCATTTAATAAATCCATTCTCTGTTTGTGGAATGCCTCATACCCAGGATTTTAGTTTGGACTCTGAGGTTTAAGGTGCTACCACTGAACAGTAGAGAAGCATTGTGCACTCCAAGAGTTTGCAGCCTGTCTGGCTGTCCCCGTGATGCCTTTCCTAACTGAGAATCAACAGCTCATGAGGCTGTACCCGGCTCATTTGAGATGTGGAATTGCAGAGGTTGTCCCTCATGTGCCTGGGGCTATTTGATGACAAATGTAGTTGATGTGACCTTGGTAAATGAGATTTACCCAAAACACACACTAAAATGGCTCATGGAGTACAACTACTTCTCCATGGTCAGTTAAAACAGCTCAACGTGGCACGAAACCTAAGTAAATTAAATTACTTCTTGTCTCTTGACCTGAACATATCAGAACTTCAGATAGCTATATATAGGAGATGGAAAAAATTCATTGCCTATAACGAACATTGTTTACAAAATTCTCTAAATAGGGCTATTTTCCATTGCCAAATATAGACTCTTAAATGAAGCAGGAAAGCCAAAAGCCCTGCAGAACTGCCTTTATCATCTCTGAAGGCAGGAACTGTCATGGCAATCCTTTGTGCTCTTCCTTGGCTTGCAACTTCACCTCTACTTTATCAAAGCCAGGGAGAGTTTTTTCCATTGACTTCCAAGCTGCCTGGAACTGTCCTGGTCATACAAAGATTTGCACACTAATTTTTTGCTTTTCAGCCCAAAATACTTGTTTTGACTCYCAAAAGGCAGAAAGCAAGGGATATTAAGCAGAACTCTGATTGTGTTCCAGGCCAGGTTGGATGGGGCTCAGAGTAACCTGGGMTAGTGGAAGGTGTCCCTGCCCAAGGGGCTTGGAATGAACTGATCCTTAAGGTCCCATCCAATCCAAACCATTCTGTGATTCTGTGATGATTCTRTATGATTTTTATGGGTCAACGTGTGAAGCCCTTTTGCAGAAATTCCATTTCAAATAGAAAATGAGGGGTTGAACTCTCTCAGATCTCCAGGTATCATTTCAAACCTGTGAACAATGTTGCCACATGTTGGTTTTGCACTGTGAGAAGTCAAACACTTGCCTGAGTCTTCTTATAAGTAGAATCTYAGAGTCTTGGTTCAAATGACTTCTTTTTTTTCCACCTCTGTTCTTGAAATCATACCTTAGCGTTGGATTAAATAAAGTACACGACTCTGACCCCAGCCCATTTAGGTAATAATGAAACTATTCTGGTACTTTTTTGTTGTTGTTGCAYGTGCCTTTCCTAATTTATTTAAAACATGTGAGAGATAAAATGCTTGAGTCACTCTAAAACTGGGACTATTTGTCAACTAAGGCCTGACAGCAGGGAGGCTGGTGCCAAATTGGCAAACCAATGTCCAGGCTTCAACTGGGCTGGAATTTTCCTAATTGCATGTGTTGCTGRCAGCTGACAAACAAGAACATATCCAGCAGTGTATAATCTCTGTGCCATTAATTAATTTACTCTCATGAGCCTCTGTGTGCCCCCTGAGMCTTTTCCCTTCTATCAGATCATTGTAAGGGATGGATTTAAAATGCAGCTGTCYGGGCACTTTGATGTCTGCCCTTGAAGGAAAACTCTTTCTTGTGGAACGAAATGATAGAGACTGATGTTTCCTTGTCCCTCAGCCTCTTCCCTGCTCCAACCAAACATCAGGTGCAGCATGAGAGTGGGCAAACTGCGTGTGGGGAGCTGCTCTTCTCCACTTGGAGCTTCCTTCCTTCCCCCAGCATTCCCAGATGTGGGGCTCTGAGATCAGCCCTGCAGACCTGAGAGCAGGGCTCTCCCTCCTGTCTCTGCATCTGGGCTGGGCTCTTGCTGAACCACTTGGGCTGTGGATGAGCAGCCAGTCCATGATGCTCCCTGTGCAGGAGGCAGCCAGGAGTTTGGAATTACCAAGTTTGTTACAAGTGGCCAGGACTGGACACTGCCTTATCTAACTGATTGCACTTGGAATGGCTTCATGCTCCACAGTGCCTTACAGATGCTTTTCTGAGGGAGTTTAGGCAAAAGCCAGCTACCAGAGGATAAGCTGTTTCTGAAGACATTTGGCTCTTGCTGCAAATTCACTTGCCAAAGAAAACTTTGTGTTCCAATTCTATGAGAAGCCCTGGAAACATTTCTCCTGCTGTTGTCTGCTCCTCTCTGCTTTCTCAAGCAAGTGGCTATTGTCTTCACTAGACAGGAAATCTCTTCCTTAGCCTCTTTTTTCCTCCATCAGGGCTGCTTCTTTTCYTTCCCTGCTTTTCCTTTTGCAAATATTACAGGTTTCTGCTGCCAGCTACTTTATCTCCTTCCTTATCATGCTGCTTTTCAGCCAACAGCCTTTACAGAAAGCTATTTTWCCCCTGGAAATCAGTGAAGAGGCAATTTCACATCATCTGAATCAGCCACCAGATAACTGTGTGCTACAGAGCACTTCCAGTGTGTGCAGAGCCTTGTTGGAAACATCCCTGGCTGCAGGAAGTTTCACACCAGGGATCTTTAGTGTGTGTGGGGTACAAGCACCTAACGTGGCATATGACAGCATTTGATACAGAAAAAAAAAGAATTTTTAAGCTCCAATCCCAAATTTATATGTCTACACATATTCAAGGGAGCACAAASCCAGATTTTACACAATTAAACCAAACTTTAAAGCAGGCTATGAAGGGACTTGTTCTATCAAAGCATGGAATAATCYTAATCTGCCCTCATGTCCAGGGGCACACACACACACAGAGTGAATTGTGTCATGTTAAAGCAATGAAGAAAACTATTTTAAAACTTTTTCCCTTTCCAGCCAATACATCTTTTAGTACCTAATTTTTTAAGGAGTGTGTCTGTGGAAAGGGCAGTCTGGCTCAGAAAGCAAAAGGTTTCARACTCTCAGAAGTTCCACAGCCCTGTTTATCTGCTACCTCACCCAGAGATATTTAAAACAATCARTGGAACATTTCCTGTCTGATTTTATCACTGCGTGGTAAATTCTTCCCACCTGTACTAATGCTTTATAAAGAACATTTGTTTTAATGGCAGGGCATGAAGAAGTCCCCTTTAGTGACTGCCTTTGAATTTTCATTATTAAGAAGTCTTGAGCTGATCAACTTAGCCCCATTAATTGATTGCAGAATCCATGAATGCTCACCCTCTTAGTAATGTTTGCAAAGCATAATATTAAATGCAAAATTCGGGTTCCAGCTGCCTGATGTTCAACATCCATCACTCCACCTGATTTTCCTCATGGTTRTTCCTGGGTGTAGGATTCAGCCCAYGGATCCCTTCTAATCTCACTCCAACATCGCTGCTGCTCCAGTGTGAGTATGGTAGAAGAAAAATCAGATTCAGGCCCAGATATTCATTAARAATCCAGTGTTAAGTTACATCTGGCAAGCTTTCATGGCATGTCAATAGCATGCAATCAGTCATGCTAATGACACACTGTGAAAAAGCTACAGCCCACACAGAACATGGRGTGGGAACCACTTCCACTAAGCAGGGGGAACTGGGGTCTGGTGTCACCCTCACTGAGATGACAGGCACAGAACAAATCAGTGCTGTAAGCAGGAGCAGAATGAGCCTCATGACATTTTTAGGACATTTCAATTAGTGGGGGGAAAAGCCCCCTGAAACATTCCTGAAAAGATTCCTGAAACATCCTGCAGCAGATGAAACCTGCAGGGCAATTCCTCTGGTGCTGAGAGGTTTGAGAGGGTCACAGCCCCCTGTGTCTGGAGGCAATCAGAGATGAGTGGTTTGTGGGTTGTGTGCCAGTCCAAGTTACTGCACACACAAGGGTTTATTTGGTGATATRAATTTAATCAAGTTTTACAAAGTARAACATCTCCAATGTTGATTTCKTGTTGGTGGAAACACRAGCAGAGCACAGACTAAACTCAGTGTCAGGAGGAAAACAATGGCATTAGGGAAACAGCTAAGATTAGCTTCTTATCACAGTGTAAAATATGAAAAAAACCCCAGTGTTTCAATTCTTTCAGCATTTAACTAGTTAYATGATCCAATATGAGCAAATAAATCCCATCAGCAGCACCATATCTTTGTTTTTTTCTAGACAGCTTGGAACAAGATGAGCATTAGGGTCCCTTCCAACCCAAACCACTCCATGATTTTATGATTCTATGAGTCTATGGTTCTGTGATTCTGTGGTTCTACCATGTACTTCAGAACAAGCCTGAGCCCAAATGTGTTTCCTATTCATATCCCACAGCTGCAGAAATCCCCTCCTGACCGTCCCAATGTCCTGATGCCACCTCTCATGACTGAAAAGGATCATCATATGTGTTGTTTTTGGGGGCCTTTGCTGTAGACAAAGGTCTGGGGACACCACAGAAGCTCCAGTTTTGCTATGCAGCCATGCTGTGGCAATCTTGGGCAGCAAAGCTAAGAGGAAAACTCTCTTTTGAAACACYCTGATACTGATTTTGGTGCCTTCAAAAACTCCTGTGCCCTATCACTGGGGTGTTTCTGCTCTCACAGTAAAATATTTGAAGCTATAATTCAGTCATAGAGGAAAAGGGAGCTGTAAATCCATAGCTGGGGTTATTTTCACTGGTTTTGAGCAGTTCAAAGTGTTTTGGAATTGTTTCAATTAGATGGGCATCTATTGTGGATATCATGCTGAAAAACCAAACTAGAAATATCAGAGTGAATACATGAGCAATGTTTGTTGGGACAACTTGAGATTTTTTTATTTTAAGGGTGCATTTTGATTATTTTATTTTCTTTCCTTTTTGGACTTTTGGAATGTATCTTAGCACACTTCAGTGGTGATGGCACCTCACTCCTTCTGTGATGGAGCTGTCACAAGCACCCTGCTGGAGCATCCCCTCCCTGATAACTTGGTGCATGTCAGTAAATCGAGTCCTGCAGGCTYCTGCAGGGCTGAAGTCTGCAGCAGTTCTCACATGCTTAGAGTTCAGGRCATGCTTCAATATTTCCAGGACCGGGGCCTGCCTTCTCCCAGTGGGGAATTGTGCTCTTCCAGAAGCTTTTGCCCCAGTGTGCTTGTGGAAATCTGTCCCTTTAAGTCTTGCAGAGCTGAACTGCTCCAGTCTTCCCGTGGCCATTTTGCAAGTGCTGACTGCTGGGTGCCTGTTCTGGTTAGTACCTGTCCTGCTTTTCCACATGCCTCTCCTTCCACCTCTGCAGCTCACACGTGGGATGACTCAAAAAGGCTCACCCAGAGGTAAGTCTGGCTTTTCTTTTGTGTTTGATCATGGTGAAAAATGCTGTAACACATTGTTTGTGGTATGAATGCCCATAGCTTTGAAAAATTGTCTCTGYTCTCCAGTACTGAAGAGCAGGGTCTGTTCCAGGATGCAGCACTTTGCCAGATTACACTGATTAAGCAGACTTCTGAAGGCTCTTTGTCTTGCAATCTGAAGTAGTATTTTTCTTTTTCTCTCTAGCTCAGGCAGCTTCACTGTCAGTGATAAATGCTTAAAACAGGTGCCAGACAGGTGCCCTGTTTATTGCAYAAATAAAGTTCATTTTGCAGTAGCCTTGSATTTGAAAATGCAAGGCAGAGGTARCAGCTGAAGGTAGCAAGAGGCACAGTAGCTGAAGGAAATGTGATGTGTCAAACAAATGTCAATTATCAGATCTGTGTCATGCTCTGAGTCACTAAACAGCAGCAGTGAATGTTGCCACCCTTCATACATCCCATATTATGTCAGCTAAAAATCTGGATGCCACTGAATGGTTTAAAACTAGTTCCTGAAGAGTAGTATGTAATAATACTGTGATCATGAAGATACTGGAATAATAATAACTTTGGAATAATAAAGAGGAGTRTTTGCAAGAAAAGGAAGTAATTTTGGAAGCCTGAAYTCCATCACAAACCAAAAGTTTTAATTGAAAGAGCTGTCAGGCTTGCCTACAAAATAATATAACAGCAGGGGATCTACAGAGTCTTTTCCTATGAATGTGGTTAGCCTGCAAGGAAATTCATAAGTAAGCTCAGGAATCTACCCTTTTCTTCCAGAATGCCAACAGCTTATCCCAGGGAAAAGTGTGAGTGGTGGCTATTCCATCATAAAGCAGTCAGTTACACTGCAAGGTGATGGTCCTGTTCTGCTTTGTGCCTCTTCCAAGCTTTGCTGGGGGTTTAGGAAGAGCTGTTAAGACTGGAAGACAGAAAACTGCAGAAGTTGTCCCTGTTCTGCATTTGTCATRTACCACAGTCTGGAAAAAAAAAAAATCTGAAAGCTGCAATAGTGAGGAATGCTGAGCTGGCAGAAAGGAGAGTGCAGGGATGCAGACTGAATCGGTTGCCTCTGTCCTGTGCTGCTACAAAATGTGATGTTTGAGAAGTGCTGAGGGTGTTTTTAGCTCCTGAGCCAGGATCTTGTGACCTGTGGTTCTTCTGTGGTGGTTTGAGTGCTTGCAGGGCTCACTCTCAAGCAGAGGTGCTGCTGACAGATGAGTATTTAACCCTTTGCAACAGCYGTGGCAACATCTTGGCTGCCTTGTGTGAGTTGTGCTTCTGAACTGACGTGCAGGAGAGCTCTGCAATTCTGAATTGTAGCATACTTCAGTCTGTGCTCTGCCTTGGGCCAGCCACAACCCACACAGAATCACAGAATCCCAGGATGGGCCAGGCTGGAAGGGACCACAGAGGGTCACTGGTCCCACCTCCCTCTTCCAGCAGGGCCATCCCAGAGCACAGGATTGTGTCCAGAGGGGTCTGGAATATCCCCAGTGAGGAGACTCCACACCCTCTCTGGACAATCTGTTCAGGTCTCAGTCCCTGCCCAGGGAAGAAGTTCTGCCTCCTGTCCAGGTGGAACCTCCTGGGCATCAGTTCCTGCCCGTTCCTCTGGTGCCATTGCCGGGCCCCAGGGAGCAGAGCCTGGGCCCTGCTCGGAGCCCTCCCTGCTCACAGGGACACCCAGGGCTGAGGGCCCCTCTCAGCTGGGGCTCCTCTCCAGGCTGCACAGCCCCAGCTCCCTCAGCCTTTCCCTGGCAGAGATGCTCCAGCCCCTAAATCATCTCTGCAGCCTCTGCTGGCCCCGCTCCAGGAGCTCCCTGTCCCTCCTGTGCTGAGGAGCCCAGAGCTGGACACAGCTCTCCAGATGTGCCTCCCAGGGCTGGGCAGAGGGRCAGGATCACTCCCTGACCTGCTGGCACWGCTGTCCCMAATGCACCCCCAAACACCACYGACCTTCTTGGCCCCAGGGCAKTGCTRGCTCATGGACAGTCACAGCAATCCTAGATGGCAGGGCCAGGTTTTGTCCTTGGAGGAGTGGAAATGGTTCAGCTGGACACTGGGGCAGGATGGGAATGYTCATCCCTGCAGGATCTGACATGGCCCTGGGTTTAGGGAATCACTTCAAACACCATCAGAAACAGAGTTGTCAGCCTCCTGCTTTTGTTGCAGGTGCCATAGGAAGATATTTCCATGGACTCATGGCCCAAATGTTGCCTTTACAGGCAGTAGAAAGCATTGTCTGGTGCAGAGGAGATGCCTGTTCCCAAGTGCATGCAAACGTGTTTTGATGTGCTGCCTTCCTACTCCTTGGCTTGTGTTATGGGAACAACATCAATACACTGGGAAATCCTTTTAAAACGTCTAATRTTTCATTGTTACTTTGAAGACTGCTGCCCTGGCCTGTGGGACAGAGCTGTGCTGCCATCTCAGAGGAATGTGGCCCTGCCTTTCTCCACACGTAGCCATCCTGGCTGAGGGCCTCTTCTGATCAAGCAGACGATGYCTTTCCATTCAAGCACCTTTCCCTCAGCCACCGAGGAGAGCTTTGTTCTGCCTCGCTGTCCAGCTGTTATTTTACAGCCTTGTGTTCCCAGATTAAGGAACTGGTTACATTTTTAACTCCCAAAATGTCTTTCCCATTAGTGCTYTGCCACTTGATCTGCATGGGTGGCCTGCAGCTCCTTGGCCCCAGCTMACACTTAACCTTACTCAGTCTTCCAGTCCTGTCACCTGCCCAGCCCAGCAGAGGGTCATTGTCTTGCACCCAATTCATCATCTCTATTGCCAACTGCACATTTGAGGATTGGCATTTTGTCCCCACTGCCAAACATCCAAAGGAGTTGTCTCTTCCCCCACTCCTTGCTCTCTCCCCTCCCTCACTTGAAGCCGTTTGTCCTCAGATTTCCATCTCTGTCCTATGAACTCTCATTTTTTGTCAGTGTTGACAGCTTTAACTTCATTTTCAGAGCTCACACTTGTGCTGAAAGCACCTGGGACTTCCTCTTGACAGAATATCTTAATTTGAAATGCTGGGATTTGTAGGTAACCCAGACAAAGTCTTCCAGCCCATGGGAAGCTTCTGGAATTCCAGACTAGGTCCATAAAAAAAGAAATTAAAACTCACATGGGGTAAAAGGGAATAAATAACTACATAAATGTATATTTACCTGTGATGAGAAATTCTATTTTTTATTATTTTAAGGGAAAACTAATTTCATTAAGGGCTACATTAATGTTTCTGGGCACTTCACTCTGACAGTTCCAAAAATCCCTCTCATTCAGMCCAACTCCCTTCCTCCTCATAGGTAGTTCCTACTTTTAGGCTGTCAGTGCATGTTGGACCAGGATACAAACAAAGTGGTCTGCAAATAAGGTTCTGATCCTGATAGAACACAAGTCTATATCCTCATTTTGTCTTTCTGTTTAAATCTTTGACAGAGTTCACCACTCCCTTAGACAGGGGTGCCCAGCCTGCAGCATACAAGCTGTTTCCAGCTGGCCAAAAAAATTCATCTCACAGTCTGATTTTGGCCACCTTTTGTTAGAGTCCCCCACATTTGAGTGACAGACTAATAAAGTCATCTGGAGAACTAATAGGGACAGAACAAGAAATTAGCTGGGAGGGAAGAGAGATGTGAAAGCAAGTGAGTGTTAGTGCTGTCCTGACAGCAGTTTGCCAGCTGCAGTGACAGATATTGGTCCTTTTCCTTTAACACCTCTGGATCTCCACAGTGAAGGATCTCACCTACCCTGACATTGAGGATGGCATTTAACAGCATTTAAGTCTGTGTGTTTGCTCTTAGYCTTCCATAAATTTTTGGAGCTGTCTAGCAAGGACTTGGAAAAGCATAGGACTTTATTGTAGCTATTTTCTGGGAATATATGGAAGGTAGGAGGGATAAATTCAGGGAAATGCTTTCTTTGGTCATGTCACTAAAATATTCACCTGCAGTTGTAGCAGCCTTCAAGCAGGTATTGGAATAAGAGGTACAAGGCAGGGAGAGGAATCTCTAATCATTACCTAAAAGCTTTTCTGTTTCCTCAGCACCTTTCAGAAAGTGCTGCTGTCACTGCTCCTCTAAAGGGAAGTGTCCAATTTGCTTGCAGTCACTGAGGTGGCCTCAATAACTTCACCCTAGGTCYAAAGCTGTTCCCTCAGTTATCCACAGAGTCACTTTTCCCCCTGGCATTCCCAGTTATCTCTGCATGTGCCTGACTTCCCTTTCCACCCTGTGCAGKCAATTGCATTCACAGACAAGTGCATTTGCATGACTTTTCCAAGGAAGAATTTGTGAAGTGCTGCCAAACACTTTACTGCTAATTAYGTGCTTTGATTTCTAAAAACAATGAATTATCAGTTTTATTTGGTGTGTTCTTTTCATTGCCCTATAAATCCATGGTGTTTTATTGACCATGGTTCAATTATCAAGCACATAATTCTGGACCCACTAGAAATATTTTGCAAACTTCAATGGTCTTTGAATCAAGTCTTAAATGCTTACAGATTATCTTTTGTACTTCTTTTACCCTGGGATTTTTAAGCAAAATTTATAGGATGAGAACTAAGAGGCTTGATCATATTATTATTCCATTTGGGGTTATTTTAGCGAACAACTATAAGTTCCAGGAATAAAWTCACTAATGAACCTTATTATTACCCTGATCCCTAAAAACATTTGAGCATGTGTTGAGCTTTAAGCACGGGGTTAATCTTAACAACTTTTTAACAGCTCTTTTGCCTTTAAAACTGACATGTACTAAAAGGTTCTTTTGGTTTAAGACTTATGCAAACAGTTAGAGTGAACTGAATCTGCTTTTATGCACACCAAGCTATGGAATTAGCTCTGAGTAAATCCTGATTGTGGTTATGGGGTTTTTTTGGAGTTTTTTTCTGTTGAGAATGGATATATGACAGTATCAGCAGAGACTCACTAAATGCTTTAAGCACAAAAATCTSCCTGACAGCAGAATTTCAGCTCAATCTATTATATTTTATTTTGTTGGGCAATTAATGGATTTTGCAAGGCAAAGGGGGATGMATCCTGTGGGGGGGGGGAAACCCCAATTACTGCTATTATCAAAGATCAGCTGATTTTTTTTCCCTAAGTTCGCAAACTTTTGGATTCTGTTTTCCCTCATTTTCTGCTTTTCTCTCCTAAAGTAGTTTTTTTTTAAAACTCCAGTTCTGGCCTTCCAGTGAATTTCTTGATATCAGCTTCTGTGGTTTTTTCTCTATTCACACCTCCTGATCTGTGGCTCTTCACTCATGGAGCCTGCACTGTTCCCACTGAGCARACCATTGCTTGGGGCAATGGGATATTTAGTAAACACTTCATGGGAGAATGGATGACCTCAGAGCTGACAGAAGTGGACACTTCAGATTGTGTTTAGACACTAGAAAATCTCTGGCATTTATGAAGATTTTATGGAAAAGCAGATTAAGAGAAAAATCTCAGAGAAATTTTCCTAGACACAAAGTCAAGCTGTATTTGCAAACTGAGCCATTATTGAAGGCTGGTAAAGGCTTCAAAATTAAGGACATGATGTTTAACCAGGATCAATCATCTCAATTTATTGCAGGCTCTAGTTCTGGAATGTTTCTAATGCAGTAAAAGTTATCATGATAATTATGCTCAATAATACCTACTAAAAAATGCCCGGGAAAGCCAAAAAACATGAAGTTTCTGATAAACTAAAAAGAAACTCCCTTGGGCACCACTGTTCAGCAGGACTTGGATCTTTGTCTTTGTTCCAAATAAACTGCTCTTGCCTAAAACAGTTTTGTTTCTGCACAAGAGCATTTTCACTGAGTCTGCAGTGTGAACATTCTACCTCCATCTCCCAGTTTTCTTGTGCCAGCAGTAGYTATGGATTTCAGAATTTAATTCTGAATGCCAGTACCTGCACTTCCAACTTTGATTTCTCACCACTTCTTCAAACAAAACCAAGCCACTGAAGTTCTGTTTCAAGCAAGGATCAGAGTTGATTTTGAATTCTCTACATCGTGGTTCTCAGGGAAGATTGCTTAGCTGGTGGCATGGAAACCCCCTGGGCTCTGCCTGGTGAGCTGCACTGAATCAGCCTGAGAGCTGTCAACAACATCCCTCCAAGCAGGGCAGATGTAATTTAAAGCATGGAAGTGTAGGTCCCTATAATCTGTCACATGAAATAATTCCATCAGCATCCATCACGGGCAGCAGCTCCATGGCACACAGAAACTGAGAGTCTGAGCTCCTACAGAGCCCACCACCTGCTTTCAAACGTCACGGATGTAATTCCAAGATTTATTGTATCAGTAAAAACTGGGACTAATCCCACTGAAGTCAGACATTAAACCTGCATGAGATCAGAATAAAGCCAAGTATTTATTAGTTGTATGTGTGACTTAGACACTTTCCACTGTTCACATCATTTTTTTCCTGTACATTCTGGATTCAAATAAAGAGTTCAACAGCAAATACTGCTAAAAAAATTCCACCAGATCTTGCCTTTCATTTTGTGTGGTCCAGGTYCAGATCATTGCAGCATTGCCTTGATATTTCTTAAAGTTTATGAAGTGGCATTACAGATCCTTCTCTTTGAGGTCCTGTGGAGAGAGATGAAGGTCATGCCCTGGATCAGCCTCTGCAATGATGGAGTTGTCTTTGTGCTGTCTGCCTGACTGCTGTGAATGGAAAAGTGTGTTCTGCAGCTCTTCTGTCACTGCTYTTCCTTTTTGTGCCACTGACACCCTCGAATCTCCCTGGGCATTCAGGAAAAGAGAGGAAGAAGCCACAGGAGTTTCTGAGCTCCTCACCTCTATCCAGTCTCAGGTACTGAGGTGCTTTTCATTGTCACTCACATGCAAATTCTCCCTGCTTCATGGTCTCCATCAGGAAACTTCACCACACAATTTTGTAGTGAAGGGAAAATAGATCACTGAAAAACTTTCTGCCTAAGYTCTATTCTCCAGCGCCCTCATATCCCTCTGAGAAAACTACAGGCAGCAGGCCCTTTCTCAGAAACCCATTTCTGCRGAAAAAAAAAAAWGTAAAAAAGCCATGGGAGTTTGAGACAAAACTGTTCCCATGAGAACTCCCTCTTGCATAATTGCTGTTATCTGATTWTGCTGGGAGAAGGGGTTTTTTTCACCTTTACCCCCGCCTAGGACAAGTACCACRTCCCRATGCCAAGTCTCAGGAATCCAAGAYTATTGACCTAGGGAATAAGTGCCTSTGAGTCAGATYCTGAGATCAGGAGGATCCTGAGGGCTGCATTTTATGTGTTTGAGKGATCTAGTTTTCAAGGAGGCTGTGAAATAATTATTGCCCCATCCATCTCCCACCTCTTTTTCCCATCAACTCTTCCTCCAGCTGACCAAATTATTCCTCCTAAAGTCTTCAAACATGACAGCATGGCATAGATGCTGTGAATGTGGCAGCTGAGCTCTCACTCTCTGCAGGAAAAAAATTCCTTCCTGGTAGTTTTATCCTTAGGACATAAACKCAGGGATCATGCTCTGACCTGAGATTTGGCTCATCTATTGGGGTTATTCTGAWTGCTCAGTCAGCAGTGTGGAAATGAGCAAATTTCTGTTTTCTGAACTTAATGGGAATCACACTGAGTAGATTTGTGCACTAACAAAGATTACAAAAATGATGCTCCATGTGTCACATTCAAATCTGACTCGAGATATTTGTAATAACTTGAAAAAAGCTGTCATTCTATATTTTAAAACGTATTTAATCTCTGAGCCTGAGAAACCAATTCTGTCATYTTCACAGGTTTGTTTTCACTCTCTGCTGTACAAGTGTGGTACTTGCAACTCTTACATTGCTCAGCAGCTTTAGAGCCATGTYTCTGCTTCATTATCCACAAAGGTTGCACACCACAAACCTCTTCAAGCAGCAAGTTGAGGTGGTTATTTTACAAAACGTGGTGTGTAAAACAAAACCACGATTTTYATTAAAATTCCTCTCTGAGATGCTGAGAACATAAATAAGAATCAACAGAGTTGATTTGCAGTGCTAGACACAGTATTTTGCTGCATACTTCCAYTTACAGGGTTCTTTTCTTTTGTAAATTGCTGCTAAATATATGTGTACTGGTCATACCAGACAGTTCAAAACTTATTTTAAAGCCTAAATCCCTGGAACTAGACAAAGTAATGAGCAATTTTTATGAACTCATGTTGAAAACTTGGCTTGTTTTGTGTGGTGGATAATGCTTCCAACGTGGGCTCCCCCTCATGCATTCAATRTGGATTTAGGACCTTCTGAGCCAAWTTTTGCCCTCACTTAGCAGCTTCATAGTCCTGAGTGCTGAAAACAGGGGCAGCACAGGGTAACTGAGAGCAAGGCTTCATCATTTGTGCTCAGCAAGTGTGGTTAATGCCTCATCAACACATGGGGATTAACCCCAATTAATAGAGGTTCATTTTCCTTTCGATTTACTGCTACAGATGATCTAATGGTATTTATAATGGTGCTTATTTAACCCTCATCATAGCAGGAAAGATGTTACAGTTGAACAGCTGAATTCTCCCTTGCTTTCCGAAATCTCTGCAAGATGCTTGCCACCCAACAGCTCTGACTCCCTGCATTTTTCAGCACTTCCTTTGCTTTCCTCACACCCTCCACGGGACTATTTTTGCTCAGAAGAAAGGACCATGCTACCTGCCTCCTTAGCAGCCTCCCCTGGATGAGTTGGCTGGTCTGTCAATGGCCCTGTCTGCTCCCTGTGACACAGGTSAAGAGTGACAAGGTGCTGTGTGTTGGAGAGAGCCAACRCTGCAACCACAGCAGCCTTTTACASAAGATWTACCCAGATTAACACAAGGCATGTTTATGAGAACTGAGATACTGTCATCCTGCCAAAGATCATCCCTGGAAGTGCTCAAGAACAGGTTGGATGTGGCTCTGAGAAACGTGGTCTAGTGGAAGGTGTCCYTGCCCATGGCAGGGGGGTKGGAMTGAGATCATCTTTAAGGTCATTCCCAAAAGCAACCATTACAGGATATCCTGGGCATCTGAACCCTTGGACATGCAGAAAGCAAACCTTGATCACCAGCCCTTGATCGTGCAACTCAAGACTGAAATCAGAGCAGGACATGTGTGAAGGTGGAAGCAAAGATGGCACAGGGCTGCCTCACTSTCTCTTTGCTCCTTGGTTGGTGTGTACACAGCCACTTCTCAATCAGCCTGGTCATGATCTCGCCTATTGTGTGGGTAAGAGCTCCAAAATAGGACCCTGTGATCAAAATGTCCGGAAACACGAGGTTGTGACATCAAAAGGCCGGTTCCGTGGTGAAAGTATGGCTTTCAGGTGCCGCTGGCTTCAAAGCTCAGCCCTGAAACAAAGGAGAAATCTATATTTGGGGACATTCATGCAAAGCATTACCGCTCCTTGCTCATCAGAGGTGCCAAGGCAGCTAGGGATTACCAGAAACAAACAAAAAGTAACTCAAAGGGACAAGAAAAAAACAGGAAATAAAATTATCCAGCTCATGAATGTAATGAGCTTCAGGGGAAAAAAAAAAACCTCTCATTTTTCTTTTTTTCCACAGAGATTAGYTAAATCATTAAACTAGGGATGTCATTGCTGAACTCTGCAGTCACCTGCCCAGAACTGCAGGGACCCACAGTGGTAGCGAGTGGCCGACTTTCCCGGGAAAGTTTTTTGCTATCCTCATATTGCTTGGTTTTTTTACACCACATCTGTGCTTGCTTTGTCATTCTGCCATCTGCTGTAACAAAATACAGACAAAGCATTTCAGAGAACAACCCCTCCACACTTTAAAATGCTGCAAGCCAGAGCACAGCCTTTTACTTCTCACAAGCTGTACTGCTTATTATCCTATCCTACTCCTCCTCCTCTTCCTCCTCCTCCTGCCCCACATCCATGATGAATTACACACGCTTAGCAAGCATGGAAAGCACAGAATCCCATTGCTTTTGCCACAATGTTTCTATTAAATGAAACAAATGTTCCTGCGCTTGACTTTGCTGCGCAAATGCATTCGCCAAGAGGTCAGAGATAGCAGGTCGTTATCATGAAATTTTTAATTTTGAAACTCCCAATCAGGCTCATTTCCTGTTTGGTATTGTCTGCAGATACACAATGCAAGAGCCTCGGGTTGCTAAAGAATCGAAATAACAGAGTATGAGCAGAGTGGTTTTGAGCACACACTCTGTAAAGTCCAGTCAAAGTTTCTTCCTGGTGCAGCCGCACAAATCTCTTGGTAGCAGTAAACTCTCTGCACAGACTTCATTCCTGAACACATGTTCAAAGGTGATAAAATAAATGCAGATGGTTTTCTAAAACCTCAGTGGAGCATTTTTTGCTGTTACTAAATGGACTGGAAAAAAACTAGGGGGAAAAAAGCGGAAAAAATACAGTTTGACACAGACAGGCAATTTCAGAATAGCATTTGGTCATTTGGGAGAAAATCTAAATAAAATGTGTGTTTATAATGATCTATTGGCAAAACAATATTGACAGAGCATCTGAGCCGCCTAATGGAAGTGATTTTTAGACTRCTTAAATTAAACTGGCGTTGAGAGCTGAATATTTTGTTTAATTACTTAACACAAACAGAACCAGAGTYGGGTAGGAATTTTGAATTCATTGTGCCATGACCAAAGTCGACAATAAAACCATCCCTGGCTACAGCAAAAAGAGAATTAGACCTTAACAAATTTATTACAGGCTTTGTTTACAAACTYGTTACAAAATTATACAGCATCTTATGCGTACACAGGATTTACAGGAACGCGTTACTGATGTGTGGGATCGCTGTTCTCTCTGGTCGAGGTCTGCAGGCTTTTCTTCACTTGGGGCCTGATCCAGCTTCCACTGGAGAAGGTGAGATTTTTATTTATTTTTTTTTCCCATTGACTTTAGTGGAAGCTGGATCAGATCCAGGGGGTAACACTTCCGCTCATTGTTTTCCTGGGGTGGGAAAGAGGCAGCCGGTCTAACAACCGTACACCCCGCGCTCCGTCCTCATCTCGTGTGTTTCAGATGACAGGCATATTTACTCCCAGACATTTTTGCTGGCTGCTTGTATAAAATACTTGGTAAAGTCAAGAGTCAAAGACCAGTTCCTGTTACTGGATTTACAGTGGAAAATGACAAACGGCTTTCTTTGAAACCTTAAAGAATGACCCTCCCTTGATTTTTCAGTGGGCAGAAAGAAAGGCATCAGAATCAACTCTGATGTTGTTTACATTGTTATAAGGCTCCATTTTCTTCCCTGTCTTCAACAGATTTTCTCYGGATTTACAGTGATGTAAACAAAAGTGACACCCACACTGCAGGGACAAGGTAGTTTCTGAATTCTACCAAGCTAAATTGATCTTCTTAACTCCTGTGCTCATATGGAGATAGACCTAGGTGGCACAGTGAAACAAAGAGATCTCYAAAGTTAATGATCCATCAGCTCTCAGTTGCTCCCAGCATCTGCAAACGATCTTTATTTGGGAACTCAGGGTGTAAAATCAAGCTTTTAATTTACAAAAAAAATCTGGTGGGACAGAACTCTGAAAAAATATGCCTATTTCCCCAAGCCAAAAAGGTTCATTAAAACTTAGTTTCCTACTAGCAAAAGWAGCAAAAGCTCTATARAGTTGGGTTTTTTYCTTTTTAAAATTTTTGMCAAGAAATGAGAAATATTCTAATCAGACCTATCAGATACCAAATTCTTTGTTATATTATATCTTTTCATTTTAATGACTGCCTTAGTGTTGGACCTCTGAAGTTATTGCTTGAAGCAAAGTTGGGATTTAGTGCTGCAAGGTGACGATGYTTCCTGTGAGGTAAATACCCTGGCCTCATGCTGAAAACTGAGATGGTTCTCAAAAGCTTTGCTTCTGGCCTCCCCTGAAGAAAATACCCACGTGCTCCAACCTGGCCTTCCGAGACAGGACTGCTCCACTGCTTGGCCTCGAGGCAACCTGTCCAGCTCCCCGGCGGTTTTATGGTGTGCAGCACTCCCTGTAAGGGATTAGGGGAGACTGCACAGGTTGCTGCCTTTCATGGCCTGTTGCATGTTTGAAGCTGGTTTTCCAGGAGTGAAAGCTGTGTGAGCAAAGGCATCCTGCAACCTCATGTTTGAGGGCTCTTATTTCCATTTGTGATGCTACAACAGCAAAGGCTGTAGCTGTGAAACCCTTAGGAAAAAACAGGGTAAAGCTTTCTGAATAGCTGGTRTTTCCCAGCCCTGGTTGTGGGTTGGATCTATCCGGACACAGATTACGTGCAGCCCAATCTGAATTCTGTTCCTAGCCATGAACTCTCATTGGCTTCCTGGGAGTGGGATCCCATCCAGGGCATTGCACAGCTAATGTGTAATGGGACATCTCTTCAAGTAATGTCATAATTCCTGTCCCCACTGGAGCTACATGACAATCCAAAGAAGAGTCTGAGGWAAATACACGCTAGCACATTTGTCTGTCCTAAGCAACAACTCATAYGTTTAACTGGGAAACTTCAGTATTACTACAGACTTCATGRATTTTAACCACCATCCATTTCACGTTCCTGTGAAAGGTACCAGGTTTCTCGAGCAGTTAAACACATTTTTTCCCCCTGTGAAAGATGGAGAATGGATTGCTGAGGAGAAGGAAACCTTTGYACGTGCGTGTGGCTTTGATATCCACGCCAGGATATCATATCTTTCTTTACTACAATTTACAAGCCAAGGGCTCTTTTAAGGTTAAGACACCACCAGTTTTGTTTCTAATTTAAAACCTCAGACAGAGAGGAGTGATCCAACAATGCAAGCAGAAGATAATTGATTCGTGTGAGGAGGAAGAGGCTGATCACAACAAGCCATCTTTTATGTTTTATATTAATGATCCATTTAGATCAGTTCTTGGCTTCAGCAAGTCGCAGCAACAAATATTTCAGATTTTTTTCATATTTTTTCAATGATGCACTGGCAGCATTAGAAACAGTTGCAAAACAAATGTGCTTCCAAAACACAAATGGACGTTCCTGGATTACTAGCAGCCATTCTGAAATGCTACCAGAAGGAAAATGGTCATTTCACTGGCAAAACTAGCATAATACACAGAAACTTTATTTTTGGGCTACCTGATGCCTGAAAAATTGGCATCATCTGCAYGCTACAACATGTATTTTGGTCCTTCTTTTTTTTTTTTTTTCCTTTTGGTGGTGAGGAGTCAACACTGCAGATCCAATTAAGTATGAACCTATAGAGCAGGGGATATAAATATGTACACAACTCTTGGCATCGATCTGATTTTTAACAAGTTTACTAAATGACAGTCACTGGTTTGACAATACTGAATGAAAAATACTGATTTTACAGATTTTACAGGAAGGWTACGGTATGCTGCCGACAAGCAGTGTCACAAACATAGTCTAAAAAAACCCCTGGAGTTGGCCACAGCAGAGGCACACACCCTTTGCTCTTGTTTATTGAGAGAGAAAGCTTATATACCGTAGATTTGCTGAAGTTTAATAAATAAGGTCAACTTATAATATATATAAAACAATATAAACATTTATATGCTACATGCATATCATATAATTTAAAGTAATAATTTATATAGCAAAGAGATGCAGATCTATGTTCTTCCTATTTTCCTGGACAGGGCGCACACGCAGGAGGTGTCTATCCTTATCCACCTCCAGCCCACCAGTTTGTTGTTTTCTGAAGTCAGTGCTCTGACATAAGTTTGGGATGTCTTGCATTGGGAGTTCCAGTGCTTGTCGTCGATGCCGCGGCAGCCGTTTTTCACGGGCTTGGCCTCCTTGCACCTCGTCTCGTAAAAGTACTGCTTAACGGGAGAGTTGCCTGTYTTGATCTCCCCCAGAACAGTCACCTGGTGTCCCCTGATGTCGATGGCGGAGGATTTGTCCGTCACCCACAAACTCTCRCTGTCGCAAACGGAGTATTCCCCGCGGTGGCCCCGGTGCTCCGCGTACCTCTTCCTCCGGGAGGTTCTGTTCAGCACCACGGAGTTCCCGATGTAATCCTCCATGAGGTACAACGGTGGCGGCTCCAGCGGTGTGTTGTCGCTCAGGAGCACCCGGGGAGAGTTGTAGCGTCTCTGCTGCCTCAAGAGTTCTGTATCCACCGAGACAACTGGCTGGAAGTCTGATTTCGCGTTCTCCTCTCCGTCCGCGTCTTGCTGAGTGTCTGTTTTCTGCGCCGTGTTTTGGTAGCTCTCTTTAATGTCTACCATCTGCTTAGAAAGCTTGTTTTTTAAAATGTCTGCCTGGATGAGTTTAATGATAAGGGAATTTATCGAATCTTCTGGCAAACTCCTTTGATCCATGTTGGAAGACTGGATGCCTCGAAGGTAAGCGAGAAATATCACATAAAACAAGATGGACATCACCTTGTTCACCTGTAAGATCTGCAAAGAAACAGAGAGTCAACGTTAAAACAGTCCAAGAAGGGGTTTGCTAGAGGCTGTAAACTTGAAAATTTGGATTATTTTAGTAATATCTATGTCTTTTTAGATACATATATAGAGATATAGAAACACAGGTCGTGTGTTTCTTTGAAGATGCTATTTGTTATACTTTATAATGAGTGCAGCTCTCTTCTGAATTTTTTTTTTCAATATTTCATCTAAATTTTAGGGCTTGCTTTTGTTTTCCCCTTTCCATGCATAGTGGCATATATATCAGTCAAGCCCTTTCTCTGCAGACGTAGGTAGTTCTTGGGATAGTGTGGCCAGGGCTTGGCRGCAGAGAGAGGCCAAGTTACTTCCACAGAGTTTATTCCACAGAGGAATTTGGTTTCAAAACTGTAGGATCATGCAGAATAGAAAACTGTCTCACTGTSTAARACAAAAGAGTTCTGASTTTGCTAGCTGTTGCSAGGTTTTGTGTGCTGAGATMTCTCAGACYCATCARATTCATATTCATCAAGTGGCTTCTGTTAAATAAGAAGGAAATAAATCCTGTATTTCAATATTRCTTTCATTCTCTTTCTCTCTCTGGTAAGGGAAAGGGTTCTTGAAGGAAAGTGATGCAGTCAAGTCAGAGAGTGGTGATTAGGCCTCTAAAATATAAGTGGGGAATTCAGCTGCATCCACAGACCATTTTGTAGGGGTTGTTTTCAGGACTGGAGACTGCTTTTTTCGTGGTTTTTAAAGAAGTTTCTTCATTACATTTATATAAGGTGAGACAAAACTGACATCAATTAGAAATATTCGAGGACATATTGAAGACCTCTCTCTCCTCACCACCTCCTAAAATGCAAAAATCTTGTTCAAAGATTCAGTATTTTGAAAACCATTCCTAAAAGTGTGCTGCTTCTTTGTACTTTGCCATGCACTGCTCTATATGGCTTCCTGTGGTCTCCTTTGAATTCTACCTTCTGTCCATATCCTAGAAGCTGGTTTGTCACTTCTTTTTAAGCTTTTTTGTGATCTTGTTTCTGTAGCTGAGAGCCATGAGCAAGCGTTCAGGGAGGTGGTTTTCCTCCTTGTATATTTGGGCACCTGTATATTTGGCATTTGCATTTATATCTAAATGAAATAAAATTTTAATGTTAAATCCTAGGTCATGGATGTGAACCATTCACTTCAGAGCACACTTGTTTATAAATTTGCTGSACAAGTAGTGGATTGAAGGGGAAAATATGAAACTCATTTTACAGCACTCTCATAGTCTGTGACAAACCCTGACTACTGTAGTACTGTTTCAAGTGACTCAGGAAAGCCTTGAGTTTGATTTTCCTGCTGTGCAAACACATCCACCACACGTAAGAGACCTCTGGCACGCTAGGATGAAGGCACAGAGTCACAGACCATGGGACAGAGGGAGCTGGAAGGATCCTCAGGACATCATCTGCTGATGCTCACAGTAAGAGCATCAGCTGGGGCAGCTTGCAGAGAGCTCAGGTTTGGAATATGTCTATGGATGGAGACTCCACGACACTCTAGACAACCCATTCCAGTGTTTCACCACCCTTAAAYTTAAAAAAAATACATTTCATGTATCAGCAGTGTTTTATATGTCTCAATTTTTTCCCATTGCCTCTTGTCCTTTCATAGACACACCTAAGTAGAGMCTGGCTCCATCTTTATTAATCCCTCCTGTGAGGTATTTCTACACTTCAATAAAATCCTCCTGGGACTTCTCTTTTGCAGCATTAACAGCCCCAGCTCTCTCACCTCTCCTCCTGGTACAGTTGTCCTAATCCTTAATAATTTTCATGGATTTGGTCCTGTACTAAAGAGCCCAGAACTGGACASRGCACTCCAGATGTGCCTCACCAGAGCTGAGWTGARGRGAAGGATCCCTTCCCTCCTAAACAGAAAATTTCCCACTTCAAAAAAATAATTCACCATTTTCTGTTTAAGAGGATGAASCATTTTCTTGTTTCAGAAGGCAAAGGAAAAAAAAGAAGAAAAAACCTTTCACTGTACAACCTTCTATCCACTCTAAACAAAACTCCTTTTTGCAAGATTGAGTCCCCACTTCACAGTTTGGAACTGCAGCAAAATTGGAGCTACCCTCTGTGGATGTGTGAGCTGYCCTTTTATGGACAAGAAATGTGTTTTCTCCATTCTCAGTTTGTCACAGTGTGAGTTCACCTAAATCTAGACTGTTGCTTGCAGCAGTGTTTTGCTTTTGGGGCAGGGGGAAAAATCGAAGATGTTCAGTTGCCACACAATTACTGTCAYACCTGAATAAATACTAACTTAATGTAGATGGATCTCAGAGCCCAGACCTTTCTGGATAAAAAATTGCCGCGCAATTTCGCCTCCCCTCAGCACAGGATTTGCTTTTAAAAACAGTAAAAATATTATTAAACAGCTGTCATTGGGCAGATTCCTTGCAGCACCCGGAATCCACACGTGGGTCCCTGCAGGAYGGTGAGCAAAGCTCTGACAAGGCTCAGCCCAAAAGCCAGGAGCATTATTCATGCCAACATGCAGCTGCATGCAATCACTGCTCTGCTCAGTCTCAAAACTAAGTGGCACTAGCAAAATACACAAGCTGGAGTAGGTGATGAGGTGGGAAAAGTAAGGCTGGAGTTCCTGCAGGCTCTCTTTAATGTCACGCTGCACACGGAAAGGAAGGGCTGGGGACCTGAGAGCTGGRGAAGCTAAAAMTGAGCTGTTTTTCTTCTCTGTGGAGGAACCCCACTAATGGGAAAAAGGCTGAAAAGTATTTTCCTGAACTTCATGTGAGRCGTCTTATGGATTTGGTGGGAAAGATGTTAATTTTGAAATTCAGCCTGTGGTTTGATTTATGCTTCACAAATTATTTGCTGCAAAAGTAAAAAGGYTTCAGAACAAATTTTATCATTTTCTGGCAGAAAAAGTTGGAGAGAAAAGACAGAGATTGGTGAGATTACAGTTTTCAGGGAGTTATTCCAACCTAGGAGGTTCATACGTACTGCTCAGAAGTTCTATTCCATGACTAATAATTGTCAGGCYGTCCATAAAGCCCAGCACCTCAGATTATGTCTAAAGCACTATTTTGGAAGGGAGAAATGGGTGTTATTGGAAAACTGCAGCTGGTTTATGGCCTTGGMTGTAATAAGACATCATTATCTGGTTATAAGACACATTAAAAGTATATTTGTTTGCAGGTCTGGGGAGTATTGCATTTGATGAATGGCTCTTTGCCCAAAATGGAATGTTATGCCTGTCTGAACTGCAGATAATTTGAAATTTATTTGGCGTGTGTGTTGTTAAATCCATAAAAAGGAGAGGAAAATGTAAATAATTAAAATGTTTATCTTTTCATTTTTTTCTAACCAAATAATTCTGGTGTTTCTGGCAACGCCTCCAGAAGTTCCATAATGCAATTCACAAAGCTGAACAAGTGCTTACTCAGTACAGACCATTGAGTAAATTWTCTATAGAGGGGACTTAGATTGGAGGCAATATTTCACATGATTTTTTTCTCTTCTTTCATTGTTCTCTTTTTTTGTTTGTTTTTTTTCCCAATTCAGATTATTCATTTCAGGTGGAAATATTTTGCCCAAGCTAAATTTTTCWTGGTTAGCTGATGTTAGTGAGATATTTTTGTTGTTCTTCATGGTTCTTGTTGGAATTTTCCACATGTAAATTCCTGACAAAAGTTCATTTTGGCTCTGTTTGTGGCTGGTTTGCACTAATCAAGTTTGACTTGGAGATTGCTGACATTTGTGGCTCAGAGGGGAAAAGCAAACAGCACAGAAAAGAAAAGCTCATGCATTGCAAAGCTGGTTGATCTCCCAGCTGTGGCTTATCTTTACTCTGTTTTAATGGTTTGTATTCCTGCCCATCACTGCAGTTTTAGCAGGGTATTAATGCTGTCTGAGCTAGGTGGCTCAGGGAAGGTCTAAATTAAGGAGTAAATAAGCTGATCTCTTCCTTCCATCGATAAATTCAATCCCTAATAAACTCTAGAWAAACAATTTCTGCTCTTTTCAGATTCACCATTTTATGTAATAGTGAAAAATTTAATTTAGCTTTTTTTTGTGTTGATTTGTGTATGTACAGCTTTATTCTGGTCTGTTTCTGAGCATTCCACACAGGGAAGGAGTGAAACATCATTTAAAATGTTCTGCAGGAAGCATGAAATCCTAGCACTGTGAGAGACTGCCCAAGTATTTACTTGCAAGCCATTGCTAAGAGGAACTGGAATAGAAGGAAAAGTGACTGGTGAGYTTTACATGCAGCATTGTAATACCCCACATGATTTATGTAAGCCAGCTTGAAGTGTTTGGCACTTTCTAAAAAAAAATTTAGGAGCAGCTTCTGTTCTTCAGACCGAGCAACTAATGATCCTTTGTGGTGGCTGACAGCTTTTCCAGGCTTTTACCAGAGAGGAAAGTGTAATTATTACCACTGTTTGCTGAGCACTGCTTCCACATCCTCCCAAGTCATGGATTACCCCTTTGATTCCCTCTTCCTAATACCTGTGYTGGGAAGAAACACAGCCCTCCTTCTCTGCACTTTGGGGGACATGGGAAAGGCACAGAACAAGAAAAGCATTCTGAATGTCCAGAAAGGCGTGAATGTGAAATAACTGTGTCTGAAAGTTTGCTCTGTGTTTCAGAATAGTAATCAACTGTTTCTGCAATGTGGATTTATGAAGGTAGATTACTGCAGAGTGCTGAATGTCCCTGCAGACACTGACCCTCCTGAATGCTTCCACTTCTCAGGATATGGAAATTTCAACACAGATTGAAAGCTWAAGCTTTCACAAGAACCAGGCCCTCTAACAAACCGAAGAATTCAGAGACAAAATCAAATGATGGCAGCCCAAAGTGCTAACCCTCCCATCCTGAGAGGCAACCAAACAGGAACAYAGAGTGAGGGGGTTTGAAATGAATCCATTCCTCTGGCACACTTGGCTGGGGAGCACGGCTACACGTCTGAGRGGGAGCCCACCAAAGTGTCTTCATCTCTACAGCAGCTCAGAGGTGTATTAATTAATTCACTTAATTAATTAATTAATTCACTCAAGGCCATTTATAAAAGAGAAGACACATCTGAGCACTGAGCCCCAGTATCCTCCAGTGAATGGTATATARCTAATTTCTTATGGAAATGGAGTTCAGCCCACAGAGTCACTGACATTTCCTTTTCTYCTTCAAAYGASTGGCTGASCAAAGCACAGCAGGACAGCTGCTCACCTGAGCATGTGAAACTCCTCTGCACTTWGAACCAACCCAGAACRCTGTGRGGGTGACCACGACCCTACTGGTCCYTGGGGAAAGCTTTTCCCARTCTTCCTGAGGGCCAGTTCTGCTGCAAGGAGCAGTCTGTGCCCTGAACTGTCAGATGAGCCA
Source organism: Alauda arvensis (assembly GCA_902810485.1). NCBI lineage: Eukaryota > Metazoa > Chordata > Aves > Passeriformes > Alaudidae > Alauda > Alauda arvensis. The sequence goes on along the minus strand of CADDXX010000290.1, from coordinate 256,765 downwards.
TGCAGAGTCACACAGGTGATGGCAATGGCAGGTGTGTGCCTACATTTGATCCTTCCGCAGATACATCTGTCTTTTTTTTGGAGATCAAGAGGAGGCTGCTGTGCACATACCTGCCTGATTCCAAGAGAAAGGTCAGGAGCAGTTCCTCTGTGCTTACCTCCCTCTTTGGAGCAGCTGTTGCTTCTCACACCTTGTGCACAGTCAATTCTTGCCAGGTTTTGGCCCTGCACCTCCCTCCCCTGCCACCCACACCCGGGCACTTGAGAGCTCCCTGGGGGCATTTGGCACTCCCAGCATCCTCTCACAGTCCCCCTGGGGGACTGGACCATTCATAATGCCTGGTGAGGTATCAGCCATCCCAGCCACATCCCCAGGTCTATAGTCAGCTGTAGGRGGAGGCAGCCTTTTCTCAGTCACAACGAGGCCCTTTTCCATTCCAATTCCATCCCTCACTGACACTTTTGTGACGTATTTACGTGTTTACACCTGTCTGTCTGTGCCCTGACTGCTGAGGCATCATTTTGCATTAAGCAGCTGACTGATTAATCTGTGTATTGAGGAGGTCAGAATGAGGGGTTTGAAKGCTGGGAACCCAATTTCCCTGATGTGTTGGAAGAGTTTTGTCAAGTCAAAATGTCTGTCTGTTACTTTCTATATTTGCAAAGGAAGGAACTCTATGGAATGATTGTGGTGTTTTRTTACTCTAGGTATGTACCCTGACATCCTTTGGGTTCTCCCTCAAAGAGCTGGCTGATTTTCCCCTAGAGAAAATCAGCATCAGAGAGATGTTGAAGAGAGCAAAGGCTGGGGGAATTGGGATTGTTCAGCCTGGAAAAGAAATGTTTTGGAATGACTTCACTGTGGCCTTCCAGTGCCTGAAGGGAGCCCACAGGAAAGATGGAGAGAGACCCTTGACAAGGGCCTGGAGTGACAGGACAGGGGGAAATGGCTTCACACTGACAGAGAGCAGGGTTTGAATTATATAATGGGAAGAAATTGTTCCCTGTGAGGGTGCTGAGGCCCTGGCACCCAGAGCAGCTGTGGCTGCCCCATCCCTGGCAGTGTTCCAGGCCAGGCTGGATGGGGCTCAGAGCAGCCTGGGATAGTGGAAAGTGTCCCTGCCCATGGCAGGGAGTGGGACAAAGCGACCTTTAAGTTATCTTCCAACCCAGGTCATTCTGTGATCCTCACATCACTGCTATGGGAGCAATCCAATATTCTCTTGGCTATTACTGACAAAATAGCAGTACTGCCATTGTTCTCTTTCTAAAAGAGCAGAAACTGGAATACACAGGAATCAGCTGGTATTTGCAAGGTCAGACAGGTTTGGGTTTTCATGTTGCACTGGCTGGATCAGGGAAGTCCACCTGTAATGTTGTTTGAAAGTTTTGTCTGAAAAGCAGGAATTACAGGGAAATAAAAACAATACCATCCTAGAGATAAAGCTGTATGGAAAATACTTTCCACAAAAGCTGAAATATTTCTTCATATTATTCACTGTGTAATTCTGAAAACTGCCCAAAGTGTGAAGAAATCTAAAGGTCATGTCCATTGTTAAATACCTTGACTTTATGGAACCTGTGCTAATTTTACAGAAAGCAGAAGATTTACCCAGATTTTTGCATTTGAATATTTTTTTTCCTCAGAAGTAATTTGCAAACAGAAGAATAGAAAGCTCCAGAAGTAAAACATGGTAGTGGATAATTTAAGCTGATAAACTCTGTGTTAGTTAATCTTTTCATTACTGTTTGCTAGTAGCAGAAGGGCTAAGCAGCAACCAAATTAAAATTGCAGCTGAATTTGGAGGGGATGCAAACAGCAGTGAGCAAAGAGAAATRCAATCTTTACTGGGGAGATGGAGAAATAAAATATTGGCAGAAAATTACAAAATGAAAGCCGAAGTAGAAATTAAAAGCTCGTGTGCTGGGGAAATGTTGATATTGAGCAGTGATTTACAGAGGGGAAATGAAACTTAGAAAGGAACAATACCTGATCAGACCCAGGAATGATCTAAAACTTTGGGAAAGCACAGTATTTAATAAATGCAAATRCCAGGGCATTTCATTGCAGAGCTGRAAGGGAATTGCTGCTTCTTGTAGCACAGCAGTAAAATTGGGCAAACTGCTTGAAAATTGGAAGATACTGCCATACAAAAAGAAAATCGGGAAAGAGAAGCAAAAATGACTGAAAGGGTTGTAAAACTGACCTTTGAGGAAATTGCCTTGAGGGTGCAARCATTTGCCTTGAGCAGGCAGAAAGGGCATGGCAGAAGGATCTGGACAGGGTAGGCATTGGGAAAGGGAACATTCGCTTTAGGGTGGGGCAAAGGAGTGCAATCAGGAAAAGTGGGATTAAGCTGGGAAAGGGAAGTTAGGCCCATCATCAAAAGCAGTTTTCAAGCTCTGCAAGATGTTTGTAACAAACCCAAAGCCACACCAAAGAGGCCTGGGTTTCGTGTTTCCTCGCAGCACGGAAACTCCATTTTAGTCTTTTCTTGAAATAGTTTGAAGATCCATTAACCTTTCAAGTCAACCTGGACCTATTTTGTCTCAACCAGGGCTGATTAATTGTTTTGTATTAAAGTCAGGCARTAGTTGCAGTTCCTCTTATTTTTGTCAGAGAGATGCTTTGAGGGCTTAAGTTGTCCATWATAAAAGCTGAGAGCAGCCTTCCAGATGAAACTCACTTCTTTCACCTCCTCACAATTCTAGGGGCTTCAAGCCTGGGCTTGTAACAGATTGTCCTGATTGTTCAGTTTAAAAATCCATGCCAGACGTGGATTTTGTTTGACTTGGTAGCAGGAGGAGAAAGGGAAGCACGTCTCAGATTATCAGAACTTTGTCCCTCTCTTGTTAGGCCATGAAGGAGCAGCCTCCTGGAGACCCTGTGATGCTGGATGGTCAGACATGCTTTTACTTTTACACTGCCATTGGACAACTCATTTTTTAGAAAAAAAACAAACAAAAAATTGAAAAAAAAGAGAAGCTTTAAACCACTATTTGTTAGTTTTTCTGATATTAGGAAACTCGAAGGGAAAACTGTTTTCAGCTTTGACTTTCAACATATCCTTATTTTTCAGGAATTAACATTGAAAACAAAAGAGTTTCTTGGGGTTTTTTTGTTTTTTGTTTTTGTTTCAGGAGCTGAAAACATCTTCTGGTGTTTTTAACATCTGATTTCCTTTTTCTTTTGTGAAGTAAGGAAAACAGTGAAATCAAGCTAACAGAATAAAGCAAGGGCTGTAAATTCAAGAGTGTTAGTCTCATTATTAAAAATCTTGTATTCCTAAGCCTGATTAATGGGTACAGACAGGACTTGCACCCACAAGGAAAAAGAAATACAGGGAATATAGGGAATGCTAGTTAGAAATGAAATGAGCTTTTGTTTGGGTAGAAKTAAAATAGATCCTGAAGCTAAGGTATTTCTGTTATTAAACTTTTAAAAAGACATTTATTTGTTTTTCTGAGAGCTCTGCTGTGACCCTTGAACAAAGAGCTTTGCACTGAGGGTATAGAATCACTGAATCACAAAATCAWTRAGGTTGGAAAAGACCTTTAAGAGCATCSAGTCCAGCTTGTGACTGACAACCCCTTTCTCACCCAGCCCAGAGCRCTGARTGCCACATCCAGTCATTCCTGGGACACCTCCAGGGATGGGGACTCCAAACCTCCCTGGGCAGCCCCTKCCAGTTGTTGRGRTGGTTTAGAAGGARCAACATTGCTGCTCTGGAGTTTGTCCCGAGCACTGAGCCTGCCAGGGAAGAGCTGCTTCATTTCACCCCAAACTGCACCTGTGTTTGCTTTTCCAAAGCCCGTGGCTCCGGGTTTCCCTGAATCCATGCAGAAATACATCCGTGGCCACCCCGTGAATCAAAGGCTGCTCTCTGAATTGCCTCTCCCTATTCCTCAAAGGTTCACAACCCCCCATATAAAAAAAGGCTTGTTAGGCTTGCAGGTGCAATGCATCTGATGCAGCGTTCTAAAGAAAAGGACTCCAGGCCTGATCCAAATATTTTAAAACCACCACAGGAACTCAGTGAAATCAGCATTTATTGGGCAAAGCTTTTGTACAATAAAGGAGGCAGGGAATGACAATGTGACTGAATACAGCTGATGTTTGAAGCTTATTTTAACATACAGCATGCAACTGAACTGTTTCCACCAGAACTRCAGTGAGAAATTAGCACTGCTGGGTACAATTAATATCTTTTCCATGACCTTTGCACAGGTGCAGTAGCTCACTCACAMCCAGCTTAAAATGATGCTTTTAAATTCATTCTCAGAGATAAAGGAGTCTTGTATTTCTGATAAAGCAGAAGTGTTATGGTGGGGGGAAATGTTAGAAGTTTGCTTCCTCAGAAAAGATGTCAGACTTTAAAAAGAGACATCACCTCTACCAAGAACTTCTCTCATCTCTCCTAGAGCTGTTCTRAGGTGCAAAGTGAGACCCTTGAGCCTTTCTTACAGAGAAGAGCTCACAAATACAATGTGTGCCCACGACAGGCTTGTGTTGTTTCCCATTACATCTGAATCTTTCAAAAAGCCATTGCCCATTCAGAGCAAAAAAGTCATGCTGCTAATTTRCATTAGTTTATAGCAAATTGTTTACACATAGGCCTGTCCTGAGGGTAAGGAYTGTTCTGGCAAATCCAGCTCCTCTGCATTTTTTTCCTGGTAGAAATCTGTCTGAAGAGGAACTCTGCYTGAGAGTCCCCCAGTTCATCGATGTGCATGTGGATGAAATTTCCTGTATGCAATTCTCCTCGAGATGTGGAAGTGTTCCAGCTTTAACTCTCAGTTCACACTTTGCCATGAGTTTGACTATATTTGGGGATTAATGCTCAAGGGTGGTGAGAGTATTCTGGTCCTAGTCTAGCAGAATATCTGATTTTTAAATTTGTGAGTGGCCCTGCTGCAGTGCAGGCTGCTCACACATTCATGCTCTGCTAATTTCCATCCAAAATGCTCAATAACTCACAAATTAGGAKCTCTAGAAGCCTTTCCAAAGTCAARGCATGATTTCTGTGTTCTCCCACTGTACTAATGCAAGCTCTGCACCTCTGCCAGGTCCAAAATTAATTTGAAAATGGCCTTGGTTTTTGGAAACCATGGCAGTTTTTCTTATCTTTCAATCCAGATGCCATTTTGCTACTGATACACAATGCATTCCCTGCTCCCCCTTGCCAAAAATCCTTGAAAGGGGAGTTTTAGAGTTGGGAGTATTTTAACACATGCTGTTTCTCACCAAGCATATGATCTCCAGATATTTGACTGAAAAGCCAAGTCTTAAACTGGGCATGTGAAGGAGGCAAATGAGATGTACCACAGCTGGCCTTRCCTCACCTTATACAGACTTGTATGGCTTTTTAGAAAATCCCTTCTCACTGAAGAAATTCTGGTTKTGAAAAAAAATTATAAAAGGGCAGGATTGAAGTAATTCTCAGGGTATGAGAACCAGAAATTGAAAGGGTAATTTTTTAGCAGACTTTTGGTCACCTCTTTTCAGATGCATGCTTTATACGTTTCACAAAAGGATCCTACTCACATCTAACCACCCCCAAAATTCACAGAATCACGGAGTCGTGGAATGGTTTGGGTTGAAAGGGATCTCAAGGATCATCTAGTTTCAACTCCTGTGCTAACAGAGGGTGAGAGAGGGCTGCTGTTGTTTTACAGTTTGGAAAGTGAAACCCAGGCAGGTTGTGTGACTTTTCCTAAGTTAGGCAAGCCAAAGCTTGCATGGGAGGAAAATGGGAGAGTGGGATTTCAGACCTTCCTCTCGTTGGGCCTGGGCTGGTCTAGGTTAGTTCTACACACTGGATTAGCCTCTTCCTTCAACTTCTTCCCCAGACTCTGCTGRCCTTAACCAAAGCTGACCAAAATCAGAAGTAATTCCATGCCATATTTCTTCCTACTGAAGTGATAGAAAAGGGAAACAGTCCTTACTCGAGCGAAGTCAGAAGTRACTGGGAAGCAAGCAGAGGGAAGGAAAAGGATGTGGAAAGCATTGCCAAAAGTGTCCGTGGCTGGCTCATGCACAACATCTCAGGTGCCTTGAAGRATGAAGAATAACTTGGAATGAGCTTTAAGAAAGGATCAGGCCAATGGTAAATCGGCTGTAACAGTTCAGTAGTTTTCCCCAGGAACCGAAAAAACAATCAAGGGAAGGATTTTTAATTCTGCACATAGGAAAAGCCTGATCCTAGACTTAAATTTGCACAGTAGAAATCCCTGATTAAAAAGGAGCCAAASACTGTTGTGCTTCAGGAAGTAGGAGAATTAGGGATGCTTACTTTGGACGGTGGTGTAACTTTACAGCCTATACGAGGGGAGATGCACAGCTGCATCTCCCCAGGAGCAGGGAASTGAATATATTGTGAGTCAGTCACAGTTCCTCCCTATCTTCCCTCCACCACCACTTGCACTCCCTTTGCTCTGCTACAAAAGTCAATTACTTCATCCTCATTTTTTTCTTTCCCCTTTCTTTTTTTTTTTTTTTCATGGAGCAGTGTACTCTCCCATGCTCCCAGCCAGCTCTTTTGGCGAGCGAGGAAGTGGAGTGGGGTGAAGCTTGGGCTCTCTGCACTTCTGTCATCTCAGCATCCCCTCCCCACCCACTTCCTCTCAGCAGGGAGTATTGGGTGAGCAGTCCCTGCTCCTCTGGCTGCAGGAAGAGCTGCTCTGAGCGTGCTGAGCTTGAACAGCCATGGGAGCAATGCTGGGGAAGAGCGGGGGGACAATCCTCCCTCTTATATTCCTGACTAGGWACCAGCACTGGCAACATGTGGCGAGCAGCAAGTGCATCCTGTGCAAATTCTGAGGTAAAGGCCCGTGTTCAAATGAGATAAGATATTAAAAATGCTGGAAAGCTGGGGAGCATACTCCCTGAGACCTGTGAAGGACCTTCCTAACCTGCTCGCAGCCTCTTACCAGAAAACATGGAAGGGAGCCCACTGCAAAAACAAAACAAAGCAATCACATCCTTAGGAACTTTGGGGAGGCAAACACTTGGGGGAACTTTTTACAAAAGGTGAGAGGTCAGTCAATATCTTGGGATAACTGCATGTAAAAGGGATAAAAAGTTCTCAGGCCTTTCTGACAGTGAGAACACAAAGAGCTTTGCTGAGCTACACGCAGGAATAAAGGGCTTTTTCTATGGGAAACAGCTTTTCCATGTGGCTGGAACTGATGGAAAGCCTACACATATTCAGGAGATATCTCCTGTRCCATCCCAGGAAAGGACAAAACCACACACAAGCCTCTTTTCTGTCCTGTGCTCCCACCATTTCAGCCTCAACCRACATCTCTGGGCTGAGAGCAGCTCAAACCTCAGAAATGTCTTCCTTGAATTCCTCTYTCTTGTCAGCATTTTTATGAGGGCACAGTTTGGGATGTCCAACCTCCAGGAAGGCTTTGATTGAGATATAGGTGAGTGGACAGCAGAAGAGAACCTGGCAGGCCAAGCCTGGAGGATTCAGACTGTCTAGACCATGGAACTCAAGGGCACGTGCAGAGGTTGGGTTTAAAATCAAAATACTTGCTAAAGTTATCCAGCAAAGATAAGACACATATTTTTAGACTGCTCGAAATTAGGGGAAAATTGAAAAGGACATTTATTCCCATTTAGAATTATTAAATGGTATTATGCTTGGAGGCAGTTGTGTATATGCAATTCTRAAAAATTAAAGCTTGAGGCCAAACTCTGCTTTTGGTCACGCAGAAAGCAGGCGACTGCAGACTGAGTTGCATAAAACTGAGGTCATAATCTGGCATAAGACTGAGCTGGCTTGGTTTTCTCTTCAGCTAATGTCAGTGCTGGTAAGCTGTTGTGAGAAAATCCGATAGGGAATGGGTCAGGTGTTRATGCTCACAATAAGGATGATTCCAAATAAACTGGAGGAATTTAAAAAACAGTGTCATGTCTTCTGCTTAAAAGTTGGTTGCCTAGGCTTAAAATACTCTGTAGACTTAAAATWACTCTGCACACTTGTGTGGTGGTGCTTCAGATTTACCTGGATGAAGAAACTGTGACTCTTTTAACATCTTTCTGTGGCAGATCTCTAACAATATTGAAAAATGGAATATACAAACATCTGAGCAGCAAGCTGGTAATACAAAATYATCTTCTTGTCCTCTTTTCTGTGCTCTGTCACCAAGCTGAAGCTAAGATCAGCAGTTTGCCAAATTCTTTCCTTTTCCTTAAATTTGGGGATAATACTGAGCTTAGACTGAGTAAAGCTGGTTGTGCTGGTCTACAGCTATGAGGAAGAAAAAAACAGCATTACTGCAAGAAAGGAGACTAGTCTGTCTACATTCTAACAGAAGAAATGCTTTTAATGCAGGCATCACTCCACAAAAATCTATTGTAACTTCATTGCCTTCCTCCTAACCTGCAATTTTTGGCAGTGAAAATGAGCATTTTATACATCTTGTAAAGAAAATGAACGATCTCTCAATTTTCTTTAATTWGTTTCTAGCTGAAGAGAAATTTTCATACTACAGTAAGGTCTCAGGTTCAAGATTTGAAATGGAAGTTCTGGATTAGTGTTCAATATTTTCCTTCAGGAGACAGGATCTGAGATACCTAGCAGGGAGGCTGAGGAACAACTTGTTCAAGGACTGTTTTGTACGGAAAAGACTTCACTTCTAAAAATCCTTGTAAAAGTGGAAGACAATACAAAAGAAAAAAGGTTCTTAAAGCCATTACTATTTAATCTAAAGAACACAGACCTTAAAATGTTAGCAGCTCTTGTCCTTTGTGCTCTGGGAAGGCAAAATTGCAGCCCAGTGAAAATGGAACAAAACAAACCAAATTAGGAAGGAGGAAAGAAGAATAAATAATGCTTATCCTTCAGAGCACAGGCAGTGATTGGCTCCCCCAAACAAATACACAAATAAATAGGAATTGTATTCCTTTTGAAGCTTCCATGGTTGTAAATTTCCTTATGGAGTGCCCTGTCATTTTCCTTCCTGAAAACATTCATGCTCCATGCTTTGGTTGTAACGTGTTCCATATGTCACATCGCCTTTGTACAAAACAGTTCAGACTCAGCTCTCCTTTCATCCCCCTGACCTAATTTTAAGGTCTTACTGCTGTGGAGGACTAATCTGGATTGGTTTGATCAGACCCTACTATTTTATAAATGCCATTTAACACACCACAACTTCCCCCCCTTTTCAATAAGAATGAGCCCAACCAAGTTGTTCTTTGTTAAGTGTTCTTATAAACTCCCTTAAATTCAACCTCTAATTGAGCAGTGCTCTCTGACTCAGTTCATTATTGTACTGCTTGCTTTCATTCAAGTGAATTTTTAAAGTAATGCAACACAGAAGCTTAATTATCTTCTTGTTTTCCTGGTTGGTATTCTCTGGAGTAAATGCCAAGGAGGATTTGTTTTTGCTAAGGTTTTTTWATGTTTTGCATACAGCATAAATTTTTTCCGGCTCAAACACTTCTTTTGATCTTATTTCTTGGAATAAATTGCATTTAGCTTCTTCACAAGCATTTTTTTTTTTAATTTATGCCTTCCCATCAATCTTCTGTGTATGAAATGTATGTGCTTAAATATGGTCCAGATTATTCAGTTCACTAATTCAAAAATTCTTACTCTTGGTGCTCCCTGTGCCTCACCTCTTTCTCTAACACTGGTTTATACTGGGAGAAACTCCACTGTAGCTGATAAAGTGAAACTTGTGCAAACTAAACACAAGTGACAAAAGCAGGGCCCCCTCTCTTTCTGATTCTGTTCTATCAATACTCACATTCTTCAAATATTCCAAACCATAACCCTGATGCAATGTCTTTTCAGTGGATTAATCTGCCTGCTATCAGTTCAGTTTCTGTTTGTTCTCCTGGTGGGGGAAAAAAAATAATCAAATAATTTTAAAAAGGATCACACAGAAAAATCGCACCAGCTCAACCATGGAGTTTAAATGAGCCTGTGTCAAGGAGGCACTGGTGTAAAGCAGAATCAGTCAGGGACTGCAATACTAGGAAGAAATTTCTCCACAGAAAGGGTTGTAAAGCACTGGAACAGATCACCCAGGGAAGTGGTAGAGTCACCAYCCCTGGGAGTGTTCAAGATASATGTGGGTATGGCACTTGAGGACTCAGTTTAGTGGTGCCTGTGGAGGTTCTGGGTTACCAGTTGGATTTGGTGGYCTCAGAGGCCTTTTCCAACCTTATCAACTCTATGAYTCTGTGATTCCRTGCTTCCTCTTGCCTCTGACACAGCCACATGGGCAGGAGACTCTCTGAATGTGTCAGGGATGGATCTTCACTCTCTCAGTGTCTCTGCTTGTGGAAGGCAGCTCCATCAAATACATGATTGTTTCCAGGTGGGCTCAACCTGACAAAGAGGCTGTAGGCCAAGGCCAGATCAACACTACTGTCTTTAGTTTTGTTTTTTAAATAAAAATCTCTGTCAGACAGGATTACCTGTACAGCATGGATACAGATGTGCTGCTGCAAAGTCCTTGTGTTGTACAGCTTTTGCTTGGGAAAGGGCATGGCTCTGGTGGTGATTAAATCTCCTTTGGTTTTTTTTTTTTGTCATGTCCTGTCATCCCATTAGAGCTTTTTTGGCAGAGGGAACTGCCTGAACTGTGGCTCTGGACAAGCCCTTTTGTTCTCCTCAGGTCCAGGAAACTTGTGATTTGGTATTTTTAGAGTATTCACTGTCATGATATCCCCACCAGGCTGAATGGTGCCCAGTGATTCCTGTTTTGCAGGTGAAAATCCAAAGAAAGAAGCTGACCTGCCTGAGGTGCACAGGAGGCCCATGGTGTGACTGAGCTGGACTGCAAGGAGCCTCTGTAAGCAGAGGCCAGAGAAGCTTCTGTGTTTGGACCTGCTGGTTCCTACAGCAGCACACTTCCTTGAGTAGTACCAAAAATGAATTTTGTTTTGTGCTGCGACTTGTGGTTAGATCCTTTGGTTTCCTAAAAAAAAATCAAACTGCAACCAAAACTCCTGCAGTTTGGATGTTCTTAAATTTTCCTGCTGTGTGGACTGCCTGATACAGATGGCTCCAAGATTCTCTCCCTTGGCTGGACTTCCCTCAGGGGTAARAGCACTTCCATCCTTTCTCTCTGGCCGCCTGGTGAAAGTTAAAGCACCTTGAGATCCTCTCTCAGCAGCGGCCAAGCTAAAAATTGATTAGGAGGSACTTAGAGAAACGCACACAAGGCTGTATCATCACATCAGCCTCCTGCAGGAATTGCTGGGAAKTGGGTGAGGTGGGCTATGGAGCCATGAAGAAACACTGCTGGATTCTGCCCCATTAACTGTTGGAGCCTCTTGGTCAGTGCAGCACACCACAGTTGTTTCATTCCCTCTGCCACAGACCCAGTTTCCCCTGGTGTCTCCTCCAACCAAGAGCAACTACAGAAAAATATTCCTCTCTGTCACCTCTGCACAACAGCTGACAGAAGAAAGAGCTGCAAAACATAGTTCCCCCTTCCCATGTTGTTAAGCAGGTACTTTCTTACTCCAGAGAACTCCCTGAATCTTTAGCTCAGGTGGGCAAAGCAGGACAGGCTTTGAATGCAGAAAATTGAGCCAAATTATCAGCGAGTCATTGAGGTTTACATCTCTGCTACAGTATTTTTGGTTAGAGCCCTGCAAAGCTGGGGTGGTGTTATTTGAAGTGTACAGAAGAAATTGGTGTTACTTTTACTGGGATTTGTCTGCCTACAAGGAGTTGAAAATGCTTTTAATCACTGGAGCTTGTCTCAGGTGCAAAGAACCTAACTGGGGTTTGAACCACTATTTAAAATTGAGAAGAGGCACTCAAAAGCCAAGGGAGTCCCAAAGAGATAAAACAAATGAATCTGGCTAGAAAACACGTGAGTCAAGGTCAAAGAGTTTACAAGTTGACCATCTGAAAATATTTTGTGCTCAGTTCAACAGATCAAAACAGCTTATTTGACTTGAACTTTAAAATAAACAAAAATATGTTTAGAAGCTCAGATTGTTTAATTGGTTGAAGTGAACTGGCCTTCCTTCCACATGGTTTGAATTTAATTGATTTGATTTTTCTGATTCAAAACCTTTTCAGGAATTTGGGAAGACTGGGATGCATGGTGTGTTTATCACAAAGTGAGAATCTCRTGTGATTTCTCTAGGAAGTCTATGACTTGAAGGATAATATCATTACAGTGGAATTGTAAGATCTAACAATATTATCCACAGGATGTGAGGAACAAGGATTTAAAGGCCTTGAAAGTCCATTTTCTCTGATGATCCAGGCATTTGAATTTTGTCTAGAAGGCCAGATCTTCTGTAGTTTAGCATCACTGAGTCATCCCACTGGTTTGYATCACTGTGAGGATCTGGCCCTAACCTGAAAATACTCCAGTGCTTTGAGAAATTATTTCATTCAGTGAAAAAACAATAAACCTTGATTGTCAGCATGTGTCACACAGGAGCTGGGTTTTGGTTTGGTGCCAGTACACTTTTTCACCATTCTGAGATTGGCAATTTAATTTCTTCACAAGCCATTAAAAAAAAAATCTCTCTTCTCCTCCCTCCTAGCCATCTTTGCTCTTCTCCCAGCTGTCATCACTGTTTACAGTTTGAGTAAGTGAAAATATATATTTACAAGTACAGCTTACTGCTGTGTTTGCTGGTATAGACTGCCCGAGGGCATATCTGGGAACTGAGCTCCCATCTCCATCCAGAAGTACACCCTCTCCTCTCATCAGCCTTGCCCCTCCCTGGCCCTGTTTTCTTAAGCTGGGTGTYCAACCTTTTCCCTTGGATTCTGAGCTTTTTGGGAGGGAGGCTGGTGCCTTGCTTCCTGCCGGGACGTGAGCGCTGTTGGATCTCCAGCACTGAGCGGTGCTCCCACGTCTCCCTGGCAGGGAAGGCCAACCCTCCTGCCCTTATCAAGCATCTCCAGCTCGGAGAACCTGCAGGCTGGATGAGCTGAGCTCAGGGAGCAGGACAAGTGTTGTGTGYCTGCCCTGCAGCTGAGTGGCTTCACCTCGCGGGGCTGTGTGTGAAAGCACAGACTTGGGAGAAGGTTTTGTTTTCAGCTGCAGCCTCGTGCTGTGGCCCTTTTCCCGGCTGGACACGTGCCCACTGGACAATCCCACAGCATCCTGGTTGCCTGCCAGCCCCAGATGCCATAAGCATGTCCCCATTTCCTCTCCCCTTACGTGAGGAATYCTGCGGGGTCTCGTTCGCTGCAACACGGAGCAGTTGCCTCGCACATGGTTTGGGGGCAGCGAGGCCAGATCCTGACCAAGGCCTCCAGATGTTATTGCAATAGTAATTAAAAATATACCATAATGTATCATTCACCAAGTGAAGTGAATGATACGTTTAAAATTGTGCTTTTCAAACGGGTTTATAAAAACGTTGCCAACGCCCATGGTCTTGTCATAACCAGGCTTCAGCAYGGTGCAGGTTGTGTTTGTGGCATTCCAAGTGCTCAGGACTTYGAGTCCTGCTGAGACCAAGGAAAAGCTGATGGTTCTTGGAGATTTTGCAGGATTTATCCTCAGAGGTCAGCGAGTCAGAAAGGAGTGTCTGGTGGTTAAGTCACTAACCTGTGTTCAGCTCCTMACTCCCCTGGGAATTGCCTTCATAAGTTTGGGAAAGACATTAAGAACTTGTTTATGCTGCTAAAATTAACCTTTTTTTTTTGTCCTGCAGCACTACTGATGAACATGTAGGAGCTGCCCATGTGGCACCAGTAAAGACAAAACATGTTCRTTTTAGTCTGAGGTGTGTTTGCTGAAGTTGATTTAGTGGCACAGTTGAAAGATTTGTTTGTTTTGTAACTAGAATGCATTTAGTGGYTCTGAGGTAAAAGAAGAATGCAGATTTTTAAAGCTACTTTTCTACCTGTGAAATGGGAATGAAAGCAATGAATACCAATTATACTATTGAGTTACTATGATTACTGTAAAAACTGAGAGCTTATATTTGTGGTGGGGGAGCTGCTGTGGGAGATGAAGATAGCTCTGTGCCCAAAGTTCCCTGGATTTATTCAAGTATGGGCAAAAATATATTTAGATATTTGTCTCAACTGCACATTTCACTCATCTGTGTCACAACATCTAAAAATAAAAACCAGGGAAAACTAGGTTTTTGCTGGCCACTATTACCCTAGCTGCAGAATGTCTATAATGAAGGTTTTTATGAGCATAGCTGCAATTGATGTTGCCAGACATGGACCTGGGAGACTCGTGATTGATGCAGAGAGTGATCTGTGGTCTGTGGTAGCTTGAGCAGTGCTTGAGAAAGGTGTGCCCCTCCACCTTCACCTCCAGGAGGATAATGAAAGTGGGTTTTGCTGATGTTTTAGCAGATCATAGGATCACAGAACCACAGAAATGCCTGGGTTGGAAGGCACCTTAAAGATCATCTCATCCCATGGGCAGGGACACCTTACACTAGCCCAGGTTGTTCAGAGCCAAACTGGTTGTCATGTATTTTAGCTTGTCATGTAAGCCATGATACTGATTTTGCTAATAAAATTTATCCAGATGCTAATTTTTGATCCCAGCTCCTTATTTGCTCTTATGTAAGGCCATGAAGAATTAATTGCAGTTAAAAAAACAAAAAACAAAAAACCAAAAAAAACCAACAACAACAAAATAAACCCAAAAAACCCCCAAAAAATTCATGACCCTCTTAATTCTCTGTAAGTGTTTACATGGCCATGTGTAACCATAGAAACCTCGTGTGCTGACTCCCTTTGTTATCAATGTGAAAACGTTTGGGGTGATCAYAGTAATGAAGTGATGTTTTCTTGTGGATCTGCCCCTCCTGCATGTAAMACCTCACTCACAGTGATGGCTTGGACAAGATCTTAGTTCAAGAAAGAACACAAATATGTTCAGTTCCTTTCAGTGAATCATCCCCTCCAGAAAAAAAAAGGGGGAAAACTAGTATGATAGGAAGGTTTTCCAAACTCTGATAGAAGTGCTCACCCCCTCAGCTGACAAAGATGTTTTGCTGCCTTTGCAGCTTTTAGGATGAATAACCAAAGAGCTGTCTAACACTCTGGGAAGTGACAATGACTTAAATCCCCTGTGCTTTGATGGCCTTAGAAAATGGCTCAACCTTTTTTAGACAGGATAGGTATTTGAGGAGAATTAATGGGATGAGTGCATCTACCAGCTGGAAAAGTCCTGCTCCTACGTAGCCTGTCAAAGACGCAGCTTCCCTGGAATGTGGGATTGATAAAAAAGAGAATCCGGTTTTATATTCCCTCCACAGATAAACAGGAACACTGAGGGATTTAGCACATGCAGTCTGTGTAGAATTACCTTTTGCTGATAATTTTGTTCTGCAAAAAAAATAATATGTCTCTTGGTTAGGGATGGAATCACTACAATGTTTCAGCAAGTTGCTCTCCTCCCATTTTCACTATAACTCACACAGGAAAGCATGAAAATTAGTATCTAGTTCCTAAAGTGTGTCAGTGAAAAATAAACTTATCACCCTAAAAATAGACATAGAGAAGTAAATTACAAGTATGAATAGGGTTAAGTAGTCATAGTTCCACTGATCCCAAAAGCAGGCTGTCCTTGTTCTCCTGTCACACAGGTTACGTGGCATAATCACAGCCTGTGATCCTGTGCTTTTCTCAATCTTTTATGACTTTTCTATTGCTCATTGGTTTGTAATTGACAGCCAGAAACATGAACTATCAAATGAATGCAACTCACACAAAAAAAATTCCAATTAATGAGCTTCCATGCACTTTCTTAATATGATTTTAACCATTTTCATGCTTCTAAGCAAACAGCTGTGTATCCTGCATGCAGCACATTTCAGGACCAGTCCAGTTCCACAAGAAGTGGGAGTCTGTCTGTCTGTCTCCTTTTGGAGAGATGGAATTGGACTGATAAAGCTGTGAGAAACACTGGGGAAACCTTTGGGAATGCTTACTCAGAATTACTTAATGAGTCAGGACGAAAATACACAATCCCTCTGGCATTCCCTAATCCTTCGTGTTTTCAGTAATACCAAATGTTAAGATACTGGAGACTGGAATGTATCCCCTAAACTTGCAAACCCACAGCCAGACCAAGTAGTGGGGGCTCTCATCCCTTCACATCATTCATCTCAACTCTGAGTCAAGGACACCTAAATTCTGGGAGGTGAGGACTGAGATTACTTGTGGCTCCTCCAGTTTTTGCTCCTCAGCACTCCCAGGCCTGGCATCCAAGGTGGCACAGATCACCAGTTTGTGAACATGAACTATCCAGTGTGAGTGGTCTTCTGCATCCTCAGGCTAAACTCTAACTTCTGGTACTTTTAAATACACAACCTCACGTCATTCCTGCTTGGAACGCCTGGGAATGTGTATGAATCCAAAATCTTGACAGTCTATAGAGACATGAACACCSTTCCAACATCTTTTCCTTTCCTCTTTAAAGCTCCTCTTTCTTTCCTCTAGGGTTAATTACTTGGATTGTAATCTTTTTTTTTCCTTTTTTTTAACCAGAATTCTCCCATGAAAATGGCAACTTTGTGTCTGTCACTCCTGTTGGAGCTTGACTGTCTGCTGCATGCGTCTGCACTGGTGCCTGACCCACTTGGCACTCTTAAATTGTGCAGCAGGGGCTCCTGAAATAACAAATCGGGGTCCCACGTGCTTGACAGCCCCTGGTGGTGACTGAACCATCACAGTGTGGCACAGCAAGAAAAATGCTACTTTATATTTGAACCATCTGGAAGCAAGGACTCGAGTAGACGTGAATGAAAGTTTTCTTTAAAAGGAAACACGTAAGTGGCTCCACACAGTTCATCTTTCAAAATAGTGCCCTGAGTAGGAAATCACAAACACTGTGCTTTGCAAAAGTCGAAGAAAATAAGAAGAGTTAGGAAAAAAAAGAAGTTAATTGAGGACCAGTAATGAAGGAGCCCAATTTAAAAAAGTGGATGTAATTCTGCCATAAATAGATCATGCTAATCACCTATGTGTAATACTTGTATTTAACAATAAGGGACATTCATCCAAGTGCAAGCAGTCATAAAAWCTAGCAACATTTTCATTAAAACCAGACTGAGCTTGTCTTCACTTCAAGGCCATTACACTGCAGAAGTGTAATTAAATGAATTTCAGCAACTTTATACCTCCTATTATTTTTTTTTTCTGTCTGGGGCAATTTAGTAAGCCAGTACCATTGCAAMTGTTTCTTGTTTTTATAAACACAAAGCCAAATCCCTAGAGGAGAAAGTCTTTCTTAGAAACAGCTTTCCAGTATTAATTTTTACCTGAAAATTCAATTTTCCAGGATTTACTCTGTGTGCAGCAGTTGGTGGGCTCCTTTTTGTTGTTGYTACACAGTGCATGAAAGAAGAGACATAGAGCTTCAAACTTCTGCTACACTCAGAAAGAAGAGAGGTGAAGCRGATTTAATTGCCTGGATCCTATGTTTTCAAAGGGTCTCTCATAATTTTAGAAGTCTGCATTATCAACAATGATTATCAATTTTATTTTCTGCTAGAAGTGACTGCAGGAGGCTGGGTGAAATATGGCWAGGATCCTGTTCTCACATCCCAGCYSYGGGATCAMATGGATATTTCACCTTCTGRAGTGATTCCACCTTGCAGTTGAAAGCTGCATTGTCTGGGAAGACCACAGGCCATGGTGTGGTCCGTGGAAGTTTCTCTCAATGCTGGCAAATGTTCAGGTTTCCCACACAGTTTTGGGTGGGTTTTTTTGTTRTTGTTGTTCTTGTTGTTTTTTCCACATTGCCTTCATTTGACTCCAGTTGGCACACCAATAAATTAGAGGCACCCCATCTCGCCTGACAAATCCTAATAGCCAGAAGGACTGTATTTAATGAAGGGACTCCCACCTCAGCAGAACAAGACTGCTTTGACTACATTACCATGATAATCAACAATTAAGTTGGCATTTGCCAGCCATAACCACAGATGTCTTCTTTGAAGTGTGGGAGAAACAGCACTAACGTCAAACACCACAGTGTGGGAACACTTGGCATGCARGACCAGCACAAGGAAATGGAGCATTTGGAAATGCTCCTGGAAGACACTGTGGTGGAAGTGACACAAATATGCAATTAGGAGAATCCATACATCAACAAGCTCTGCACCTGCTTTGCTGTAAAGGTGTTGGGGAAATCACTGTGCTTTTCATTATTCTTCAGCTCTTCTGCTGTGGAGGTATCTGAGACAAACACATCCCTGACTCTGATTTTAAAAAGGTTGCTGAGAGGCCCTGCTTTGACTTTGATCTCTGTGTGTACAATAAGCAGAGCTGCCCCAGCAATGCCTTTGGGCAAAGAACCACCTTTAAATCACTACAAGTCCAGTAGTAGTGCTCATATTTGGCTTGTGCACGTCTTGCTCAGTTCCAGTACAGTAAGTTCAATAGGCCTGGAGCTGAACTGCAGCCCAGCCATTAATCAAAAACCCTATAAAATTGAGTTCCAGGAATTTATAAATGCATAATACAAATATGAGCTGTGAGATTTTTTTTCTGTAAACACTCCATCTCAGTGATGTTTCTTGTCTCCCCAAGCATAGCTTATTCTTGATTCCTATCTGCCTCAACATTTTACCTTGYTTTGAGCCTGTTTTACMRTTCATGGGCCTTGGGAAGGAGAGASAGMAAGAAAATTGTCAGCATCCCAAAAGCCCACCTATTTTTTTCCACAGCACAAGCAGGCCATGAACCCCTAGGTCTGTGATAAACTGTTTGCCTRATTTCTGGAACAAGATGGACAGGACTGGATCCCTTTGACCCACATGACAGCAGCCTGTCCATGAAGCACCAAAAGTGCAGTATAAGCCCAAAATTCACCAAAATACTTGGGTATCTCTCCACTAGCTTCATCTGGATTGGTCTACAGAGTTCTAGTATCTTCTCTTTAAGAGTGGTCAGAAAAGAAATAGTACATTTTGCTTTCTCTGAAGGCAGGTTCTCTCTGTGCTTTCCTTTTGTATGAAAACTCTCCCTCAGTCCTATTATGTATGAAATCCCCAGTTTTAGCTGCCACAGATGAAAGTCTGACACTGGAAAGTTTTTCCATTGGTTCCACCTCCTTCTGAGACCACTCCACCTTCTGAAATGCTGCTGGGTGATTCTTTTGGAGAGGGCTGAACATGGAGATCACTTTCCTTGCCTTCCAGGAGTGACCTGCAAAGGACTTTCTCAGTGAATTAATTTGTTCTCTGCAATACTCTGTTGTGCCTTATCCAGACTGTGATGGCATAAGCACATGTTGGTTTCTGACACAAAAAGCCTTGTCAAGTGAAGAGAGGGGTTTTCTTGTAAGGTGTTTGGGTTTTTTTTTTTTAGTTTGCCTTTAGTCTGGCACGTAAGCACACCTCAGTGATTCATAAAGCACTGAAGATATTCATTGTAGTCCAAGTAAATGGAGCTGATGCTTTAATTTTTCATTTTTAAGTGCTGATGCAGAGCACAATTCTGCACATGCAGCTTACAAGGCTCCCACCACTAGCATTTGGACTCCATTTTAAGCCCATAAATCACATGCTAAGTATAGTGCTTGTTTGGGTCTGTTAAATATTTCCTTCTCGTTTGTTCTTATCAACATCCAGTAATGATATATACATATGTCATGCAGGACAGTAAATATGCAGACATTTCAAGGAAAGGTTCAGTGCCATATCTCTGCTGATTAATGCAGAAATGTTTGAAAGTAGCGTAAAAGCTGGGGCAGTGATAACCTTTAGCAGAGCCCAGAGGAAAGAACACAAGCAGATAAATGTGCTCCTATGAAAAGCAGCAAAACTCATGTACCACCCAGCCTTCATTCCAGGGACTCCAGACAATTGTGTTCCCTAGTCCTGTTCACTCCCAGGTGTATTTCACTCAGTCTGAGAGGCAGGAAATTGCATTTTCATCTTTATTCTTCCGCCAGCTGTAAGTTAAACCCATACTTGAATGCTGTAGAAACAAATGCATTAAGTACAGGAATCTCCTGCCACTTTGCTCATCAGTCAATTGAACTCTATMCTTTATTTTTCATGTCTGCACCAGATGGAGAAGGAACCTTGCCTACATGATGCACTTGTGRGAAGCAGCAGGTGAGGCTTTGCATGGTGCTGTTGGATCCAGCACTGCCAAAAATGTAAAAATGGAGAGGGATCTCAAAGGCTTCAACCTGAGGATGAGGCTGAATGGTGCAATAGGAAGTAAGAGATCCTAAGATTCAGGAAAACATCAATGACCTGTTCAGCAAATGTGTCTTAACTTTCCAGCCAAATCCTGTTCCTAATATAGCCTTGCCCCAGAATGAGACCTGCACTTGTACCTCTCTTTCTAAGTGATTGTTTCATGAGAAGAAAATTAAGATATGAGCCAAAACCCCATGAGCTCAAGCAGCCAGAACAGATTTTGTCCCTCATAACGTGACAGTGCAGCAAGATAAGAACTGCTTGGCTGAAGGACCAGGCAGGCAGGCACAGGGTGTCCTTCTAACRGCAACAGGTTGCTTAGAAAATGTAATTTTCCTCACTGGAGGCTGCTGAGAACAGGATAAACAGACATTTATTTACAGGGAAGGGCTTGTGAATAAGAAAATGGTGATCTCTTTATTTCCATTTATGATTTATGTGATTTTCTTGACTGAATCATTTACTCTATGAGATTCCCAGGGCTGCTGCAAAAGGAGAGGGAGGTATGCTTCATGTGCAAAAATGTATTTGTAAATTTATGGTCAATAGAYGACAAAACTTGCACAAAAACCATTGTGATGTGTTATTTCAAGTTTTGCATTAATACTTATTTCTGAATTAATTGTCTTTGCAAACTCACAGGACAGCAAAAGTTCTTAAAAAATTCCCCCAAACCTGCCACCAAAACAACTGGCTTAACTTTTTTTAAAACTTTTCTTTTTCCTTTGCCTATTTATGCCTCATTTTGTAAGAAAACCCCGGAATCAGACACTGATTCTGTACCCGTGCTGCGTATGGGCAGAAATCCAGCTTTGCCAGCCTGTCAGGGAATGCATTTAGCCCTGAGCCTTGTCTGTCTTACTAAAATAGTTATTGAGATCTGGTAAACAAAATATGCAAGGATGGTTTCCGAGCTTCCATGAATAAATCTACGCAACCGCGTATAATTGCGATTATCATAAATATCCTCTGTTTACATAACACCTCAGTGGATCTGCTGAATTCTCCCTGGCCCCTATACATACAGWGCCATGAAATGCAAACATTGCCTTTTCCTAAGCACTCCCTAACAAACACACTGTGCAAGCTGAGCGTGGAGGGAGAGACCGGCCAGGAATATCCGAGCCTAGGTTTGTAAGGGAAGAGCACGGAATCTTTTATGTTTGCATGAGGTACGGTGGTGTAAGGACTGCAAAAAGTCTGGCAAGAATCTCACCAACGCTCCAAAATTCTTAGAAAACTGGAGTTGTCTTGGAAAGGTAAAACTGGGGTGAGARTAAGCACATTTTAAAAACACTCACAGGTAACAACGCTAACTGTGAGCACCCCCTCTTTGCRGAGAGCCAGCGAAGCACTCTCACAGAAGTCTAGCACATAGCAGGTGTTGAAAATGGAAATGCAATTTCCCAGCTAGGCAGACATCCAATATTTATGAGCCAAGTCTGTGGAAATAGCAAACTGCCAATAGGGACAGAATAATTTAGCGGAAAATCAAGCAAGTTTTCCACTTCAAGAGRATTTGTCATTCACCTTGTGTCCGATCCTACTCCTACCAGTGTCTGAATGCATTGTCTGGTGCTGAAGCAATCCTGCAAGGCACTAGAACAAAGAGATGAACATCCTCGTGGCCAGAGCTGAGCACAGCTACACAGGTATTTGGCAGAAACAAGTGATGAATGGCTGAGAAAAAGAAAAAAAATCCCACACACACCTGACAGGGAAACCAACCTGCTGACTTGCAGCAGCACCTCTTGCACATTTCCTAGGCAAGGTTTTAAATCCAGGTTAAATGCTGCATTCGCATTTTGACAATGCCATAGTTTTGTCAGACATGCTTAGAAACTTCTGCCACATTTGGGTGGAAATCTTTCATGAGCAACAAAAGCTGCTCTGAGGTCTCTGGAGCAGGGGAATGTGACCCTTGCACTTTTGGACTGAGGTCAGAACCAGAACTGCAGAAAGAGAATGGCTCTTGGAGAAGCAGGTCTTGGACACACCTCCTGCCCAGTCAAAATTCGAGGTACTTGGATTTTCCCTGTAGTTATGAGAGGAAGAATTGATAATTGCCAGACAGAGGGATCTGCGCCTGTCAACACTCCTAACTCAAAAGTCGACTCCCAAATTTGCTTGAGAATTTCCTGTCTCCTTCTGATAAGGCTCCTGTCTCCTCTTGGCAGACTCTCTGCACTGAACTGCCAAGCTATGCATAACAAGCCATGTTTCATGGGTATTTGCACAAATTTGGAAACTGCTGGCACCACCACACATGGCCCAGATATCACTGGATCAATGCAGAGCATTAGGGTGTGGGGAGCTGAATGAATATGTCAAAAATATTAAAATATTCAGTAAATTCCCCTTTTTCCTTCTGTCTGAAGCTCACTCTGTTACAAGACTGGGGAGGAGGCTGGACTAAGGCTAACTCTTGGAAAAACAGGCCCTAAGAGGAAGAAGAGCTTGAAGCTGGGTCTCTGTAAGGGTGAAATCCAGCTTTGAGAACTAGTTTCAAGTGAATTATGACAGCCCTGCCACCACCCCAGAGTGTTTGTTATTCAGGCAGACATGCCAAATAACCTCCACGAAGTGACTGCTTTTTTTTGAGCTGGAACTTATTCCTGGGCAGTTTGTTGCAAGCACTTGGTCAGAGTCACAGCAAGACACTTTGAAGCCTGTTTTGGCAACCCTTCATMCCCCTTTCCCTCTTCTCTGAGCTCCTACCAGCTGCTGCAAGCGAAGATTCCTGCATCCTCAAAGATCTGCAGGGTCCTCTCWGGGAAAAGGGGAGCAGTTCTGCCTTATGTCTCTTCTGGTGCTTGGTCCTGATCACCTTATTCCTTGCTTGGCTGGATATTCCAAAATGCCAGGCTGTGCTGCTGAATGAGTGGAATGGGTTCGTCCCATCCTCTCCAAGACCTGACACTTTCAAGAATTCCCCACGCATTTATTTTTCTAAATTTACAATCACCACCCTCAGATCGAAGTCCAGGATTCCCTTAAAAGTGCATGAGCTTGAAGAAGTGATTATGRAAAGTAAACCAAAAAGGGGGACTGACCACTGGCAAAATGATTGTCCACAAAATTTATACTGTGGCACTCAGGAGACAGAGGCCAGAACAGCTTTGCACYTGATCCATGAAAAATGAAGTTTGTTTCAACTGAAATGTTCTGTTCATCTGAGGAAATCAGCTTATACACCAAGAGCTGAGTGTATAAATGGAAAGATATAAAGAAATCTACTTGCTTCCAGAGAAACAGTGAATGAATGAGTGACTAAACAACTGAATGGATGTCAGAGGGCTGTGCTGGGGTTTAGCAATGTGTTACTAATAAGACCCAGTGGAAGAGTATTTACATGTGCAGTACCTGGGTTCTAGCAATGCATTACTAATTACAGCTCAAGGAATCTTCCTTAAAGCATTCATTCAAACTGGTTTGGGTGTGAGTTCCTTACGACACGGGCAGACCACTGCCTGACATTTTCCCACCCYGAGATATTTGCAGAGCAAGGATTCAAAATGAAAACACATATCCCAGTGAGCTGATCCTAGTACAACCTGGCAGTTCAAACACACATGGTGAAGCTGGTCCAATTCTTTTTAAAGAATTTTAAGGGATTTTTCTGTGGTGAGGTCTAGCTGCCTGTCACCTGGTGTCTTCAGGGCATGACTTGAAGATTCTCACCCCATAAAAAGGCAGGACGTTTTCTTTGGGAAAAAGCCCCACATACCCATGCCCAGTGAGAAGGGCTGCATTTTTCAGATGCACACCCTTCCACAACCAGGTGATGAAAGGAATTTACTCACTTAAAGCTCTGTGTGAGTGCAAGTTCCAGCTTGCTGTGGGCGAAAGAGCCTGAAAGCTTTGGTCCCACTCTTCTCCTATAGCATGATTACAACTCTCAGGAACTGCTGATCCCTCTGAAACAGCTGGACTGATCAGCAAGGCAGATAATTGCATTTCTTTTCCAGTATCAGGCCCTCACTGTAAGCCTTTGAGTTTGCTGAGTTTACAGAAGCACTAAGTAGRAGGACTGGACAAACTGGGCTGTCAGCACTGAAGATCACAGTGAACAAGTGCTTCCCTCACTGCAACGTGCAATAAATAAAATTAAACYGGACAACAGATTGATCTTCCTTCTGAACTAGAAAGGAAAGTTGTCTTTGAATTATTTCAGGGCAAGCAACCATCAGAAGACACAGAAAACACTCTTTCAGAGTYTGCCAGCATAGAGACAGTCTGGTCTGGCTCCCAGTTTCTTCTAAATCAATGTTAAATATTAGATAGGACAACAACATAGATATGAAAATGTTTGTTGGAATGGAAATATTCTTTAGCCATGCAGTTATTGCTTTAGAATTGGGGGTTGTTCAGTCKGGAGAAGTGACCTCATTGTGTCCTTCCAGCACCTGCAGGAGCCCACAGGAAAGATGGAGAGAGACTTGACAAGGACCTGGAGTGACAGGACAAGGGGCAATGGCTTCACACTGACAGAGAGCAGGGTTAGATTGGATATTGGGAAGAATTTCTTCCCTATGAGGGTGGTGAGGCCCTGGCACAGGTTTCCCAGAGCAGCTGTGGCTGCCCCATCCCTGGCAGTGTTCCAGGCCAGGTTGGATGGGGCTCTGAGCAGCCTGGGATAGTGGAAGGTCCCTGCCCATGGCAGGGGATTGGGACAAGATGATCTTTAAGGTCCCTTCCTTTTAACTTGCTTTAAATTCACATTTCAGGCTGTAGATTAAAGTTTGGGATTTCTTTATTGCTGCAGGGTTTTTTTTTTTATTATTATTTTTCTACATGAAGAGAAATTTCTATTGCAAGGAAATTAGATATTGTCAAGAGCAAAAGAAGCAAGGATGAAGAAATGTTGACACAATTTTGATTGCGAAAAAGGAATTCTGAGGTGAAGACAACCATTGTACTAAATCTGTACAAACATCTAGAAGRGAACATAGCAAGGGTCAGAGGTACTAAAARTCTTTCATTAAATGGGAAGGCAAGTAAACAAAACTGTTAAATCATCCTCTGATTAAGTAGATGGAGATGCAGTGCAGAAATCTGATAAAGCAATTCTTTTTCTGTGCCTCTAAAGAACTTTGGGAAAAAAAACCCCACCAAACCACCTTGATTTTAACCATTAAAGATGGTTTCAATTTCAGTCTTTTTGAAAGAGGAATGCAGTAATGCCTTTTTCCCTTAATTCCTCTTTTTTTTGGTCTCAGTTCTGTCTAACCCTCACCAAGGCACAGTGCCTTGCAGAAGGACAAAAAAATGAGAAAAAGAAGATCATATGTAAAGCATGAAGAGAATAAAGATGATTATGAGAAAATAGAGATGCCAAAGGTCCTCAAAAAGCCCAACCTTTCCTGAAGTCAAACAGAAGGGATTCGAAGAAGAATTTGCCTTCTCACAAAAATAAGGAATGCATTGAAAAAGGACATAAGCAGCAATAATTGTGTCTTTTTTTTTCTTGGGGGCTTGGTCAGAGGTCATAAATTTATTTCATTATTGTGGTGTCAGGAGAAGAAGAGCAAGATGGTGGCAGAGAAATTTTGAAAGGTATCAGCATCATATAAAGATGAAAAATAAATTGGGAGAAACCTTCTTTTACACAACACATTTGACTCTTTTTCAGGAATTTTCAGGGGAGCTTGTGGACTTCATCTACTCAGGGGGTGCTGGGGCACAGAGACATCAAACTGAAGAAAAAAAAGTGAATACTACACATTCATGATTTATGTTTAGAGAGGGAAAAAAAAGGGAAAACTGCCAGGTTGCACAGCAGAAACAAAACAAATTGCATGTTTTGGAGGAAAAACAGAAGACAACCACAGCTGACTGGGTTACCAAACCACAAACCCATAGGAATATGCAGACACAGGAGATAATTGAGAACTACAGGCAAAATTTGACAAAAGGTAATCAGAGCCAACTTGTAAAAGAAGCATCAAGGATTGCATTATGCATGGCAAACCAGTACCAGTTTATGCAGCTCCAGCTTTTGGAAAGATTTGTTTTGCGAAAGAGAAGCAAAATTGTTCTGCAAAAGATGACAAAAACAGGCTGAGGGTATGTACCAAGAAAATCAGTATGTRTGCATGTCTAAAGAAAAGAAATATTGACTGGAACTGTTGGATAACTTTATATATATTTATGTCTATGAGAGCCACAGAACCACAGAATGGTTTGGGTTGGAAGGGACCTAAAAAATCATCTCATTTCACTCTCCTGCCATGGACAGGGGCACCTTCCACTAGCCCAGGTTGCCCAGAGCCCCATCCAACCTGGCCTTGGACACTTCCAGGGATGGGGCAGCCACAGCTTCTCTGGAAAATCTGTTCACAGGGAAGAATTTCTTCCTGGTATCTCACCTAAATTTTCCTTCTCAGTGTGAAGCCATTCCCCCTTGTCCTGTCACCCCAGGTTCTTTATTTGTATTTTTTTCAGGCACTGTGTTATCAGTCTCATTAGCATGCAGATGGGAAATTATTTGCTCAAATGTCCTTCAGTAGGAAGCTTAAAGCAGGAATAGCTGCTTACATAATAATAAGRTTAAAACCAAAGGTGCTGTGAAATCTCATAAATGAAATGTAAATAAAACCTAATTTAAAAAAGGAAAATCTACTCAGATAAAGAACAAGAAATTTTCAGTCTTGTTCTGTGTACAGTTAGTGCACATATATATGCACACACATATATATTTGTACACATAGATAATACATATGTATATATAAATTATATTTACACACATATAATTTTTCAATATTTAAAGCAAAAAAATCAGTGATTCAGACACTCTCCAGAGACCAAACAGCAGTATAATGTTTTTTGTGYTTCTGATTTCCCACCCAAAGGTACTACATTTCCATTTCAAACTGTTACAAGAACAAGGTTCAAATTACCTAGATATAAATTTAATTTAGGATAATATTAAAAAGTTATGACAGAACTAATGGACTTAAAGTGAAAACCAGACTGCAGTGTTCAATGGAAGGTAAGAAAGACCAAGGCAGACAATTTCCTGTGGCATAGGATGTAAAACTTCAAATTAATTTCTTTCCTTTCTCTGTTCTGAACTGGAGTTTTCAAGATAGTTGAACAATTAGGTGACAAAAAGATACAGAAAAAGTGGCTTTTTAAGATCATTTATCGTTAGTATAATTCAGCCTTTGCTGAGACAAGGTTTTGATGTTGATAATTGACAAAGCTGGGCYGGTGATGAACAAACTTGACACCTGGCTCTTTTCATACTGATCCTTCAGTCTTTCCAGATGGCAGAGTTTACTTCTGCTCCCATCTGTTCCTTTTCAG
>CADDXX010000290.1:188346-229208 GCA_902810485.1 Alauda arvensis | reverse complement strand
TGGCACCTACGATTGTTTGCCTCAGATCAAAGGTGGGAYGCTGGGTTTCATTTTCCAGATTTGGCCTGACATAACTCATCTGGATGAGAATTTAGCGGATGGAAAAGCTGAAAGAGCTGGAGTCACCTCACCAGCACCTTCTTGCAAAAAGAGAGGAGAAAGCAAGCAAGGAAGCAAACAACCCAGAGCAGTATCAAACTGTGATTGAATAATTTTTGACAGGTCAGAGCAGAATTTTGGAGAAAGTTTTGCAAGTCTGGATTTAGAAAACTGCTCCTACATTAAGAAAACTTTGTGTGTGTGTGTGTGTGTGTGTAGAAACAGCTCTTTTTCCCTGGCTGTTTGCAATAGTTTCTCTGTTGAGTTCTCAGGTCTTGACTCTGGTCTAAATTTTCACTGCCTCAAGATGAACTTATTCCCTGGGGGGCCATTAGGCTTCTTCCATGTAAGTGGGGTCAGARTTAGGCCTCTGTTAAGTTAGTTATCTCCAGAGCTAGCAACTGGCTGTTCAAGAAYATTCAGCAAGAGGAAAATAGAAGCTGATGGATGGGAAAAAACCCAAAGTGAAATCCRTAAATGGAAATCTGCCAGGTAACCAGGAAATAATTTTGGATGCTTCTTCGTAGTCTGTAAGTTTCCATGTATTGCTAGAAATATTAGTTAATCAGGAGAAAAATTCAGAAAGCAATTAGAGTAAACTAATCTCTCTAAATAGCCATAAATATTTAAAATGTTTAAGAATAAAAAGGAAAATAATTGGATTTATGCACCTGGCTGAAGGAAGGTTGTGGTGYCCATGAGTACTCTGCTCTGGTAAGACCCCACCTGGAATATTTCATCTAGTTCTGGTTCCCCCAACAGAAGAAGGACATGGAAATGTTGGAGCAAGTCCAGAGGAGGTCACAAAGTTGATCAGAGGACTGGAGCACCTCCCCTATGGAGACAGGCTGGGAAAACTGGGGCTGTTCAGCCTGGGAGGAGAAGGGTGTGGAGACCTCAGAGCACCTTCCAGCATCCAAGGGGATACAGGGAAGCTGGAGAGAGACTTTTCATCAATAGCTATAGTGACAGGGCAAGGGAGAATGGCTTCAAACTGSAAAGGGAAATTTAGGTTAGATATGAGGAAGAAGTTCTCTCCTGTGAGGATGGTGAGGCCCTGGCACAGGTTRTCCAGAGAAGCTGTGGCTGCCCCATCCCTGGCAGTGTTCCAGGCCAGGTTGGATGGSGYTTGGAGCAACCTGGTCMRGTGAAGGKGTCTCTGTCCATGGCAGGAGAGTGGCACTGGATGATTTTTAAGGTCCCTTCCAACCTAAGCCRTTCTGTGATTCCTGCAGAGGACCRGGAAGATTTCTGATTCCAGTCATCCTAAAGGATCATGCTGTCCTGGGGGAGCYGGGAAAAGGCTGTAGCTTAGATTACATGCCTCACCAAGCAGTCTGAATACTTGAGAGGAGCTTCAGGGTGTTTGCATCGACCTGCTGGAGCAAGGGACTGCCCTCTGTGCTCACCCTGCAGGGTGCTGGCTCATCAACTGCTGTCTCTGCTGCTCCACCGGAGCTGCTCTACACAACAGGATGTCTTAACACCAGCCTGCAGGGTGGCTTTGGGCAAATTGTCCCTGTGCCATCCAAGCAGAAATAAGGTTGCTAATAGGTTGGAGGATCTGGAGACTCYCCGCGAGGGAAGGTGCAGGTGTAGYAATTTGTGTGGAGTTACCTGCTGGAAACTGGAGGCTGTTGGCAAGCTCATCTTGAGGAGATGGTACTGAGCTTTTCACAGAASCACAGAATTACTGAGGYTGGAAAAAACCTCCCAGATCATGAAGCYCACCTTGTCACCYAGCCCAGAGCACCAAGTGACWGSTAATCCCTTGTAGATCTCCAGGGATGGGGGTTCACCATCTCTCTGGGCAGCCCTTTCCAGTGTCTGACAGCCCTTTCCATGGAGAAATTCCTCCTGATGTCAGACCTGAACCTCCCTTGGCACAGCTTGAGGCCTTTTCCTCTCATCCTGTCCCTGTTCCCTGGGAGCAGAGCCCGACCCCCCCAGGTGTCCCCTCCTGTCAGGGAGTTGTGCAGAGCCAGAAGGTCCCTCCTGAGCCTCCTTTTCTCCAGGCTGAGCCCCTTTCCCAGCTCCCTCAGCCCCTCCTGGTGCTCCAGCCCCTTCCCCAGCTCCATTCCCTTCCCTGGACAYGCTCCAGCCCCTCAATGTCTTTCTTGTSCTGAGGGCCACAAAACTGRGCCCAGGACTCAAAAYGTGGCCYCACCAGTGCAACCWTTCTTTTGAAAAAGAGCTGTTCTCCAAGAACAGGCTATTTATTAAAAAATATTTCTGTTACTTTCAACAATAACACATTTTATTTTAACTTCTCCCTCAAAGAATGCCGTCACAAAAAGGTAACCGCTAGAATTTAACTCAGGAAAAAATAAAACTGAAGCCAAACCACTCGTCTGAAACAGTCCCTTGCCAGCTGTCCTACTGCCACCCAGGGCTGTGTTGTTGCTAACAACTTGCCCATGGGAAAGCAGTCAATCCTGTAGCAATGAATGGCACTCAAGCTGCATGGGGGATGGTATGAAAATTTTAAGTGGAGTGGTGGAAGCCCAGTCACTTGATGAATTTAAAATTAGACATGACAGAGCTTTGAAGAATATTCTACCTGGCTGGCTGGGATCTTAGAGACACAGACCTTATTAGGAGATATTAGACTGCACTTGAGATGGATTTTGTTGGGTTTCATTCTCCAGTCCCAGAGGAAATTCCCAAAGAGGAATTTCTTTTTGCCTCCTAAGCCCAAGAGCCCTGTGAGGCAGAAGCGTCATGCCCTTGTTTTCTCCAGCTTARTGTGCTTTTACTGGCTTTGTCCTTGTAGCTCCAAGCAGCAATTCCCTGGTCTGTGGATGGCTGGTGGATGGGCCAAAAAGGACACAGGGTTTTGAGCAAGGGAGAAGCCTGAAGGGTTTTTAAACTTTGGTGTCCAGAGAGACTTAGTTGAGATTTATTACAACAAGAAGGGAATGCTTGGTTTATGAGGAACTGACAAATTCCAATAAAAAAAAATTGTTGCAATTTCTCCAATCAAAATACCACTTATCTAAAATAGGCATATTCTCTCCCCTCCTCTGATTTCTATGGCTCAACATACTAAAATGCTTTGGATGTGCATTCATGGTTTAAAAAAATCCCCAAAAACAGACTCCAAGACAAAAAATTCAAAGTCACAGCCTGACAAAAATCAGTGGGATTGCCAGGGTGCAACTGAGAGCAGAATTTGACTTGCAGCCAGGTGGGTTTCCATGCTTGCCCTCATCCTGTGTAAATCAGAAATGCACTGGGATCAGTGGAAGTGCCAAACCAGAGTCAGGAAAGGCACAGTCTGAACCAGAGGTGCRAAGATTGAGGTAAACAAATGAACTCACCAAAGGACAACTAAACCAATAAGATTTGCTTATCAGTGGTTCAAAAAACTGATCACACTGAAAATTCATCAGCTTCTATTTCAGAGGAATGAGACAAAGGAGAACAACCTCTGACAAAAAAACCAAATACAATTAACAGGAAGATTTCCTACTAGAGGAAAGACAGGGAAAAAAAATCACTGGACTTTAGAAACATTTCTGTTTCCCCAAAACGCAAACTTTTCCAAGGGAGACCACTCCCTATCCTAGCAGATGTGAAAAGCAGCTTTAGCTTCCCAGGGCAAGATTTAACTCCATGAAGCTTTTGTTTATTTTTGTTTTGTTTKGGTAAAACAACAACAACAACAACCAAACTCCTCCCCAAACTCATCTTGCAGTAGTATTTAGATTATTTTTCTTTTCTTAGAGCTTGTGATGGTTTGTCTTTCAGCAGAAAAACTAAACATATACCCTGAGTGTTTCAGACTTAAAAAGGCAGTTTGARCAGCAAGGGAACACAGGCAGTTTGAACACAGACATTTTCTCTGAGCAGAAAAATATGCTCTGCCCAGATTAATTCATTAATACATTTTGTATAAATAAATTAATACTTTGTTCTAAGTACATCTAGACTACATCTAGGAAGAAAGACATATTGAGGTAATATTTCCTAAAGGTGTCCCTATATGATGAGATGGTTTTCATCTCTCTCATAAAGAGTTTTACTCTATAAAAATCATAGAAACATAGAATGGTTTGAATTGGAAGGGACCTCAAAATTATCTCAGTCTGAAAACATTAAAGAGTAAAGCTGAAGAAAAATTAAATGGGAGAAAGAACGGGCTGTGGATGGATAGAAAGAATGGAAAGGATAGRAAAAAATTGCTATGTAGAAGGACAGAGATTTATTAGAAAAATGGGCAGAAAATTAGAGATTCAGAGGAGAAAAGCATAAGACAATATGTCTAGGAAAAATCAATTCAGAGCAACTGTATTAAATGTTAGGGAGGAAGTTGGAAAGGTATAATATTGAAAAYTAGCTAGCCATGATTTAAACAAGGAATTAGTGCTGGATTTATTAGATAGAAGTTCTTTTACAGTAGAAGGGAGACACAAAAGTGGAAAATAGTGAGTGCAAAAAGTCAATGCAATTGCAGAAGGCAGGCAAATAAAGAAATTGCCTGGTTTTGGAACCTCAGTTTTATTCCTGAATGCTCTAGTGCCACAAAGTTTTGGATGAAATTGAGGGAAGTCAGAAAACTGAAAAACATAATTAAGAAATTGAAGAATATGCTTAGAGGGAAAAAAAATCATATTAACTCTGCAAGAAAAGAATGGGCTTAAACAAAGGACAGCTTAAGTCAAATATGTGAGCAATATCTTTAGTAAACAATAACAAAGAAGGAAAGTTGCTCAAGGTCCTAAGTGGGATAACATGCAAATATGAAWAAACAGCAAAGAAAAGCCATCCTTTCAGGAAGATTTTTTCCTATGCTATGGAGTTATCTACATAATCCATGTGGAAAGCCAGTCATGTAAAATCTGACTGTGCAAATTGTTTGAGAAATGAGTGGAGGAAATAGCTTTACCTCTCACAGGAGCTGAACACACAGAAGTGGGTAAATATTTTCTAACTTTGGAATGTATAAATCCAGGAAAGACCCCTCAGCACATGAAATGATGTGCACTCTTGACAACTCTGGTTTGGTCTCCACCAGAATTATGAGGTCTAGATTTGACACCTAAAAGCCAAAATATCTCATCTTGTTTTGGCACAGAAACCAAATACTGCCCAAGTCCAACCTCTGGAGGGGACAGAAGCTGGTTTTGTCTTGCAAATGAGTCCATCTCCTGGGTAAGGCAGAAGTCACAGGAGRGGATGTTGTATTCAAACTGGTATAACCACGGAGCTTTTCAAAAGAAGTGGTTGGGCTTAAATTTCACACTCACAACCTGAATTCATGTAGAGTACAAAGTTTTTTCTTCCTTCTGCAGCTCTGCAGTTCCCTGTGAGTTACCTCTGACTGTATCAATTCAGACTTTCAGCAAACGTGGTTGAATTTTTTTGAAAGGTAGTGCCTAGAAATATATATTTTTKAATTAACTAGATTCTTGCATGCTAACTCAGCTAATGTAAGATAAAACATGTAAAATCTATGGCAGGGTCAGACTCAAAACACAGGAATTTATTACTGGAAGGTGTGAAAGAGCAACTGAGAAGAAGCATATTTATTGCTGTGGTTCCATTATGGGCAACATTGGAACCACAGCAAACACTGGAGGAGTGCTGCAAATTTTACCCTGTGGGTTGCAATCCTTCCAGAGTGTTTTCATCTCTGATGCAAGTTGTTTTACAAACAACACAAGTGGACTTTGCTCCAYGGGATCTGCGCATTTTCGCGGCTACGCAAGCGGTGACTCCCAATGAGTCACGCTCTGGCTGATGGAAACGTGGAATTCCCTGCCGTCCTTCCCATCTGCATCCAAATGCAACCAACAGGCTCTTTCTCTGAGCCTGAGATGACAACCAGCAAACTCTGTTTCGACATGCACAAGCCTTCCCCAGACCGGGCAGTGTCCCTGCTCACACGCRGCTTTGTCACGCGTTCCCTCAAGTGGGAATTCCACACACAAACCAAGAGGTCAGGCTGGGAAAGGCCCTTTCTCATGTGTGTGAAGAGGAGGAGAGGAGACAGAGGCAGGGAAGGATTAGAGAGGGAGGAGTTGCATGGTCCTGCTGTGATCATTCAAGTGCTTGCTGCCCTGAAGGAAAGGGCCACCTTCCCTGGATTGATTGTACCATGTGAAGGAGGGAAGGAGGCTCTGAACTGAACTAGAAGCTCTAGTGAGGTTCTTTTTAGTTCCTTGGGAAGTAT
Source organism: Alauda arvensis (assembly GCA_902810485.1). NCBI lineage: Eukaryota > Metazoa > Chordata > Aves > Passeriformes > Alaudidae > Alauda > Alauda arvensis. The sequence goes on along the minus strand of CADDXX010000290.1, from coordinate 222,934 downwards.
AATCTCCCTTGAGGCTTCCCGCAGAGGACTCCCCTTCCCCTATGCACTTAAGGCTCATGATACCATCAGGAACATAGCTGTGGATGTTCCCTCTAGCACTCATTCCACAACCATGAAACGACTCCATACCCACCCTTAGCGCTCCTCTCTTCACACGCACATCCCATCTGTCCCCTCAGAGAGCCACTGATCCCCGCATCCCCCACTGACAGATGCACAAAGAGTCTCCCACACATCAACAGCTGCCATCCCCCTCCATCATCCCTTCCCACTGGCCACTCCTGGACACCACCAGGAGACACACACACACATGGCCAGGCAAACATCTGCAAGGACACTCAGATGTTCCAGCCCCTTGCAAGCAGATTTCTCTGGCTGTGTCATGGCTGCAAAGGGTCCAGGCAGGCACCAATGCCCCGTGTTCTCTGCACTGAGCACAGCTCATTTGCTCTTGCTGGCTTTGTTCCCATTCCTGCAACAATCCATTGATCCTGTTCTCTTTTCTCATGCAGCTGACAGGTTGATGCCACTGTTGGATTTTTATTTTCGTGGTGGAGGGAGCAGAGTGGTCAGAGGCCAGGGGAGCACTGGTGGCAGTGGGCTRAGCAGGCTGGGGTGTGTGGTTTCAGCCCAGCTAAATCCCAATGTCTGAGACTGCATCTCCCCCTCATGGACAACTGCTTCACCATCCCCTCCACCCCCAGCCTGCCATGGTGGGAAGTTCACTCCCACCAGAGAAGAAAGGTGCTACCCACAGACTGCAACCAGATGCAAGAACTGCCAGGAAAAATTATCCAGCTGGAGAGCTTGAACTGCACTCTGCAGTGGGAAACCAGTGTGAAAAACWGGACAATGGGTTCCCAACACAACCTATGGCTACATGAACACGAGTTGCTTTTCACAGGCTGCTTGCTCTTTTTTTAGCAGGAACTTGTCCTTACAATGAACAGAAAAGGGATCTACAAATCATGGTCCAYGGGACTGATGTTATCTAAGGTCTGAGCTCAGAGGCTTCAACCTTTAAGTTTAGAGGTTCTGTGTGATCAGACTGACTTCTTCCASTGCAAGTCCCACAGGATTACTCACAATCTTCTCACCAGCTATGGRTGGAAACAAGTACTTTCCTACTCAGTATAGAAGAACCCAAAGTCCTAGACGAGCCACACAATTTGAAGATGTTTTTAGACCAGATTTGAAGAACAGCTGTTGACAATACATGTAACTGTTTTGAAGGGAATAAAGTTCCCAGTGCTTCTCTCTGACACCTAAGATGTCTCCTATGTTTTCAACCCTCAAACTGCACATTACTCCACCGCTGCTTCAAGCCATGGAGAAAGCCAGTTCTTTCCTCTTTCCTTTGACTGACATCTATAGTTCTTCTGTGTGCTTCAGCCCAATGGTTGTTCATCCAAGAGCCCTGTTAACTTGTCCCAGAGAAACCTCTCTGCCCTTTTGTGATGGCAGCAGTATTCAGGGGTTTTAACGTGTGAAAATAAGGTGCGTTGGTATGCTTCTGAATGAAGCTGTAGTGARAATGAAGCATTGTGGTTAAGTCTACTGCGGTTGTCCAAGGATTATTCAGCAGTTCTTCATAAAAASCCTGCAGAAAACCTCTAGAGGAGAGCCTGCCTGCTGTGCAAGTCATGCAGAAGGCAGGTACATCTAGAGCACGTCAGGTCCCATCGCTACCCACGCACCGAGCCATTTTCCCKGTTAGTCATCCTTTCCTACCCTCCTTCTCAGTGCAAACATTGCTTTCCTAGCACTCAYGAAACTCACCCCTGGTGCCGGCCTTACGTAAGTGATTTCGACACGGAGAGCAGTGCCACGAAGGCAGTGGACACGTGATGCTCCACTGAGCCTCTGGTAGCCACCCTGAGCCTCAGCACGGCCTCCTGGGTGGCTCTTTGGGACTTCCACACAGGCCTCCATCCCTCACAGCAACCCAGGGCTCTTACACACCCCTCAAGCGTTTCAGCTTCTTCCTGGATTGTCCTCATCACCTGCAACTCTGCCAGTCCCATCAGCACAGCGCCCATTGAACATATTCACCCCTGGCCCTCACACAGAGCCAGCATTCCATGTATCCGTGTACCTCTCACCATGGTCTGTATGGATTTACCTGTGCCCTTGTGCTGAACTCCCAATCTGCTCTCCTGTATGCACTGCATGCACCTAGGGCCCCAGGCACACTTAGCCTCCCTCACAGCAAGAGGCAGATAACCACAGATGGCTTAAGCCATCATAAACTTTTTCTCACTCCTCATCACTCTTCCTTCCCCCATAAGCAGTTTTCCTTCTCCCAGGCCCCACACCCAGGTCTGGAATCCTCACCTGTACTTCCCTCATTTCCGTTGAGCATGCTGTGTGCACAAATCTCTCTTATCAGACACGACTTTTCCCTCCCTTCACCTTCCCTTGCACAGCCCTTGGAAGCAGGCACTGTCTGACAGGTCCCTTCCTCGCTCCCACACYGCTGTGTGTCAACCCACACTTGGCTCCTCATCCCTTGTAACAGGAACTGTCATTCCCATCACTTCTATCCCATGCCCTACACCTCCCAACTTCCACTCACCTCCCCACACACTTCACACCTTACTTTTGACCTTAGCACAGCCATGTGGCTTAKACGGCCCTCCAGGTAGTTTTTCCTCTCATTCCTTCTCCTCCCACCCCTTTRTATCTTTAGTCATTTCTCCACCAGCACATTTGTTCCATTCCCTCTTGCTGTTTCGCTCAGCCAGTACCTACCACAGAGATATAAACACATTTGTTAACGTCTGTTGCAACAGAAAATCTCTCCTTTTTGTTTGTGTATGTTCTCCTCCTCCCACAGTCTTCCCATTATTCCTTACTTGCCGTTCCTTGCCCCAACTGCTTCCCCTGTAACTTATTGCCTGTTCTTTCCCTGTGTTGCTCATACTCCCCAGTAAAGAGGCATCCCTGTTCTGCTGAGGAAACCACTGCATCTTTGCACCACTCCACCTCTTTGCCTACTGAGAAACACACCCCCAAGTTTCCCTTCACTCTCTGCTCTCTCGCCCTGTAAACCTAAACCAGCCCTTTCCTAGGCATTACAGAAAACATAGCTCTTCATTTCATCCTCATTTATGCCTCCTACATTCCCTAATTTTTCCTCATTCTTGTGCTKCCCAACACCTGCCATGGCTTTATATCCTCATCACAGTTCATCCTGCCCCTGTGATTTCCACTCTTTTGAATATCCTCACACCACTTCCCCGTGGCTTTTTCCCCAGTCCTGTCTCTCCCTTGGAGGCAGGCAGCACACTCCAGCAGTCTTCCAGCCTCCTCTGAAATATCTCTRATCAGTTACTCCTTCACATACTTACAGGACTCTTTTCTCCTCACCACACCCTATCTCCATCCAGCTCGTTTTCCCCTCTGTGTTCCTGTTCTCAGCACATGTTTCCATCACCATCCAAGCCTCGCCTTTCATACTCTGATACTTTCCTTGTAAATACATCCCCGTATCTATTTCTTGACAGAATCAAAGGTGTCTCCTTTTGACGCCCCCCACAAGCATCATGTAGCTGATTATTTTCCRTACCTTTCTCCAAATAGCTAATAGTTCACATTTTAACTCCTCCYCCAAATGTCCTCTGTGCTTTCACCTTTCTCCCTCCACTCCCACTCCATGCCCAACCTCCCCCTTGCAGACCCTACCATCCTTGTATGTCCCTTTCACATCCTCACCCAGCCTCCAGCCTGTACCTTTTCCCATCTCTCTCGAGTGTTACTTCCTCTTGCGAGCTCCTAAACTTTCTGCCACCCACAAGGATCCTCTTTTTCCAGCTATGTGCAGCAGTTTCCACCTGGCCACCTTTGCATGTCTCACCTGCCATTATTACCCCAGAGCACAACAATGAACATGTAGCACTTTATTTCTGCTGTATAACACCTCCCCTCCAGTATTTATCTACCTTTCATATGCACCGTTTCATGTTTTGTTCCCTGAAGAGAAAAACACCCCAACCCACAGCAGAACAATACAAACAAAACCTCTTAAACCTACGTGTTCTGCATACCTCAACATGTAGCACCCTTCTACACAAAGCACTCCCCTCCTGGCTCTGCTGGGACCTCCTCTTCTCCCCATGTTTTGGCTCCACCACCTGCAGTCATGCCTGGATTTTTCCCCCCACTGTGCTCACACAAGAGCCCCTGGTATTTACACGTGTATCTCAGTCCAGTCTTTTTACTACCAGCAGCTGGGACCATGCTGAACTCTTCCATTCTCTGCTGCTTTTGTCTGGCAAGGCTTTACTTTAATTTTTTTTCCTTTTTTTTTTTTTTTTCTTTTTTTTTTTTTTTTTTTTTTAGATTTCCCTTTTCCCTGCATCCCATTTATAGCTGCTTCTTGTGCCACTTCTCCACTTGCAAGCTTGCACATATCAGGTATTTCTGCGCCTGGGAATGCCTCTCCTACTTGTCTGGATATTTTCCTGAAGGCACAATGCAAAGGCAAAACTTTACATACCATTTGCACTCCCCATTGCAACAAATCACACGAGCCTGAGAGCAAAGAGTGTTTTCTGAAAGGTTGTAGCTCACAAAAATCGTCTGGACCATAGAACACACATCCCTGTCTATTTAAAAAGGGGGGAGGGGAAGAAGCAACCCCCCTCACACACACACACACAGAGTCATCTCTAAATAACTGGTTTTGCAATATAGGAACCAGAGAATGTGCACATAGCAGCCCTATTCAATCCAAAATATCCATCTCTCCAGATACTGCATATTTATAGTTCAAGAGATAGGACCAGCACAGAGCTTTCCCGTTTATTTTAATGAAGGATTAAGAACTGATCAGAAAACTATCTAAACCATTCAAGGACTTTTTCCCCTCTTGGCTAAGAAGCAGTTTGGTGTCTCCATAAGGACTCGCCAGTAACTGATGCTTTAAGCTGCATTTCAGCTGTTTAGATGAGAAACAGCTTTCTATTTTGCTCTCTAGATGTGCATCTCTGTTGATTAGTTGCGTGCTGCATTCCTAGAAGTCACTCACCAAACACTGGGAGCTGCAATGTAGGAATACTTTCCCTGCCATTCCAGCACAGACCGAGYGTATCTTTTTCACCTAGACGCAGATGTGCAGGGAATCTTTTGATCTCCAGCTCTTCCCAGAGAATTTAGTGTTTGGGTTTGAGGAGAATGAGAATTGATTCAAAGGTCATGAGCAGGGTTTCCAGTGTCTGGCACATACAAAATATGAAAGCTCCAGTGAAGCTGGTTACCTGCAGCAGGCGAGCTCTAGAAATTGGGAGTTTTGGCTTTGCTTGTCATGGGCTCTAACTTTGCCGGAGGGCGAGCATGCTACGTGTGCTGAGGCTGGTTCTTGCAATCCAGGGTCAAGATTTTCAGCCCCTTTTGTTGTATCTGAACTTGCTAGCTTCCCCTCTTAAGACAAAACGAAAAGTCTTCTTTGCTTTTGCCTCTTAAATCAGATTTCCCGCAGCACCTCGTAATTCTCCTCCGCCGCTTTCTTTCCGGGGACCCAAACAACAGCGTGAGGAGCAGGAGGAGAGGGGAACCTCAGGACTGAAGCRAACTATAGGGCAAGTAGGGGTGAGGGAAAGAGGAGGCACAGTSGGAAAGGAAACATTTGGGACACATCTACCGCTTACAAGACCCCCACCTCCTCCCCATTATACTTCTTTAAAGGACCCCTCTCCCCCCCCTCTCCTCCCCGCCCTCTTAGGACCCTATTAGAAAACGTCAAATTTCCCTTACCGTGGTAGGAGTAACCATGGCATCCGTGTGAATGTTTCCAGAAAAGTCGACATGAAGAGAAAGGTGGATGTAAATACGTTCATTCAAAGTCCCAAAGTTGGTCTGCTTGGGCTGTGCAGAGTTGCTCTATGGGAGAGGAGCCTTAAACTCTGAGTCCCGTGAACATAATCTGCTCGATTATAACAAACCAGCTCAGCCAGATGGCTCTGTGCTCCGTGGATTAACCCCTTTATTGCCACACTCTGCTTTCCCTACCTACCATTTATAACAACCTTTCTGGTGGGGGAAATTCAGAGAATAAGGCATTTTTTTGGAAATGACAAAACCATCGTAAAGGTCATTTTCCCCTCTGCGTGCTCTAAAAAAACCATCCTGTGCCTATTATTWTTTTTTTTTTAATCCAATTGACGGTTTTATTCCTTTTCCTGGCAAAACCTCTTCATATTATTAAGAACAGTATTAGCACCAGGGAACATTTTAGAGAATTCTTTTGTTAAATCACCACCATCCCTTCCAGACTGCGATTCTCAGCAGAGGAGTGTTTTATTGCAGGAATGTCTCTGTGTTTKCACTCTAATGGTCCATCCACTCCCCCCTTCCCGCCCCTCTGTCCCCCACGCTCCCTCTGTCTCCCACATGCACACACATGCACACACTTTGCTCACACTGCCAGCATGTGCTGCTATTCCTACCCCTGCTCCCAAGTCACTACAGGACATGTCAAACAGGTGAAACAGAGACACAGAGCTGCAGTGCCATAAGCCCCAGCTCTCTCACCCTGACTTCTCTTTTAATTTTTTTTTTCCCCAATCATTTGCAAATTTTTAACAACTTTATTTCTTCAGTCAGCATTTCTATCAAGGAAGTCACCCGCCATGACACAAAAATAACTGCTGGGAGAAACACCCACTGTTAAGGACAGACCTYAGGATGGATTTGTGCACAGTTCCTCCTGTTTTGACTCGCAGATTCGTCCATTAAGGATGGCAAGTGCCAAAAACATGGGAAGTTCATCAGCAACCAGCAGCGACTGGTTCCCAAACTTTTTATTTAGAGAGATCGCTCACATAGATGGCTGATAAATTTAGCTGCATGCCTCTAAGTCTCCCTCTAAATTTACATGCTTAAGTCATCTTTCTTTTCTGTTTGATTTGAGCGTAATTGAGCAAGTCATAACCAAAAGAACGTGGTCATATAAGATACGAGGTGACACTTTAAATCATAAGGGTCACCAGATTGTTTCCTTAAAGAATACTTTTACTACTCAAAAAGTTTTTTCTTTTCCTGTTTAACCACTGATTTTTTTTTTCTCTTCTCCCTCTCTGTGTAAGATAATTAGCCCTCTCTTGCTGTCAAAGCTTTGTAAGACATTTTAATCTACCTGGAAAGTTGTCACAGTTTTATTGAAATATTTACCACCATCGAGTGAAATACAGATGGTGTCRTTTGTTGCAGTTGTCCTTTCTCTGAATTTTTTTCAAGCATAAAATGGTCCCATTTGGGGGATTCTGCAATTTAAATGATCCTGCTGAGGGGATTCCACAGTTTGTATCTGTCTCATAAGTTCTGCCTGAGTCACTTGTTGCCCAGATGGAGAAGAAAAGTCATCTTCCACCACTGCCTCCTAAGAATTCTGTACTAAAACTTGCTGCTCTGCCAATAAAAGAAAAAAAAAAAACAACACAAAACAAAAACCCTCCTCAAACTCGAGTAACTCTTATTCCGATGGTTTTTGTGTCACCCTGTTCCTGAATGCTGTTTCCATCTGATTTTAGAGCTTTTTCAGCTAAGATGAGGAAACTCAAATTAAATCCTGTGCGTCCCCCACCCAGCCCAGGCACTGCAGTCAGATCTGAGAAATGCCTAAATTGTGACTCAGCTTTTAATCTCCTGAAGTAGACAAACAGTGGTAGGAATAGAAAACGTTCCTGTGGCTGGTGAACGAACGTTCCTCTGGAGGTAGGCAAAGGGTTAAGCCTCTAAAGGCAGCCCCAGCCCGGGAACTTCACATTTGCAGCAGGAAAAAAAAAAAAAAAAAAAAAAAAAAAAAAAAAAAAAAAAGAAAAAAAAAAAAAAAAAGGCAGCAAAAGAAGAAGTCTAGAAGCAAAAATCCTGGGCAGAGAGGCTGCCCACCTCTGATTGGGAGGCAAAACTCCCAGAGCTTGCACGAGTGGAGGGGTTTTGCCCCGTGTCTGGGTCTGTGGGCAATCAGACGCCTTGTAATTCGAGATGTGACACCTTAATCTCGCCAAATATGTGTGCACTGCAAAAAGCATTGTAGGCAGCCTGTTTTCACAGCCAGGGAAAATGGAGACGYGTTTGGTCCTTGCCGTTTTCCAACCTTTCCCTACAGATGTTTCTGKTGTTCTGAAGCTGCTTCTTTCTAGGTATTTCTACATCTTCAGCTGTGGTTCTGGGGGTGGGGTGGTTTCTTACCTCATGCTAACCCTTAGCATAGGTGGATTTCTTTTMCACGTTAAGCAGGTTTCTGAATTTTTAATGAGAAGCAATCCAGATCTCAGATGGTCACCTTATTTTATCTGTTGCCCTTGGATCTGACGTTCTGACATAGCAAAATAAAAAATAAAAAAATAAAATTAAAAAAAAAAAGGAAAATATTACTTTGAACAAGTCCCTGTTCTGYCTTGAGGAATCTGAAATATTGCTCRAAGCATGCTGGAGAAAGTAATCTTTGAATTCCAGGGATTTTAATTGGGATAATTACAAGACATTGATCTGATTAATTAGGCACTTGACCAGACTTCAAAACGTGATATTTTATATACTTTGAAGATATGTATTTTTCTATACATATTAACAGATACTGCTGTGATTTCGTTTGATGATAAAAAAATTGAATATTTATAGGGAAGATACGCGTGTGAGCATGSAAATGCATGAAAATTTTATTGTGTTTAATGCATGCCTTGGGTCATTCTAAAAGCAGGGAGCAGTATTTTATMATGGTTAGCTTTTGCAACAGCACCACTTTGTGGCTGAAATCCCAAACAGATCCCAAAAAGAGACTGAAGGGACACCACACGTGCCTCAGCAAGTTTGAGCCRTTCCCGTGGTGGCTGGTTTTAATATTCATTGACAAATGCACCTACCTGGGGTGGAAATGTGTTCCAGCCACATGGTCCTCTCTTTTTGAGAGGGTGGGTTCGAAGTAAAGGCAAGGAGGAAGAAGTGGGAGCAGAAGATTAGCTCTGAGCATTTTGACCAACTGAAATCTTCAGTACAAGAGGCTGTTCACTTTTCAAATGCCAAAACCACTTTTGTTCTGATTTCCAGGATTTTATAGAGGGCCTGACAACATCTCTAGATTTTCTTTTTTAAATTAAAATGTGCTGCAAACGTTTTGTTGGAAGTAACAGAATCCAACTGTGTTTTTATTTGGTGGAAATGGTGGTGGGAAAGAATAGAAATTATTTCTTTTAAAATTATTTCAATATTGTTTTAAGAATACCAATGGTACCATTTCAGAGCTGAAGAAATTTCTGAAACCTCATTGGTATCCCCACTTGCACCCAGGCTAGGCAAACCAGAAGTATTAGAAAGAAATTCCAAGCAAGATTCACAAAGAACTTCAAACTTGGTTTTGTTACACATTTCTTGGAAAGCTGTCTTCTTAAACATAATTGGGACAGCTCATAACAATTAACACAGTAGGTCAAAGATGACACAGTGTAAAATGAGTACCCAGAGCTGTAGGCATGCCAGGAGGAAGGATGGGAATGATGCATGTAAACAAGCAGGAATTCTGGCCACACCCTGGAAGCCATTGTTCATCAGAGCTTTTCCTMAAAGAAAGGCATTTTACCGAGTCAGCTTTTATGCAGTTGACCTTCCAACCTATTTCCTTGGCAGAGAATTAGCAAAGTGAGATTAAATGAGATTGTAATAATAGCACTAATTAAAATAATATCCAGATGCACTGAGATGCACCTAGTAAGTACAACTGCAATGACTTTCTTGTGTGAAAGATTTTACACACACACAGCATTGCAGCACTTGGACCAAAATTTTAATTGCTTTCCAAATATTTTTAATTTCAACGGAAATGTACTGATCTGTACTCCTGTATCAAAACAAAGCTATRTATTAAGTGATATACAAAAGGGGATTTACACTCTCCAATATGCAGCTGTGTTTTGGCAATTGAGTTATGGATGATTACAAATCTCTCCAATATTCTACTATATTACATCATTTATCAGCTTRGGTCATATTTTGGATTTATGTAATATTTGGCTTTTTCTGATGGTACCAATTTTTTTTTTTTTCCAGAGATGGTCTTTCTTGCAGGAATAATTCAGGAACAATGTTAGTTGATGATAGGCAACATTTTGGGAAAGAAAATATATTCCTTGTAATTATAAGCACACTTTGAACCCCTACTTATTTGTTACGATTACTAATTATCTGAAGAGAACTTGCATGACTATCAGTAAGAAAATGCTAATGAAAAAATCAAATTAAAACTAAATTAAGAAGTTTGGATCCATTACTTATGGAACTGGGAAAAAGTGCCTGCAGTTTTTAATGATGGAGGAAGAAGAGATTTGGAGTCACAGCACCATTCTTTTGTGAGGAAGACAAATTCCACTTTGAGACATACAAGGAGATGCATAAAGTGCTTGGTGAGATGTCAGCTGGGGCTCAGTTCTGACCATGTTCAAGTCAGAGAAGAACTGGAAAATGACAAAAGCAATGATCAGATGTGTCATGTAGTTTAAAATGTGCCAAAAMCACCTACAGAGTAAAGAAATCATTCAGGATTCACAAGCCTGGAACTGACCCTGGCCAGCATAAGGGAAGGTGTAGGTAGTCTCTTTCCCCTCCTCCTCTCCCATGACTTCATGACTTACACCATCACAGAARRCAAATATGCTCAGGAACATCTTGYMCTCAGGACTCTGGCACAGCTTTTGRAGAAAACTTCCCAGTGAAAGCCTTCAGGAAGTTTCCACTACATATTCATATGACTTGGTTKGGGACAATTAATGTCTTTATCATGGGGAAATTTTCCCACAGGGAGGTAAACCACAGTAGTGGTTTTCCCTCCTGGACTGGTGTTTCTGCATCTTTCAGGTGCAGGGGAACTGTAATRGCTGGAGCAAGCTGAAAGAGGATGAAAGAAAGGACAACAAATTAATGTATTTCAAAATAAAGATAAAAATAAACACAAGTCAAACAGTTCCAAATGGAAGGGGCTCAGAGCATTGCTGGTCTGGCATCTGTTATATCCTAGCAGGTTGCCCATCACTGGCAGAAAGGCTCAGTTCCACAGCACACATCCAGGAACTGTGTCCTGACCTGTGTGTTTATCCCGACTCCCAGTGTCAAATACAGGTGCTCCTCTCAATGGTACCAGAAGAAATAGAAAATAGGGCAAAGCAAAGCAAAGAAAGGTTGAATAGTGAAACACTCTGTGAAAAGAGAAGCTCATTCACTTGCAAGCAGCAACAAAAGTTGGTGTAAGGATGGGCAACGATATTTTGCATAAACTAATTTAGTTAACATTCTTCTTTTTGTCTGCTGGAATAGAAAAAGTCTTGGTTGAAAGTACAGCTGACAAGGTGTATTTAACAGCAGAAATCAGCTTGTTGAAGCCAGTGGGACATTTCTCAGTGCTGGCTTGTATCCCCTGCAGTTAATATTTGTGTCTGGTGTCCTTACAAGGCAATTTTATTTGAATTAAAGCAACTTTTATTCAAACTTTTTATCTGATGGATGCTGATGCCCATTTGGCTGAGCTTCTATATTTTAATTCCCTAAAACCTTAGTGTGAAATCACATCTGCTGGAGGAGGGGCAGAGCAGCAAACGTGGTATGGATCAACTTTCAGGCAGCCAAAAACTGAAAGTCCCATTTGAGCCAATGCAGATGTACAGGCAGGGGGTTTGGAACAACTCTGGCTCAAAGTGTGCTCTCTGTCCATCCTRGCCTATCTTTTTTAATTTTTTTTTTGTCTTTTCTTAAATAAGGAATTTCGCAAGCCTAGTACMCACATGTAACTAAGTAGCCTTTGAGAGTTTATAGGTAAAACATTTCATGCATCTTTCTATAATATGAAGTTTAAGCTCACTGGGGTCATCTATGGGCCAATTAGGAAGTCCCTGGATTGATTTGGGACTGTTTCAAATGATGGTGGCCCCAGCAGCTTCCAGGCAGGTCTGGCAGCTGGACCATTCCAGCCCCATCCCTGGTGGGATGCCCCTTTCCTCCTGCTGGCAAGGGATGTGCTGACGCTCTGCATCCAGCACAAGACATGGATCAAGGGATCAAGGATGCACAACAGAGTCAAAACCACTCCTTAGGAGCTGTGTGAGCAGGGAATGGAGCCTTTTGCATACTCAGAGCCTTTTCTTAACCTCAATTCAAAGAAAGAGATTACCGTTTTCTTTCATTGCCACACACATCTTTTTTTAGACCCAAATACACAGACAAAGGTTTTTCACCCACATTCCATTATTCCCCAGTTTTATTTGGAAGAACAAATTCAGCTTGTTAGGAATCAAGCAGGGTAAGGAAAAAAGCAAAGGCATGGAGGCTTTTAAAATGATAATTTCTTTTTAGTCTGAAGACTTTATGGCTTTTGACCCCATCTCTCATCATGGGAGTAGTGGGTAAAAAAAAAGTCTGGATGGAAAAATCCAGCACGTTCTTTTGATTGAATCACACTGCAGGCACTTGAGGCTGATGGTGCTTCAGGCTGTCCATTCCTGGAGCTGAGTTTAGGCTAAGTTCTTAGTTTATAAGGAACACTTTTCCCTCTGAGGAAGATAATGCCAAATTCTGTTCTGCTACATGCTCGTGGCAAATCTCTCTTTCCAAATATCATCAAYGTTTAACCCATGCCTGTGGCTGTGTAAAAGGTTCCTACTCACATGCTTTGCTTTCTGTCCTGTGTCTCATTCCAGTTCTGCAGCTGAGCCATTCCTTTATCAAGGACCAGAATAGCAACTGAGGTTTCTGCCCTGCAAGGGAGGAAAATGAAGAAATCACGCGTTGAACGGAGGACACAGAGAGTGTTTATTGCAGGAAGATGGGGATGGTCACACAATCATYCCTGACTGGCACAGCCTAATCCATGAGTCATACAAGCTTGGTCACACAAGCAACAATAGGAAAATTTATGGGGCTTTAGGACTGTTATGAAGTTATGGCATGTATGTTCTCTCCAGTGSACATGCTGGGTTTGATTTTTATCTCTCCTTTAGCGGTTAATTCGATGCTTTTTCCCCTTGCTGAGAAGTTCCTGCTGGAGGCAATTCCCCAGTATGGCTTGTCTCAGTAGCCAGCAGTGTTTGTTAAACACAGCCTCTGTCCCTGCARGCTCTGCCTTTGATATAAAGCAAGATATCACTATGCTGTAGAATGGCTGGAAGTGTGTGTAAGGAGTTGACTCTAAAGATATTATGGACAGTTTTTGTGGCACTGTTTATAGTCTAAGGAAGCATCTTGGCTTTCCCTTAATTATCATGGTCTCTGCCTAAATATTATGAGGTGAATAGGATGAAATTTTTATCCTGATAGTGTATAAAACACATTTGCACAGCTACATCTTCTGAAATTAGAGATTATTCTTGCATCAAGGCAGAGTCAGTGTTGCAGTCAAACCTCAGCTGATAGAGACAGATATTTTGGCTCTCACTAACTCCAAATAAAGTACAACTCCAGGAGTCCCTGACATTTTTATAGAAATATGATTATACTGAGCTAGGCCCGCAGTGTTAAACAAATAATCACTTGTTTAAATCTGCCCATACCAAACTCCACATCCTCAGGGATTAGGTCACTTTCTTTATCTTACCTTGATACTGCCCCTATATTTTCCTTTAATTTTTGAAAATTTCTCTTTCTTTTATGCATGGCTTCTATTTTTTGAAATACCTCAAAAAAAGAATGGATGTTGCACTGTATCTAACAAAGTGACAGATCTGAGGGTCTGAGCCAGCAAAGCAAGAAAATATCACAAAGCCCTAAAAATGCCCAGCTAGAACCTCCAAATTTCCTAGCATGCAACGCAGTTTTAAGTCCTCTCCCCACACAGAGGCTTTTGTCCTGTGATGTGATACCTACAGCAAGTGGGAATTGTTTCACTTGGGAAAAACTGGCCATGCAGCATGCCTTACTTTGCACTGAGAGAAATGCCACATGTCGGTTCTGTTGCAGTCTCAAGTTCTTTAAGGCAATTTCCATGCTCCACCGTGTTTTTTCCCAGGGATGGGATCCTGAATCAGCTCAATAAAATGAAGAACATGCACAATTTCTCTGTGATTTTCCTTGGGCTGCTTGTTAAATGCAGTAGATGTGTCCTTGCTCACACAGAAATGGCTTGTGCTGTTAAAACACCCCACACAGAGCCTGCCGTGGAGCTTGGATAGCCATCAATCCTTGGGTCAGTCTCATGGATGGCTGTGTGGGATGCATTGAAAGGGCTTCTAAACACTGGAATGGGCTGCCTGGGGAGGTGCTGGAGTTCCCATCTCCCATCTCCAAGAAAAGCCTGGATGTGGCACTCAGCACTCTGGTTTAGTTGACATAGTGGTATTTGGTCACAGGTTGGACTGGATGATCTTGGAGGTCTTTCCCAACCTCTGTGATTCTGTGACTCTGTGATTSTTTCCACAGGGCTGATCTATCCCTTTCAGCTGCTGTGCAGGCCACTGTCACTGACCCCYTTTTCCAGAAAATTCCACCTCCTTGTGCTCTTCCCTCATGGCTTTGCAGGTGTAACATGAGGGCTGGGGTCCCAGCTAAAGGTTAACACCACCTACCCTTTTATAACAACAGTTTGGGGTTGGTATGGAATAAAGTGGAGTAGTAGCATGTAGGAAGAGAGGGCTGACAAGAAGACAAAGAAGGGATGGAGGAGCTGGTTGGAAAAGTAAATAGGGCTGAAAAGAACAAGAATAGCTGCAGTCAGGGGAATTTAGAGAAACAAAGATAACGCTTCTTGCAATCTGAGGTTATAAAATCGTGTCAACATGCAGAGGAAGATGATAAGGCATGACTTYACCTCTTCTATAATGGCCTGAGGCACAATCACTTTTGCAATTATTTACCCTTCCACCTACTCAGGCCAGTTGTTAAAAGCTTTAATTCAAGAGTCATCCTCTCTTCTCAAAAATGYACCCAGAGTCCAGCTCTGACATGAAAACACAGTCTCTTACCAGTGCTCCCAGATTATCCTGAACATTTCGTGCTGGTACTGGGTGTTTCCAAATCTCAAATGAGATGTTTGCTTTGCTACTTTATTTTAACGAAGAAACCCAAAAAACCCAAACCAACAAGAAAACCAAAAMCAGACCAAAAAGCCCCACAAGCCCCTCCCCCCCAACAGTTGTGTTTCTGTGAAAGAAAGAAGCAAACAAAAAATATTTCAGTAATATTTTACATGAGGACAAGTTTCTACTACTGAAATTTCTACTTAAAAAATTCTTGTGGTATTGCAACTTCTGTACTCCAAAGGATTCCGTTTTTAAGGTCCACTTAAAACCTCAAAAGTTATCAGTTAGATTAATCTGGACCAGATATTAAAACAGTGTTCGGTCACTATTTTGAGCTAAAAGACCAGAAAACTTAAATGAGAACAACATGCTACTACAATACCTATCTTTTTTAGGTATTAAATTTTGATGAACAGATTTCTTCCCAGTGTGAAGATGTTAACACCTTTTCATGACTCTGTTCTGGCTTGGAGCAGTGGAAATGATGCAGGAAATCTGATCCTGAATATTTTCTAATAATTTCTCCTGGAGGAGACCCGCACAATTGGGCACTGCAGAGCTAAGATTCAAGCAAAAACTCCACTTTGCAACTTTTCAAACATGGATTAAGCACTAGAGCTCCTTCATTCTGTATGGATATGACTGAGACAACRCAGGCAGAAATACCTTGAGACATCTCAGTTTAGCAGCTGAAGGGATGCACAAATGATCCTTTCTTGTTTTGCTGTGAGGAGCCAAAATAATTTTTTTTTTGTTTATTTATTTAATTTTTCTTGTTAGTCCCCTGTGCCTGCCARTGTCATACACAGGGCAGGCAAGACTAACATTTGGTATCAGAGGTTAACATAACAAGAGTGGAAAAGCACACATCAGCTCCCAGGGAAGTGGATAAACACTCTGTTCCCTCGCTGGCAGCTGCCTGCTCTGCTGGGAAATATCCCTGCTTTTGCTCTAGGTTACTGGAAGAAAGACATGGAGCAAAAAGACCTTCTTCTTCCACCAGATATTATTATGAAAGTCTTCTGGTTTTGTGAGYATGGGGGAGGTTCTACTGATTCTTYCACTACTCTGTGAAGAGCAGAGGGGTAAAATGATCCTTTTATCAAATTTTAGGCAGTCCAGGAATTCCCTTTGTGCTCCAGAGTTAAAACCCACTGAAAATAAAATTGCTTTACACCCAGCTGAAAACCAAATCAATAAAACTGGTGAACCCAAAGTAATTTCTTGCTCATATTATATCTCCTCTTCATTACTAGAGTGATRTAGAAGAGACTGCTGCATAAATTGGACTCTTGCCTTGCACTACTTGTCTGAATTTCAATGAAAACCATTACATTTCTTTTCTGGAAAGAAAAAGAGTTTTCTCCAAGCTTTTTGGTTGTTCACTGGAGGAAGAAAAAGAAAAAAAAAAGAAAGAAAATATACTAAAAAAAAAAAAAAAGCTAGCTAAATACTAATATATTAGTTATCTAAAACATTAAATATATTTTAGGCAGAATTGTCTCTTCTGGGTTGGCTTCACATTAATTAGGCTCTCYCTTTCTCCCTTTTATCTACAATATTCCTGGGAGTTGTGGTTCAGGTTATCTCACAATACAAGCTTCCCATGCAGGCCAAAATCATTGCATTGATCACATTTAACCCCAAGATCAATAAAAATATTGGTGACAGACATCAGGGGGGTAAATTGGACCTCAATTCAGTCCTCAACAGTCTTAAAAGCATAATCAATGCTGATTTTCTGCCTCTATATGAATGAGAAATGGAGGAGTGTTTTGTCTCTTTGAACAAATGTAAATTTCACTAGCATCAACTTGATAAAGTCAAATACTCTCTTAAAATGTTACCAATAGTACTTCTGATCCATTTCTCCATATAAATTTATTTGTATTCTATTTTAGCAGCAGTTCCAAAATTTTGTGAGTTTTACACTTAAAATGTTTTGCAATTTCTGAATAGCATTAATACATTTACTACTTGAATCTTACTATTTGCCTTTTTTGTCCTCCTTTAAAATTGGATGTTTTCTTTTCCTTTAGCCCACAGATCTTCACATTCCATTCCTTGAAGCTTTTACCTTTATCTTTCTAGAGGTTTTTTTCCCCCTCTATCTAATTAAAACAAAATGACAAAACCTCAAGAGAGTGCTTGGAGGCATTAGAAGATGTTTTAGAAAGGTGCTAAGCTGTGTTAGATCAACAGCAGCTKTTTCTTTTGCTTCAGTGCAGCTACAAGAATTTATAGCATTAAAATTTGCACCTTTTTGCTTGTGTTCCTAGAATAAACAACTGGCTAAGCTTTTCCCTCCCTAAATGCAAGGGCAAAATTTTACAAAGGAATTATTTCTTCATGGGAATTGAGGAAGCTGAGGATTCAATTAAAAGTGCCTTGATTTCTTGTTCTTTGCTTTTCCAGTGT
Organism: Alauda arvensis; assembly: GCA_902810485.1. Taxonomy (NCBI): domain Eukaryota; kingdom Metazoa; phylum Chordata; class Aves; order Passeriformes; family Alaudidae; genus Alauda; species Alauda arvensis. Next base: position 205,523 of record CADDXX010000290.1, on the reverse strand, counting down.
GCTGGCCCCTGGACTCCTTTTCCTTAGKACTCCCATGATTTTTGTCTTCTTTTAGTGTTGAGCAGGAGACCTTAAAAAATTACCTGGTGGTTTTCAAAGGTTTGTTCCTATTTCTRTCACACCTTCCAGTGATGAAGAACWAGCAGCTGTTTGGCCCWCAGCAASTATTKATGTCTTTCAAAACAYTGATTTTTATAKAGAGYAYTCATGGGCAGCTTATACATGTGTACACCTCACTTGATATTAAAGCAAATTTAGATATATATACATGTATATAACATATATACAGGGTTATTAAAGGTAATAGTGCTTAAATCTAACTATTTCTTTTGGCTTTAATATTTGTATTCTTGACTCTTCCCTCCACATTACCTCAAGTCCACTGATCAGTGTGGATAAGGAGATGCAAACATTCCAATTTAAAARGCGAAGACACAGTTAAATAATCTGCAGCACATTATTCCATGGGAAGGCTAAATCAGGAGCTGGGGGGAGCTGGGAAGTGTCGTGGGATGGACGAAGGAAGGAGATAACACCGAGTGGTTGGTCTCTGCTGCCGTTGGGGATGGTGCCAAAGCTCTCAAAACATTCCCGTCGSATTATTCCCGCGGCACCTCCGAATTTCACCCAGCACGGGAGACAAGCGTGATCCGAGTGAATTAAAGAGGAACAAAACACCCCTGGCTGGCTGGGAGCTGGCAGGAGTCCCATCCATTGACTGCTGCCTTGCTCAGCTCCGTGAGCAGGTTTGACTGGAGCCTTGCTGTTGTTGTTGGCACGGGGACCGCGCGGCAGCTCTGTGTAATCACCACTCCGGCTTTCCAGCCCCGGATCGCTTTTCCATAAACAAACCACAGGCCCAGTCTTCCGTGGGGGGGTCACTTCAGTCCTCTGTGGGGGTCACTTCACTCAGCTGCTGCTCTGGCCATGGAAAAGTCTCCTCGCCCCATTAAACCAAGGGTTTGCAGTAGGGAAATCACAACCAGACAATTCRGATTCAACAGAAGGGCTCAGCTCCCTCGGTAGCCAAAGGCAATCAGAGATGAAAACCCAGGTTACTTCCAAAAGAGTTTCTGCATTTTCAGCAGCATAGCCAAGAGGGGAGCWCATCCCTCTTTGGGGAGACTCTTCAAGGTGTCTATGAGTGCCTAAGCTTAAAGAGAGTGTAGGAATAGACAGACTGTGGGAAATGGGGTCAGAAGTTCTCTGTGATAACTCCAAGCAACTTGGTGCTCTCACTTGCCAAAAAAAGGTCAGGATTGTCCCAGCCCTTCATCTGTGTGGCCACAATCCTGAGACTGTGCCATTCTGACAGCACAAGAAGAAATGGCCTCAAGCTTCACTGGAGGAGGTTCAGGTCAGACACCAGGGGSAATTCCTTCCTAGGAAGGGTTGATAAACACTAAAAGGAAGATGCTGGAGTGCCCATCCTTGGATGTGCCCATCCTTGTGATTTCCCTATATCACACTGGAGGTGTCCAAGGAACGCCTGGACGAGGCACTCAGTGCCATGGCCTGGTTGACATGGAAGGATCAATGACAGGTTGGACTTGATGACCTTGGAATTCTTTTTTAACCTCCCTGATCTGGTAATTCTGTGTTTGAGGGTGAGTCCCCAGCAGTTTTTCCCCTAGGAAAAAGGAGAAGCCAAGTTATCCTTTAGGGAAGGCTTTTTCCTCTAAGCAGACTCCTGACAGACAGCACAGGCTTTTTCAAGTTTGATTCCTTGATCACAAATTATGCCCAAGGAAAATTTGACAAAAGGCACTCCAAGGTCATTCATGGTCAACCTGATGTGCAGATGTGCACATTTCGAAATTTTAAATCTGTCTCATTCTGCCTACCTTCTCCCAGATATGAAGTCAATTCTTAATGCCTTCTTTTTCCTAAAAAAACAGCAAATAAGCAACATTTTTGSTGTAAATACATTAACTATGAATATTAATAAAGGTAAGTATTGATTATCATAAATCCACATATTTGTAAATGTAATARGATTAATAGTGCATTTATATTATTACATTTATTTTAAATAAACACATTTATTACATAAAAATACATTTAAATAATATTTATGCATGCATGCATTATTTCTTATGTATATATATTCTTTCTCAGCCTACTCTGTTATCTTTCTGTGTGGTTAACAGGTACAGAAACCTGTTTGTGTTATTTTATTCTCTATCCACAGTCCCTAAACACTAGATCCTAACTCAGTCTCAAAACACTCTGTTTAAATTCCTAACACAACCCTGATTTACAGCAGCAGAGGATCTCCCTTACCAAATCCCTTAATTAAAAAAAACAAAAAACCCACACCTAAAAATTAAGCAATAAAACCAACCAAACCAAACCAAACCAAAGGAAAAAAAAATCCAACCCAAAAATAAATAAAAAAAACCCACCTCAATACATCCCCCCAAACAAAATCAAAATAAAAAACGTGGAGAAAAGTTGATATTTCCATGTTAATTATGAAGAAAAAATAACAATACAATATTACAAGAATATACAAGAAAAATAGAAAAATTCAAAGCAAGTTGTCTGGATTTCACATATCCAGGGGAGCTCAAAGATACCTAACCCTTTATGTCTCCAAATTTTTCTAAAACAAAAGACCAAACCAGTAAAGAGTGAGACACATCACATGTGATTGGGAATGATGTTAAATGATGACCAAGTATGTGGTAAAACAACACAATGTTATGATGGTGCATCTCACCTTTCAGGCCTCAGAACGTGGGAAAACTGGTTATTAAACCTAATTTTTTTTTCAAAATTTAGGTTCTTAGTCTTGTTTTCCCAGAARACTTCTACCTGTCTGATAGTTTCACATCAGTATGAGGTTCCTGTGCATTTCCCACTGCTGCTAAGTTGTGATATCCAACTTTTTTTTGTCCAAACATCTGATTTTCTGTCCCAGTCTGTCCTAAAAAGAAAGTTCTAGATAATAAAAAGGCTCTTAAGATTTTCTTCTGTTCTGTAATTACTGACCCTGTCAAAGAAAAGTGTGAAAAATCCTTCTCCTTAAATTGTTAACTGAGTTAAAATACCTGTTTTTACAAACCTATTGTTTTTAGCAATTGTCTTTTAATTTTTTAGACTGGCTTCGTTTTTTCCCACTCCTGTACTTTAGAAATTTACGTAAATTAATTGTGAATTGAGACATTCTTAAATTCATCTTCCTGCTGTAACAGGCACCCAGCTTGTCAGGGACACTGAAACCAGGGAAATCAGCAGAGACAGTAATGACCATGGAAGGGCAATTCCCATTCCCCTTTTCACAGAAAGAGTGTCAAATCTCCTTCTTCTGTGCTTGCAGAGGAGGTTTCTTCTGTATCTTCTTTCATTTTATACTCAAACACAAGCAGACAAACCCTTGGCTCCAACATTTTGAGAAAAAAATGGAAACTATTTGAGGCCCAAACAAGTCAAGAGGGAGATTATAGTTTTGGTGTTTTCAAAAACTCATACAAAGCAGATTAAATTTCTTAATGTCCTACTCAGGAATCATCAATATTTGTGAGCTTAGCCTCATAAAAATTTAGGCTTAATTTGAAAATATATTTGATTATATTCTTCTAAGGGCTTCAGTTTCCATCAGTCTTAAAGTGGATTGTATTTTTATTTCCATTAATACTACAAGTGCATGCTAATTAACTGGATTTCTAAATGTGTTACTGCAGAAGTCAGGGGATGTTCTCAAGGACAGTGATACCCTGTCTCAGGGAGTCTTTCTGAAATACGTTTCACCCAGAAAAACTTCTATTTTCCATCCYTTGGGCTCAAATTTGGACCTTTTTTTGAATTTTTGGACACCCACAAATTCTAAGCTGCAGGGACAAGCACATAGAGCAGCATCCAGGTTAGGAAAGAAATGTGACATTCAAATTCCCCACGCAGGAATTGCTGTCTGCTGTTCAACAGCCAACCATGAGAATGTTTCATTTCACATTAATGTGTAAAGGGATGATGGGGGTGAGGGGAGAGCTCTCCATGGCATTTTTTTTCCATGGGGCTGAGAAATGGGATACAGGAATGAAGGTTAAAGCTGAGACTCCAGAGCTGGGGAGGGAGCTGAGGGCCAGCCCAGGGATGACACGCTTAATGTGAGGCATTCCTCTTGGTGGGAAGACTTTGGCACACATTCCAGAGAGGCTGGAGCTGGCATTGGGACTTGGAAATATCACAGCCCCTCGCACTTTGAGAGGGTACTTAAATCGACACATTGGCTCCCTTCCAGGAATACTGCAGCATATTAGTAAAAAGGCAAGGATTTCCTTTCTAAGAAGTAATTGTAATTTTTGTAATTCAAGACGTGGCCAAAAATGGGCACAAAGTTGCAGTGTATGGCTGCAGCCCTTTATGACTCAGTTTTTCAAGCTATGTCCAAACAGAGGGACAGGCTGCTGTCAGAACAAGCCRGGCTTTTTATCCAAGTCTCCCTATTTCTCTTGTCATAACATCCTGGACTCAAGGAGATGCTTGAAAGCCACTGCCAGCTGAGCCTCCCCTGTAGCTGAGGCACCTCATCCCTGTTTCCCTACACCCAGGAGTCATGGAAAGCCTACAGGTATCCACCTTCTTCCCTGACACCTTTGCCACTGCCAACATCACCTCCCACCACTGCTTTCTGCCAGCACGGGAGGTGAACTCAGGCAGCCCATAAATTTATGCTTCAGTGATTTCCTCTGCTTTATAATTAGACTCCCATTCATTCAATAAATCAAGTGCACGTGCTGTCTGCTGGCTCAGGAGTGGCAAAGCAGGTACGTGGAAAGCTTGCAGCCTCTCTTACCCTGCTCCCACAGCCAGGCTGCAGGGCCCCAGCAAAGGGAGGCATCCAGGGATTTGCTCTGAGGGAAACTGCTCCAACAATTCAGTACAAGATACCAAACTTGCAGACACGTCGCTGGTGTGATGCTTTCATATGGAAAACCCTTCCATGAACTGCTGGKGGTTTAGGCAGTCATGGTGCAAAAGATGCAATCACCACCCAGCTGCAGGAATTACCTTTCCAAATGGGAGTTAGCAGAAGGGACAGTATTCACCCCCTGGCACAAAGCCCATTTGGTGAAGAAACGCCAGGATACCAGAGCAAGAAAGGAGCAGAGCAATCTTGTACACACACTGCCCTCTAAATGCAYATTTATTTACATAAAGGTTTAAACAGTGGCAGGAATATTATCAATAATTGCTGTTTCTGAGTGCATCTGTGGGAAGCTGACACGTTACACAGATTCCACTCATATTTGAATAACATCCCTAGTCATTTGAACAGTGTCCAATAATTTCTCGGGCCAAGAAGCAATTCAGTCACTCTAAACTGAAAAATGTCACAGCACCACTTTCATGGGACCACACAGACCCCGATGCAAACCCTGCATTCTGAATTTTCAACAGCTGCCAGCGGGACTGGGTTTTGAATATTCTTGATTTAGTAACCTGGTGACACCATGACAGTGCTGTTTCTAAATACCTCCAAACCACCCCTGATAGAGGAATGGCTCACAGGATTAAGAATAATCAGAGAATTATGACAACAGAAAGCCCCTGCCAAACCCCTTGAGGCACTGTACAGTCTAGTTAGAAACAAACTAAAAGACAGTTAAAACCACTTAATAACAAGCTCTTAAATCAAGTTGATAAAAGCAATTAAGTAAACAGCAGGAAGGGAGAAGAGTGATTAAACTGAAGGAAACCATTGGCACAAGAACACATGGATATAACCTAAACAGGAATGCATCCAGGCTGGAAATTTGTTCAGCATTCTGAAGTCTTCAAGGACAGAGATTCTTGCAACATCTATTCWGCAGGAGTAAAGGGGAAGTGAGACAATAATCTGAGCAGATTTTAAGGTAGAGTTCCATGGATTTTTTACTGGGATAGTATGATGTTTCCTGAGACTGCAAGACTGCAGTAGTTAGTGCTTGATGACCCTGTGAAATCCCATTCTCTCTGCCGTGGTTCTAAAGAAAGTTAGGGAGATAAAGAGTGTAGATCTCGGTGGTCGCCGTATCATTAAAAAATAGGGAAAATAAAAAAAAAAAAAAAGAAAAAGAAAAAGAAAAAGAAAAAACAAAAAAAGAAAGAAGATGAAAACTGGATTATAAACTGCTCCAGAAGACAGGACTGGGAGTATAAGTGTATAAAAATATCCAAAGAGAGGACTCAGAGCAGGGCCCAGGCTCTGCTCCCTGGGGCCCAGCAAWGGCACCAGAGGAACGGGCAGGAACTGATGCCCAGGAGGTTCCACCTGGACAGGAGGCAGAACTTCTTCCCTGGGCAGGGACTGAGACCTGAACAGATTGTGCAGAGAGGGTGTGGGGTCTCCTCACTGGGGATATTCCCGAACCATCTGGGTACAAAGCTGTGCCCTGTGGTGGCCCTGCTGGAGCAGGGAGGTGGGACCAACTGATCCAACCTCACCCATTCTGATTCCTGTGGGATGGGGCAGTTTTGCCAGCCAGGCATAAATATTCCTGGAAGTGGTTGGAATAGAGACTCAGTGCTGGCTCTGAATCCATTGTTAYCACTGTGYTGTGTCCCAGCTTGTTGGAAACTCTTTATCTGAAGCCCTTCTGAATTCTATCCCTGGGAAGCTCAGAAGGGCAACCCTGCTTGTCAGGCATCACCTTTGTCTTTACTCAACTCTAATGCTGCAAATCCACCTGTTTTGATTTAATGGCTGCTCTGTGCATCTCACTTCCACATCACTCTGCAGAGCTCTTCTCTTCAGCTCCTTCCTCTGAGCCATTTTCTCTCTGTTGAAGGTCTCCTATAAGAGACTCATTTATTGATATTGCTTAGTGTGCTAATTGCCCCAGAGGATCATCCATCTTCTCCTGCTGGGGGGTTCAATTAGCCTGAATCTTAAGATTACATCTTTCCCCACATTCTCCCATCCTTCTTTTTCTTTCTGTGCCCTCCTCTTCTCCTCCCCTCTACCCTGTGTCATCTTTCAGGAAGCAATATATTGTGCCCTCCATTTACATCTCTGGCTTCAGGCCCATTTGGAAACTGAAATCCCCGTTAGAAACAGAGGCACAAATGATTAAACAAACCTTAAAATAGGACCAGGGTGTAGGAAAGYAATTAAATACTCCATAAACACTGCRAAGCTGTAATGAAACTGCCATCCCATCGAGTTRGTGGCTTGTGGAAGGTGCTGCCCAGGGAAAAGTTCAATCCTGGCATTCGGCCCTGGGCAGGAATTCCTGCTGGCTTGTTTGTTTGAAGCTGGAGGAAGTCTCTGGCCAGTGTCACTGTGGGCACGTGTGGGGCTCAGGTCTCTTCATTGCCCTGATTTCCTGCCACGGAACAGCCAGAGTTCTCCTGGAGCTGTGGRGATTCACTCATCCCCAGGAGGGCTGCTGAGGGAGGAGCTCATTGTGTTKCTCTATACAAATTGCCTTTTAAAGAAGAGGCTTTACGTGCCTCAAAACAATAAAATCACTGCTTGACATTCTAAGCAAAAGGCAGACATCTCAATAAAATATTCTGGAGGTTTAGTCCTAATTTGCCTTTTCTGCTTTTAATTTTGTGGAGCAATGTTGTTGTCTGGACCCCATCTTGGACTGCAAGCTTTTCAGGGATCAAGTGATTTTTAAAAATATTGAACAGYTAATTGATCTTAAGGCCTACACCTCATAACAGCATCAAATCATGGTTTGCTCTGGCAGTTTTAATCCTTGTCCTGTCTCAGCTGATGGAGGCCAGGGACCAATTTATGACTGAAAACCCCGAACCTGCTCTCAGCCTGCTCCAGTAGCACCAGAATTGTGCAACTCTGACTGCATCAGGGCAAAACTTGAATATACAAAACTAAAAAGAGAAAAAAAATTATTGAAATCAGATGTTTTATACTAAAAGAACAAAATTGATTTGTTATACAATTTCTGATGCTTCTTCTTATTTTCTTCCTAATATTATATGCTTAARTTAACACTTTCACTAATTTCTATTYAAAGCAGAGTTAAACCTGCTTGATTTTCCTGCTTATTTTAGTGTTTTTTTGTCTCCCCAAATGAAAACATTTGAAGCAGAGTACAAATGGAAAAGTGTAAAAGAGACAGAAAAAAAGAGAAAAGYATCAGAAAGYCAKTTATTMAARTGKTTTTTTCAATRGTCMCAGAGGAAATAACAGGATTGACTTCCTGATTAAATGATATTTCATTTCAAGTTTGTTTGTATGGAAATTACACCAGTAATTGGGAAACAAATATTTATCCAAAGTTATCTCTGAAAGACCTTGGATATTTTTGGCTAGCACAGCCAAAGTACCCTTGTGTGTTATTTTATCACAATTATTACTTGTGTGAGTAAAGATAAATCATTGTTCACAAGGATTTGCACCTTTGCAAGTGTGAAATGGACACAGCAAGTCAGTGAGGTCTGAAATGTCATGTTTTGAGGTGTTTTTCACAAAGGAATAAATGCTAATGGAGGTGACATTCTCTGAATAATTAACAGAGCCTGAGAAATAGCTTCTAACACTAATTATAGTCACTCTATTTAAAAAAATTAAATTTCTTTTTCCTTTCATCTATTGCTTATTGGAGTATTTTTAATTTCTCCTGACTTCCAATTGCAGTTTAAAGACCTGAAAAGGGGCTCAGTTGGCTTGAAAATTGAATTGTTTTCTATATAAGTCTCTTCTGTTGCCTTATTTTGTATTCCTAAGTCATTTGGCCAGCTCTAACTCACCCTGACTTCAGAGGTCATCTGGGGAATGGCTGCCAAGCCACGTCACATCACCTAGAATGTGACATGCAACCAAATTCTTCCCATGCCTGTCCTCTCCCACAAACATCTTTTTTTCTTTCTGGCATAGCTGCAAGATGCTGCTTTTATGCCAGCAAAGATTCCCTGTGCTAAAATGGGGTTTGTTCACAGTGCCAGCAGCATCAAATGGCCTGAACCATTCCCAGCATCTTTCTTTATTTGTTTTAAATTTTAAAGGCTTCCTAATTTTCCTCCCAGTTTTGCACTTGGATTTTTGTGTCTGCAGCTGTTTAGAACAGTATTTTTGCAGGCACAAAATGAACCTGCTGATCCTTAGATCCCACCTTTTTCAGAAGACTGAGTTCTAGTTTTATTTATCTAAGCCCTGGTTAGTTTTTCATCCCCAGAAGATCTCTTATTTTTAGTTGTGTACAATTATACTAAAAACACCAAATTCCTTACTTTTACACCTGTCTTGGTCCTCTACTAGAAATTGAATGCTGAGCATCAGCCACATCCCCTGTCAAAAGGTGTTTTGATGGTTTGGCATAGCAATGACTTTTCTTTTGCTACCTGTCTGAAATACAGCCCATAAAAGGGTGTGCTGCATTTCTGGTGTATCCCTGCTAAAAGGTAACTTCATCTATTGAGGAAGCAATTTCCTGAATCACAACTTTATCTTGTAATAAAAATATATTMGTGCTCCTTCTATTGCAGGATGATTTAACCTGCTCTAAAAATCCTCTGATGACAGATATATAATCAGACAAGAGGATTTTACCTGATGAGATATTTTCGTACTGGTTTTCATGTTGGTTTTGAGAGATTAAATTGAATCCATAAAATGATAGAGGTTATACCTCAACAAATAAAACCTACCCTTTCTAAAACTGGGTAATCAGTCTTCAGGCAWCAGTTCAGCCTACAAGTTGGATTTTGGTTAACAGGCATTAGATGATACATATTAATGAAACTAATTAATGATGTGCTAGGGGAGACCAAAGATCTGTCTGGCTCAGTATACAGGGAAGGGATTAAGAATGTGAATGTGTACAGTAATCTGTATTCTGAATTATTTTACAATCATAAATAAAAGCTCCCACATCTGGAGCTTGTACCTGTTTGATGGTGTTTGACATTGAAGAATTTCTCATGCAGCTTTTTAAGTGTGTTTATATATTTAGTGTACCTTACATTCTGGGATAATGAAATGAAAAAGAATTTCCTGKTTTTCATTTGAATGCTGCCTCTGGTATTCCTGAGTTCCCATTCTGCAAGAAATAATGAATGATCATTCCTCATCCACTTCATTCACATCATTTGCTACTTTGCAGGCCTCCATCATAGCTCTCTTCAGATATCCAAGGTGATGAGTTGTAGTCTGCTYAGTCTTATCACATGTGGAACTTTTCTTTTCCTGACCACCCTTGCCAGCCTTATCCAGACCTGTCCTGCTCCTTGTGGAGCTCCTCCTTAGGAGGAATATGTACACAGTGGCATAAATAAAGATTTCGCTTTCCTTCTCAGTGCTCTGGGATGTTGTCAAAACTCAGAGTCACCCASGAATCTCACCTGGAGCAGGGAATACCAGTCACACCAGACACCTCATGAGGTTCTCCAGGACCAAGCTGGTGCTGCACTTGGCTGGGGTAGAGTCCAGAAGAGGCCACAAAGTTGAGAAGGGCTGAGAAAGTTGGGGCTTCCCCGCATTTTTCATGAGCACGAAATGGTTATTTTTACCCATGTGGAACTAAGAGCAAAGAAAAAAAAAAAAAGATGAAATGAGTAACCAATGCATCAGAGATTTGTATCTCCTATTTGTATTCAGTGGCATGGCAGGAAGACAAGGAAAAGAAAATTACAGAGGCCTGACATTTGCTTGAACTGATCCTGCCACGTGGCTCTTGCACACTGGGAGACTTTGTGTGGAGGAACAACACGATCCAAGTTTCCAGAAGTGCTAAGAAATAAGCACCAAAAAGCAGTGTAATTTTCACTCACAGAATTATTGCCTTTGTGCAGCTCAGGGGGCTGCAGGGAGTAGAAGGGATGGTTTCTTGTTTYGCTCTTTTGCCCGTGGCAAAACATTCCTCTATTAATTCACTGCTGTTTATAAAGTGGTTTGACTTCCTTGGATGAAAGGCATGACATAAGTGCTTGGTATTAGATGATTATTATTTATTTTTATTCCTTACTATATTGTGGGCCAAGGACCTATTGCAGGCCTCATAAAGTTTAGCACTTCAGCCTTTGTACTTTGAATTTTAAAAAAGGAAAATAAAAAGCAGTCAATCTCTGTAAGTTTACAGAGCTGTCTACTAGGTATTCCTCAGCCATATTTAAAGGAAAAAATGGAAGCAGAAACCAAAGTGATCTCTCAGTGGGAAAAATGGAATATTTTTAAGAAAGAGGTCTCTATTTGTCAGATTTTTCACTGCTCTAACTTGATGCAATCCCACTGATTGTGTTTGGGTAGTCTGTGGTTAACATTTTCACATATCCAAACTCTAAGTTAATAAAACTTTCCATTGTACTTCCAATAAACCTTTATTTGGGGGCTTGAAGACCATTGTGTATGCAGCACAGACAGGCACTCAGAACCTGGTGATGTGCAGGAATAAAATTATGGGAATAGATTTTAAAAGCCCAGGACAGCACCTTGGTTCTTGTAAATGAACTTTGTTTGGAAGTCAGTTAGGTTATGYTGACTTAGGTCAAGTGAATTTATAAAGCTGTCAATTTTACAAGATTAATTTATGCACCAAATTCATACCAAAATGAAAAATTAAAGAACCAGAGAAGTGATTAAAGGATATAATATTTTCAGAATTCATGTGCATCATTGTCATCTTCAACTAGCATAATTGTCATCATCCATTTACCCTTYTTTAGCTGATGAAAGCAATTTTTCYCTGTCAGRGATGCTGCAGACCCTAAACCATCTCCACTGGACCTGCTGGAATTGTATTCATTTTGTTGTTGACTGCAATGTTTCGCATCCAACTAGAGAAACTCATTTTCTCTTCAGGCAGAAAGTGCTTTCATTTTTGGACATCAGTGGCATTTTTTTCCTTTGGCTTCTGAATCAAAATCCAGCCTCTGAACTTTGGAGAAGAGTCATTCTTGTAAGACACATGATGCAGCACACAGCACTGTTAATYCTATTTGTTTGGCAATGCCTAAATTTATTTTACATCCTGCAGGGAAAACTGCAGTCAGCCTTGTCAGAGTGAGCTGCAAGGGAATGCTGTTCTTAGAAACCTTTTTTCCCAGGCAAGCTTTCTAAGTAAGGTGGGCAGCTCTTCTGAATTGCCAAAATGAAGAAAAGAGCAAACTGAGCTCACAAAAACCAGCTTTGGCTGCACTCTCCCTCTGTTGGTTTTGCTGGTGTTTTGTTTGTTTGTTTGTTTGATTGTTTGTTTGTTTTTTAACTAACCAAAGAAAGAAAACTTTTGCTCCAAACTTTAAAAAAGCAACTTCTCCATCACTGTGCCTAGGGTGCAAGGAAAAATTTTGCAAGCTTCTCAAAACAGTCCCAAATTCAGAAGAGTTTTGATACTGCTAAACTTTCATTTTAAACATGCATTTGTTTATATAAGTATGTATAAGTGTAATGTTTCATTCACTGAACAAACACTCTGTCCTCCAAATTCCRTGTGTGGCTCCTAAATCCTGCAAAACCAAGGAGGTTTTACTGAGACCATCCCCACATTGTCCACTGAGCTGAATGGAAATGCCTCTTGGTTATGTCYCCAAGGTAAATTCTCAATCTTAATAACCTTAATAATCTTAATTTCTTGCTATTACTATACCTAGTTCTTAAACAGTCCAAATTTTATAATCCCTAGGCATGTTTTTTTTTTCCAGTTTGGTTAGGAATACAGTCCAACCCTCTGAGAACTATAAGCAGTTTCAGTTCCATATTTCCAATATGCAAACATTTGTAAATATGTAAAATAGAGTAAAAATTTGTCAGCCTGTGTACAGCATGGTGGCCAAAGTTTTCTTTTCACACAATGAATTGGTTATGCTTAAACTGCATGTAGAGGTTTTCCAAGGAGAGTTAATCCTAAACAGGTTTTCCCTGGGAAGAAGTGAAAACATGAAAACAAGAGTTTGTGGCAAAAGTGTTAATCTTCCAATGCAGTCAGGATCTCTTTGTTTTTCAGTCAGTAGTAAATGCAGAATAATGCTTTATAATACCTGTGGTGAGTCACAGCACACATAGACCTGACCCACTGTTTTCACATGATCCCACATGTTTYCCCACTGTTTTAAATCAGGTGTAGGCTCCTGAAGTTAACCCAATCCCTTTCCTAACTCACAGAGGATGATCAAAGCTAAAGCTTCCAGAAGTTTAAGAATCCATCCAATCTAACAAGGCTGTCTGAATTCTTTAATTCTTTAATCACTTAAAGCACAGTTATGGTTTCTTGGCTATATTTACAAGGAAAAATCTGGGCATGCTATATTCAAATTAGGAACAGAAATCTTAGACAAGAAAAAAAAAACATGACCACCATTGCACAGAGTCAGTGGGAATGTTGGAATTTTTGAATGTTTGAATGTTTGTATGAGAGGAGCTATTAATTTTTCTGGCGTGCCCCATGATGTTATGAAGAAAACATCCCATAATCTGTGTTTGGAGACACTTTACAGTCAGATGTCTGCTGATTTTATGGAGGTTTTTTCWGTGCATTTTGTGCCTTATTCCCAATCAGACTCATTCAGGTCCCTCTGACACCTCTCCTTTTGCCTTTCTTCACAAATTGTTTATCACATTTGACTGACAGTCATCCTTAACTCCTCTCTCAGACTTYACTGCTTTTTGGTTGAAGGAAAATGTTGTCACTTTTCAGCACCTTCCAATTTACACCAGTCAGCATCACTGTGTGCTTCCTTGTGGCAGCCTTYATTTCTGGAGCAAAGTTTTCTCATGTATTAAACAGAGAAACAACAGGACTGGGGTAGGGTAGCTCATAACTTGAGCTCCTGTCTAGTGGTTAATGCAAATAATCAGGACACCAATAACAGCACTGGTGAAAGCTGGTAAAACACTCCAAATTATCTAAATTTTGACTGATTTTTCCAGGGCATAAAAATCAATGGGAGAAACTATTTTTAACCAATCACACATTTGCCTATATTTCATATTTCATGTTTGAAAATGAAGAAAAGCCTGGAAAATTACTGCTACTCTCTACCATTGCTTTAAACTACTATGAACATTTTATAGTCTGATAACATGTTAGCACTTGAAAAATATAAAATTTCTGTGGCCTCAACACAATTTCCCCAGCTTGCCTTATCCAGTTTCTCGTCTCACCATCTCTTCTTTTCCATGCTTAGGATCTTTCTTCAGGGTTGAGAATGGGAGCACTCAGCCTTCACTGGGGTGTTTTGTTACAATCCAGTTAGCAGGGTAGAATTAAAGGATTCAGGCAAAAGTGCCCAGAAATGTATGCCAAAACACAACAGGAGCTATCTGTGATGGCTGTGAACTCAGACACCAACGTTTTACATGGAAAACCCAGTCTTTGCTTATTCTGTGTGCTGTTCAGGAGTAGCCAGCATTCATGGCTGGCACTTAAATATAAAACAAAATTGTGGCTATTTCAGCACCAGTAATTCTATGGATGACTTCCTACATGGCCACAGGCTTCTCTAGTCCTGCTATGTTCCTGTCTCAGTTTGTCCCCTCGGTGCTATCAAAGATCTTTTCTCACATTGTTCAGATGGGTAATCCTTCAGAGGGACCTCAACAGGCTGGGGAGATGGGCAGAGGAGAACTGTCTGAAATTTGGTAAAGGCAAATGCAGTGCCCTGCATTTATTTGGAAAAATAATTCAATGCACCAGCACAGGCTGGGAGTGACCTGCTGGGAAGCTGCTCTGTGGAGAAGGACCTGGGGGTCCTGGTGGACAACAGGGTGTCCATGAGGCAGCRGCACCCTGGAGGCCAAGAAGGTCAGTGGTTTCCTGGGATGCACTGGGAAGAGCATTGCCAGCAGGTCAGGGAGTGATCCTGTCCCTCTGCCCAGCCCTGGGAGGCACTGTATCTGGAGAGCTGTGTCCAGCTCTGGGCTCCTCAGCACAGGAGGGACAGGGAGCTCCTGGAGCGGGGCCAGCAGAGGCTGCAGAGATGATTTAGGGGCTGGAGCATCTCTGCCAGGGAAAGGCTGAGGGAGCTGGGGCTGTGCAGCCTGGAGAGGAGCCCCAGCTGAGAGGGGCCCTCAGCCCTGGGTGTCCCTGTGAGCAGGGAGGGCTCCGAGCAGGGCCCAGGCTCTGCTCCCTGGGGCCCAGCAATGGCACCAGAGGAACGGGCAGGAACTGATGCCCAGGAGGTTCCACCTGGGCAGGAGGCAGAACTTCTTCCCTGGGCAGGGACTGAGACCTGAACAGATTGTSCAGAGAGGGTGTGGGGTCTCCTCACTGGGGATATTCCAGACCCCTCTGGACACAATSCTGTGCTCTGGGATGGCCCTGCTGGAGCAGGAAGGTGGGACCTCTGTGACACCACTGTGGTGCCTTCCAACTTCCACCAGTTGGTGATTCTGTATGAAAGCAGCAGATAGAAGGGGTTCTATTCTCTGTGCTTCTGGCAGGATCCTGTCACCTGCAGAATAAACTCCACAGGTACCTGTAAGTCCAGGTTCTGTCCTTGGCTCTCTGGATTGACAGGCTCCTACTGTGTTACATGCACTGCTCTCCTAAGCACTGAGTCTGAGGAYTGTCTTCAGCTCTGCCTTGCACTTGGCTGAACACTTTGTCAGAACACATTAAACGTTAATCGTTAACAACCGGCACAAAAGCCAAACTGTTTGCAGAAATCTTCACTCAGCTTAAGGGTAATGAATTTCCACTTAAGGGTGTAGTTGTGGCTTGTGTTAAAGTGGAAATTTACTATAGAAAAGCATGAGGAAGATGAAAGTCATCTTGTAAACAACGTTGTTAATGATTCATAGGTCCGCTTTTGCTGGATAGTTTTATGAAATAGTTGTCTGAAACAGTAATATAGCTGGCATCACATGAGCAGCACAGCACATGAAACCTCAGCTCCAGCCTGTTAAGACAGTGAGTCAGAGAAGTTTGTGCAATGTGAGGGCTTCTTCTGAAATTTCTAGGCATCTGCCCCATTACAGACTCTGAAAATTGCTTAAAGAAGCAATGACATAAAGCTACAGMAGTATTTTGAAGTGACAGAAATTTTGCCTGACAAAGGGAAGACACTTAGTGGCATTTAGTGAGAAATTAGAAAGGAAAATTCACATCCCTCTGTGAAATACAAAATATTATTAGACACTCGGAGAAGATAATGAAATAACATTTTAGCAGTAACCAAAACAAACAAACAAACAATCATGAGAGAGTCTGTACAAAGCATAGGAAGGGGTTTATTTATTGCTTGTGAGCTTCTATACATTGAAAAACTTGTTATTGTGGAACTTGGAAAATTTGTGAGCCCACAGTTTGTAAAATAGTTCTTCTGGCCTGGCTGATCAGAGTGCCCAAGAAACCCTGCMGAATGAGGCTCCTGGGATTGGGGCTCTGCCAATACTGCATGGAAAGACCAGAGGCCCTGTCACATCAGCACAAAGGGCTAGAACTATAAAACACTCTAGAAATGCTGCCAGACCCTTTGCTGGCAGTTACTAAAGAAGATGCAGCATTTTCCAAAAGGATAAGTACACCCATGGCTTCTCAAATCTAGACAAACCCCCTCAAATTTCCTGTTCCTTTACATGACATCCAAATTTTGAAAGTGGGGGGGTGTTTTCTAGCTATGTTTTGTTTCATGAGTTTTTTCAGTTCTCTTGGTTTAGATTATTCATTATTTCACATCACTGTCTTACTGGCATGCAGTCAAAACTAGATATTTAGGCAGCCCTAGTGATTAAAGGAACAGCACATCCAGGAATGTATTCTTTCATCCCAGGAAAATGGGATAAGCTGCCTCTTTAGGTATCCTCCCCRTCAGATGCAGGAAAAGTCTTGGCAAATGGTGTGCCCTACATGCCTTACCCATAGATGTGAAGTTTTGTGAGATGAATGCAGTCCTGAATATGATTCTACTGATTATTTTAACAAGCTCATGRCAAGTGGAATATTGGACTCTTTTTATTTGACAGCTTTCAGAGACATTGTTTTGTCAGATCAAAAACATTGCTGAGATTCTGAAATTAATTTTGGATCATGGAATGATTTTTAGSTGTGGAAATTCTATTTTCTTGCCAGGAGGCATAACAGGCAGGCAGAAGACAGGTCTTGGTGACCCTGAAGGTCTGGGCAACTTGATGGAGGTAAAAGATGCAAACCACAAAAACACAAAACAGAACCAAGCATTAAGGTACCTTCTCCTAAATCATGTTGTCTTTCCCTAAATCCTGGTGTCTCTTCCACAGTCTTTCTCCTTCCTAAGAATTCTTTTTCGTCTCCTAACAAGTAAATTAAATC
>CADDXX010000290.1:166556-178337 GCA_902810485.1 Alauda arvensis | reverse complement strand
GGACAAAACAAATGTTGACGTCCCCAAGATGTTAATAAAAATGGAAATTCCTGTTTTCCAGTCAGCTCTAGCTGCTGCTTGGTACTGGTTTTGGGGAAGATGTTCATACAGCTTCAGGACATTAACAGCAGGGAATAACTTCACATTGGAAAGATATTCATCATATGGCATCTGTGCATGTGTGGATGTACTTTGAAGATTTCTGTGGTGTACAGTCCACCAAAAGCCATTTTCCACACTGGCAATGATGACAACCCAAAGTCTTGGCTTATGATGGCCAGTCTTGATGTTGTCATGTTGTCTTGGGGGTTTGGTCAACTTTGAAAAGAAATTTCATTGCCACTGCCTGAAGAAAAATGAAAAAGAAAATAAACTACCATATTGTAATGATTCTCCAGCTGGCTATCAGTTTACTACATGAAACTGGAAAGTGACATCTAAGTTGTGATTTATTTTAATAAATTAAGAGCAGGCCCATTATGCCAGCCCCAAAACACTCTGGGTGTTTGCAACAGCCAATTACTGTGGAAACTGCTGAAACAAATAAATGTTTGGATAAGGATCTGGAACAAACGCCTCCATTTTTTAAAGAATTCTTGCAAAATATCACCAGACAAAGAAATCCCAACAGCTTCATCTGTTTGTTGCTACRTCTATATCCTTCTCTGGAATTCCTTGCTGCAGATCTACAAAGGAATAAATGAAAAACTGCTGTTCTCCCACTTAACCTATAGCAAGCAGCCTTTAAAAACAACTCATCTGTTACATTCCAGCCATATTTAGCTGTTTTTATCAGAGCTGTGTGGTAGGAAATGATCTGTGGGGGTTTTGAAAGACTGAAATATGAGGATATTCAAGTCCTCCTTTGAATCCAATATAATCCTGCACATGAACTTGCCCCATTGAAAGCAGGTTCATAAAAGCATACCTGTACACACCCTTCCCAAAGTCAATTCTAAATGCCTCTGGTACTGTAATCCTGCTTGATGGGGCAGATCCTGCTTTGCAAGGAAAGAGCAGACCATGGCAAGAACCCACTGTCTTGCCATTCTGTGTGATTCCCTTTCCAAACAGTGGGAATGGAACAAAATGCAAGAAAACATGAAAAAAGAGTGCACAGGTGGCACATAAATCAAAACAGCACATTTTAATACTTAAAAATTCATGCAGAAATATACACAGACATAATTTTACACAAAATAAAAGGGAGACTGAAGTRTTAGACTGAAGTATTTGCTCTTTCAGAAGTTTTTAAAGGTATRTTAGCTTTATGTAGATTCAAATAATGGAAGAGAGATGCTATTCAGTTTGTTAGCACATGACATCAAAGATCACATACAACATGTTACATATATGAGTTAATAATTTTCTTTTCACTGTTAAATACATTTATTAGCTCCATCTGTGTTTAATGTTGTTACACACACACATGTAAAAGTATTTTATTCTATTTACAGATGCAGCTTTTGTGCTTTTATTGCTGTCATAACAGGCTTCCCAAGCAATGAAGTTCCCAATCAATGTGCTATTTATTATGTTATCCATGTTCATTTTTCTTATTTCTATTTATTATGTTATTTCTGTTCATGTTTCTCATTTTCACTTGCAAAAAGAAAAAAAAAGCTTCTTGGTTCAGTGAATATAACATACATTTTCACCCAGCAAAGCTCTGAAATTAGATTTATCCTCCTCCTTTTAATGTCCCCACTGCCTCTTATTAGGGCTGATTAGGGAGCAGCATACTAGTAATTAACATATTTCTGTTTTTTAAAGATATACTTCTCATATGAAGCATAAAAAACTATATTTTTTCAAATGAAGGTATTYTAACATTTGAAATATGCAAGTTTATGAATGCATGTCATTTTATTAAAAGTTCAAAACAGCAGAAGCTCATCAATGTCCCTATCTTGAATAAATAAAGTTTAGAARTGCATATAAATCATCACTAATTAAAACTGAAGATCATCTAACAAGGCAAATAATGTTAATTAACAGTAATTATAGCAAAAAAAATCTTTCCTCTTGTTTATTTATTTTACTGATTTCTGCAGTAGATTTTTTTGCTAGAGGCTCAAGATGTGAGAGAACAGCACAGTCCTGCAGTCCTTCCCACAGAAATAGTTCCAAAAGACATCCCAGAACTGGGGACTGTAAAAAATATAAAAATCAAATTTAAAAATATTAGCAAAAATATTAACATGACAAAATTCAAAAAAAGTAAATATGCCATTTTAGGCAGAGTGGACAAAACACTGAAGAGAACAGACAGAGACATGAGAGAACACTCATTTAGGTACTCTGGGTAGGAGACTCTTTATGATTAAGTCTTCTGGAAYCAAGCTAAATTAAATATAATCTATAAATATAACACATAAATATAAAGTATAAATATAATTCACAAATATAAATGAAGTACACCTCTCCAGCCATTTTACATCCAGTTGTCTTTAGGCACCACGAGGAYATAGATGTGCTTCAGCCCATGTCACACAGTAGGTGAGCAGTAACACCAGGAACAAACCTCACATTTGCTGGTAGGACCACACAGATTTAAGCCCAGGATGTATGGCTGAAATATCAGGCACRTAAGAATGAAATAAGAAGTTCAAACGTACTTTTCCAAATGCTTTGCAAAAGAAAATGGTGAGGTTTTTTTTTCCCCAGCACTCCAATCCCATAAAGCACCCTTTTGTTTTCAGTGCTTGGTGATATTGGGTTTCAGTTTGTGGTTTTGCTCTTCTTCTTTTAAATGAAGTAAAGAAACATGTGCTAAATAAAATGAGGGGTGCAGTTGACCTCCAGCATTTCATGAAAGGGCTTGTTATATTTACCACATGTAAATGAAAATCAACTTTGGGTGGAGCAGCGAAATAAAAGACCTGACGGAACAAGGCAGTTGGACGATAGAGAGGTTTCCTAACAAMAAACCCTTCCTAGGTGGGCTGAGATTATGGGACCAAATATTTAAGCAGAGATCTGAATTCACTGGAAACTGTGTGTTTTACAGCCTGATATGTTCTGGGCTGGTTTTACTCCTCTCCTTCCCAATTTTCTGATGCACACCTTGATTTCTGTGACAACATACCCATCTATCTACCACCAAACAACCTACATGGTTAATTATTCTACTTTCAAACATCCTGAAGGAAAAACTCATATTTATAACAGCTTTGAAGATTGAATTCTAAGCTAAAAAATAACGGGAACTGGAAAATGGAACATTCTGGAATGYGTAGGCTTTGCTTCCATTTCTTCCTCTCTCTTGTGGCTCTTGATCTAACCTAGCTAAAAATGTCTCTCTTTCATAAAGGCATTTACAACAATTTTGAAAATCAAGGTGGCTCCCAATCTGCCTGATACATCTGTAATATTTCCTAGGTTTGCACTTTGGAAACCTTTGAAACGATGCAAAAATTCCTCCAAATGTTTATGTGAAAGAGCATAACTGCATTGTATATCTGCATTTAAAATATAAATGTGCAATATATGCGTGACCAGACCTCCTGGACCACAAAGAAAAATTCTGCTCAGGCTTAAATTTTCATAATTTAGACTTTCTTCTCTAACMCTCCCACTACTCCTTTTATTTCACACTTGCTGTTCCACATCCCAGGCTTTGTTTGCCTACGGCAAGAAAGGGTTTAGGCACCACCTATTGAATTTCAGATTGATTCACACTATCATTTYCAGCAGAATTACACTTGGAATGTTTTTGACCCATTAGTTTTAAATAGTACTTTTGTGGGAATTGTGCAGCTGGGGGAATATGTCCATGTCCAGCTATGATTTCCACTTGGGGTAGGGAAGATCATTTTAGATGTTGTTCTTATTGTGAATAAAATTATTTGCTGAGCAGGTCTCAAAGCTGTGTCCATCCTTGCCCCGTTCTCCAGAGAAGGAACTGGGGAAAACAAACTACTGCAGCACGTGGAGAAAAATGACATTGCAATAGACATTAAAAATGTCAYATGTCCTTCAGCTGCAAGTAATGAACTGTTAGGAAATGCTGGAGAGTGAACAGAAAAAAGGAACTTTGTCTTTTTTCTGGAAGATACTGAGCAAAATCCACAGGTGATAGAGGTATGAGAATTATGAAGGAGAGCAGAATGCTCTTGAACTTTTTCTCCTTTTTTCTGTGCCCTGTTGCTAACTCTCTTCTAGGGATTCTAGGAATGGTCTGGTACATGTGTGTGGAGGTAAGTGGGTATCATCCTACATTTGCYTCACCCCTGGAAGTGTTCCAGGCCAGGMTGGACAGGGYTTGGAGCACCYTGGGATAGTGGAAGGGGTCCTTGCCCACAGCAGAGGGTTGGATCTAGATTATGGCTCCTTCCAACTCAGGCCATTCTATGATTCTGTGATTGCATAATTTAGTAAACATTTATTATTTCATACGGCACACAATCCTTAAATGCAGTGACTTGAAATAAAAACCTGTCCATTTGTGTGGTTCTCACCTGTTTGGGGGAATTATCTGAGTAACCAATCCAGCAAGCCTTGCTCAGTGAGTCTTCCTGAAGGGAAATAGGGTGTGGATGTCCCAAACACAGAAGTGGTATCAGAGACAGGAACTGTATTGCTAACTTGAATATGAAGAGATTAAGAGTGACTGGCACTTGGCAAGCTTTGTCTTTTTCAGGTGGATCCTGGAGATCCATTTTGTGAACCCCCCAAAAAAAGGGAACAAAACAACTGGGTGGTGGCAGCCCCATATTGCAGGGCCACCTCCCTGCTCACAGGGATTTAGGGATTTGTCAGTAAACCACCCATCACAGCTTCACAGCCTCACAGAATGGGTGCTACAACTTCTACCACAGTTTTTCCACTTTTCTGCCAGATCCTTTTTGTCTTCACACACACACACACACGACAGGGAAGAGAAGCTGTGGTAGAATCTTTGTTCTACACGAGCTTTTCCTGGGATCCCATCTCAGTGCCAGTGGTTGGAGAATTGGTAAAGTTTGCCAAGTTTCTTTGTAACTCCCAGATACCAAATCAAGTGAGGTTGCTGATGAGTGACTTGCAAAATCCTAATCTGGCCTCTGACAGGAACACCCTGTGTGGCTTTCAGCAAGTCTCAACACCTTTCTGCTTCTGCCTTCCCATGGCTAAAATGTTTATTTGTCTGTCACAGCAGGTTTTTAGGGAGAATTCKTAATTCAGCACATCACAGAAAATAGTGCTTTTCTGCAGTGAGTTAAATAAATCAGGCCATTAACAGTGGGATAAGGTCTCCCCTGAGAAGAGACTTGATGTCTAGGATCATTTTAGGGTTTATAACACATCAAAGTCAACATAAATAAATCAATTCAATGCAGACAAGAGGAAAAATGGTCAAAAAAAGCACAGTTCAAGAAACTGTTGCTGAGCAAAGGTTAATCACTTAAGAACAACATCTCCACTTGGAAAAAAATAAGGTCATAATTAGGGATATCATCTGGTCTAAGTTAGATAAAACCTAATTCAGAGCTGGCATAAGTGAGAGGTTTTCAGTTAAGTGAATGAAAGAACATCCATCACTACTCCCCCCAGAGCACTCTGCTCCCTTAAAACCAGCACAGGCAAATCCCCCAAAATGTGCCACCTATTCCTTAATTCCTGCAATAACAGAATTTGGGAGATGAAACTGGCCAGTCTTAGCCTGAGAACAGGGTGCATATTTATATACAAAAAATGTTAAATTATGACACCTGTCCCACAGGTTGTCTAACCTAGAAATGAGCCTCTCAGTCTAGCAGAAGGTGTCCCTGCAGAAAGGCTGGAAAGAGGTGATTCCTGTGGTCCCTTCCAACTCACTCCATTCCATGATTCTGTGATACTATGAATACACAGGCTCATAATTTATATTTATATGGCCAGACACTGAGATCTTTTTGTCTCTGTGCTGTCATTACAGCTTCAGGAGCAACTGCATAATATGAAGAATATTCAGARCAAAACTGACACCAGGCTTGGAGGACTCCTTTAAGGATTACAGAGAGTTGAATGGGTGATATTAATGTGACAAGGGCATATCACAAAGAAAGAAAGGGAATTATTCCCTGTTTCCCAGAATAGCCTAGAAATACATTTCTCCTCTAAGATGCAAAAGGCCAAGCTCTGCATTAGTAAAATGGCTACTATAAAAGGAGTAAGAGAGTACAGGAATTGATTCCTTTATTCTGCAGCAATTCAAAACCAGATATGTGAAAATATTAACRTGATTAAATGACAAGTTATTGAGTAGTCCTGCAACATGGCAGAATTCAGATTGTTTTATTGAAGAGGGGTTCAAGGCTTTTAGGACAACCTCTGGCAGCTTTTTCCTGCTGTGATGCCCTCATGTCCAGTCCTTTGGATAGACACRGATCAATTTTATGTCCACATTTCTGAAGGAACAATTCAGCACCCTCACAGCTGACAGATGACAGATCTGCCCACAGTAGAAAATGGCTCCATTTTCTGCAGCTCTCTGCAAGTGGTAATTAAATTGTGCAGCTCAGAATTAAAATTCACAGACTCACAGAAACTGGGGATAAGAAAGAGCTGCTAAGGTAATTTTTGTCCCTGCCCTTCCTTCTGCCAATGCTTTGTCCAGCACTTTGTAGCCAATTTGAAACGCTCTCTACTTACCCAGGGCTTTTAAGAGACCCTCRTTTGATTGATGCACAGCAGAAAATTATACCTTTTCTCCAGAGATGGACAATTAGCCTCATTCAAGGAGTTGTGTAATCAATTTCATTTACCAATTCCAGCCCTTCGTTAACACGGGGCACTCGGGAAGGCAGGAAGTTAATGAGATTGRGGATGGGATCAGGAGGGTCCCCTGAACGCCTTGTTTTGTCCTGACAGCCCAGTAAATCTTGAGCTGAGTGCTTCTGAAGGAAGGAACAGCTCTGGAGATTCATCTGAGCTGTATCCCTGTTCATCCAGCTGTGGGTTAGGCRGGTTTGCTGCTTTGCAGGGACACCTGGGGTTTGGCAGGGCAAAGAGGGATGGGGATCCAAGCTTCCTAAAAGCTGCTAGGTGTTCCCTGGGAAGGGCAGATAGAGCACTTCACATCGGGGACTGAGGTGGGTTTTCAGTCCTCAGGTTCAGGAGGGGTAAGTGCTGTCTGAAAGAGGCGCTTTCCTTTCACATGGCATGGACGTGRATTTTGGATCTCCCTGGAAACTTGTAGCCTAAGCCTGCAAAGCCTTAAGTGACTTTGCTCTTGTTTGAGCTCCTCCCACACCCCCGAGGCTCGAGTCTTAAAAATATGTCTGAGGCCCCTATCAGGGTTTGTCAAAATGCTTCTCCTCAGGGGCTGGAGAGTGTCTTGCCCAAAAGACTAAATGTTTATCAACCTTTTTTTCAAATTGATATAAATCTTCTGTTCAAGACACAGGCCATAAATATAAAACCAGGCTTTCCCTGGGGATAAACTGCAATATTCTACAGCTGAATCTCTTTTGAAATAACTGGCACTGCCTGCAGTCAGAAATAGAACATGGAACTGGGAGGGATTCAAATATGATCTGATACAGACTTCCTAGGCCTGCCCAGATCCCCCTCATATGGTTTGTCTGGAATTTTGACTCACCAGTTGCTTGACAAGGGTCCTGCTTTCCAAGTGGCTGTCCCAGGCCTGATCCTTATCCGGCCTAAACTGATGTTCCTGGTGACAATCAACAAGGGTTCATCTGCCCCTCCTGCTGAGTGCCCTGCAGAAATCCCTAAACCCCCTGTGACTGGTGGAATCCAGAGCTGGAATGAGCTGGAATGAGCTGGCTGTGCTGCAAAACCCCCCTGGCAAGACAAGTGCCACGGCTACAGCCCAGCTTGACCCTGGCATGGGGACACAGCTCTCASGATGGAGTGAACCCCCCCTCCCAGCCCTGCTGGGGGCAGGGACACCAGGCAGGGTCCCTGGAGCCAGCTCTGGCACCCCTGAGCATCTCACACGCCCCAGCAAGTCTTCCTGAGTGGCCCTCAGCAGGATAAACATTTCTCCTCAYCCTTCAGGTGCTTAAAAATCATCTTCAGGTGATTGGGCCCAAATGGCACAAACATGGATCCATTCTGCTGATGCTTCTTGTCACATTCTTACAGAATGTCACATTCTTTCAGAAAAGCCTAGCAGAAAGATGCTGAAGATGGTGATGATGACAGCAAGAAACCTGAACTTATTTTCTAGTTTCTTTCCCATCCCATGTCAGCAGAAACAGAGGCAATGAAAAAAAAGTAATTAGATGAAGCAAAATATTTCAGTTCAGTGCAATATTTTTTCACACATTACACATGACCTTTGTTATCTTAGCAGAATTTCTATTTTGAATTTACTTCCTCCTGATTATCTTTGATCAGGACTATTTCATATTGTGAGAGAATAAAAAWTTTGCCATCATAAAGCCTCGACATGTTAATGGCTGACTAAGTAAAATTACTCATGTAAATTTATAAAGGAAGTTTTCAGTGAAAACGAGAAAATTGCTGACCAGGTAGTACTTATGAAAGTGTTTTCCCTTTTCTGCTCAGCTCTCAGAAAGCACACAGGGTTCTYCTAGAGCAGAAATAAATCCATTTCCTACAGGAGCACCTCAAACTCCATGAGAACCATACACATTCTTTTGAAYTGCAGCTGACACTCCAATAATTTTTACTACTGTCATTCTTCTGATCTTGATACAAAGCCCAGATTCACTCCTGGGCTTTAGGGCTGCTTTGGCTCTAGAGAAGCAGTAAGTACAGAWCTCTGTGTAGGGGTCTGAATGCCTYGAGAGCAGTGGCAGATGGGAATATCTTGCATTACATATAATTCACACATTAATGGGTCTGATCCAAGTCCAAGTCCTCCCCAGATTTGCTCATAAATACTGCAAAACCAGTGCTGTTTTTAAAGCAATTTAAGTGTCCWCCATGCCTGGCTTATAGCTTTTAAGTGGCTTTTAGCTTTACTCAGCCTGAAAATAAAATAATGTCCTATGGGTGATTATAAGAATTYTTGGCTGTAGCTGCCTTGAGAACTGTTCTATCTGTGGCACACGCCACTGCAGRAGGTGTGAGGGTGATTAAGATGCTCTCCTGGGAAGCTTGAGGTAAGGATTAAATGCTGTAGGACAACACAACCTGCTTGGTCTTTATTTTGGTGTCAAGACTATCACTGTCACTCTCTGCCTCCGATGTGAGAAAGGGAAAGAACAGTTTGGGAAAACTCCAGTTCTTGTATTGTTCTTGGATTTTTTTAACAATTTCAATTAAATTCCTCTTTCCAATTTGAAAGGGGATCTTCTGGCATGCAAAAAATGTTTATTTTAATGCCTAAAGTCCTGTCAGACTCAGCTTAAAGGCTGACTTGGGTATTTTAGAAGGTTTTGGTGGATACGGTTTTTTTCATTCAAAGGAAAGCTGTCACATTTATGCCACGGCTTGGAGAATGTCATCCAAATTTTAGAATCAGGTGCAGCAGGGCAGGTACCTCTGTCCCCGATGAGAAGAGTCTCATGCAGACAAGGAGTGAGCACAAGCACAGCTCTGAGGGAGGAGGGTGGTGACGGTGGCACCACCCAAATTGCTGCTGCCAGGACAGTGACTCAGCTGAGTGACTGAGTCACCGTKTCTCCCTCCCCTTCCTCTGGCCAGGGAAGGTATTGATGTTCTGCTGGTGCCTTGGAGATGTAAATGACAATATTCCCACCATGCTACAGAAGCCAAGGGAACAAAAGTTTCCTCCTCCTCCTCACTGTCCATGTGGACTTGCTCCGGGCAGTCTGATCAGGGGGAAGAAAGGGATGACTAAGAGCCAAGTGAGCTCTGGAGKCAGACCAGTCAGTGTCCTTTGGAGTCAGGGGAGGAGGGCAGGATGCTCCAGAGCATGATTCAAKGCAGGAGGTTCCCGTGGAAGAGATGAGTTTGTGTGGGAGTGGGGATGCCCTACCCTGGACAGAGATTCCATTCAAATGGACAGTCACGCCACATTCTGGCTGCTGCTGGTTGAATCTTGGGAGTATTGATYGAAATCTCAGGATTAGTAGAGGCAAGCAGCAACTCCTACATTTTCAGACAAGATCTAATTGCTTAGAAGAACATCCTGATTAGAGTCAGCAAATCAATATACAGCAATGTAGCTCAAATCGATGAGATAAGGCCCTGCCTGCTGAAAGATCTGCTCTCTGTCAGTGCATTGGGAAATTCCCCCACTTAATGAGGTTTGAAAAATAGTGCCAGGCATTTCATCTGTGTTGAAAATCCCTAGGGAGGCATGTAGTCCTTCCTTCTGGCCTTTCCCTAGCTTCCACTTATCTTCTCAATCCTATGACTTTGTCTTTTAAGTTTTCAGTCATCTCTTTCTTGAATGAACCTTTGTGCCTTCTTGATTGCTCTGTCTGCTCAACCAAACTGCCCAGGTGTTAATTAGAATGTAAAGGTTGCTGTGGTTTGTTCTGCTCTGATTTGGTTTGTTTTCTTAAAAAAAAAATAAAAGCAACTAACCAACCAACCAACCAAAAAACTAATCAATTCTATTTTCTTTGAATTGCTTTCCTTAAGTTACAGAAAATCTCTTTGATGCTCACATATTGTACCATTATTTCCCTGTTTTATACACCTGGGATTCTGGCTTCATCTTGAGTCTTCCTCCACTTTCTGGAATACTTTTTTTTTAATTGTAGCATTTTGGCATGAGATTCTGCCAGTTCACCTGCCTGGCAGTATCATATATCAGTCTGGGAATCAACACAGTGAATAATTCAAATGGTTATTGTTCAGCACTACTTAGAATAGCAAACCTCCATCTATAGATGCCCCAAAATCAATGGGGGATGGATTTCTTCTGTTGCCTGACAGATTAATAATCTTATCCAGTTCATTTCCCGAGATACTATTTTTTTAGTTCCTTGGCCAACACCAGACTGAATTCCTTTCAGCAACTGAGTACAAAACCATCATGGTTTCCCCATCMCAAAGTTTTCCTGACACACAACAATAACAATATTTCTTGAAATGAAATATTCTGACAATGGCTAATGACAGCCTTGCTGAATGAATAAATTACAGAACCTGAGTTGCCCTTGGCTTGCACAATTCTCACTCTTTCCTGGCTGCAGTGCCTACAAATGGCCTGGTCTTCTCCAGGAAATAGGAAAGAAAGATAATTATAATTATGTGTATATACACATTTATATGAATTCTAAGACTRTATGTTTATTGCAAGTCACTCCTAATTTTCTCTGAGGAATTTTGTAGAGGATCACAGACACACTGAAACCTTGGGAAAAAGATATAAGAGCCAAGGACAAGGATAAACCAGATCTGATTTACCACTCATAGCAAAAGTGAAGAAAAAGAAATAAGAGAAATGGACACTTAACATGCTTTCTGCAGATGCCATGTTCCTTCAGACTCATGGTCAATCTTTACATTTATTTACAACCACAAAGTGATGACATTKCACAGTCTGTCATTAGGAAGATATTATCTTTACCAAGCTTTCTAATATATTATATTCATAGAACTGATTGCTATTATTTATTTACTCACTAGCTGCTAAATACTTTCAAAAGTTACTTTTCTGTGTGTTGTCTGAACCCTCCTTTTTATGAGCAAAAAGGTTGGCCTCAAGACTTCCCTAACATGGACCAGGGATTTACAGCTCAGCTTGGTCATTCAGTGAAAAAGGTGATTCATCTTCCAAATCAGAAAAAGAAATAGCACTTGGATCTAGTTTGGATAGTCCCAATCCWTTTATCCTACTAACATTTCTCCAGTTCCTGTCTCCAAGTACCTGGGAYCATTTGCATGTGTACCAAATAAAGTTTTAAA
>CADDXX010000290.1:138588-164383 GCA_902810485.1 Alauda arvensis | reverse complement strand
CTGTGGTCCCTTCCAGCCTGGCCCATTCTAGGATTCTGGGAATATCCAACAAGCAGAAGGAGGCACTCACACCATCCCACTGAATTCTGCAGCTTGCTGTRCTTACAGATGATCCTTTTATTTATTAAATAAATCAGCAGTTACTGTCCTTCCAAGAAAGTGACCTRATTTATCCTGTACCACTGTGATAGGCCTAAAGGAACGATTTGGATAGGGGTGAATTCTGAAATCACTTGAACCCAAAGGCAGCAAGGATTAAAAGCAGAACTGAACATAATATAACAAAATCGTCCTTTGGCCTCTTAGAAAACAGAAAATGTCACATCCTGCACTCTTGTGTGATTTTAGCAAAGGTGGACGAAGGAAGCAAAACCCTCCTTCAGGCCAAGAGTTTAGGAAAAGACTGGGGTTTAAAAATGAGTGCAGTTGGTGGGTGACTGAGCTGAAAGGTCAGCTGCTAAGTTGAGTGATTCCAGAGCTAGACCTGGGGAGCTTAGAGCTAATTGAAGATCTGTTTAACAAACATTGCCTTCAAGTTCTGTGCAGGGTCTCCAAGCCAGAGCAGCTGTACTTTGGTGAATGGTTTGAAAAGAGAAGAGGAGGAGGAGAAATAAAGAGGAGTTAGGACAGGTACTGCAGCTGCTCCTTATGAACCTCAGCAAATGAGAAATCAGCATACGAGTACATCCAGTGGAAATTCCAAGTGGAAGTGACAATAGGAAGGCTAGACTGACAGATTCTGGCAAGMTGGGAGGGCATTGCTAGAAAAGAAGTGGTGGCTGCAAAGCTCAAAGCTCAGGGACTTACCTCTTTCTTGCTTCCCTCCCCCCTTCCATTTCCTCTCCTCAGGAGCAGTTCTTTTATTTCATCCATGAGAAATTGTTTGCTGGGATGCATTCACTTCCAGAGGTGGAAGGGAACAGGAACTGGCASCATTAAGTAATCAGAGAGAAGCTGAGAATTTAAATAATCTGGTGAAAAATCGGGGTGTCCAGTGGGGAAAAYGAGTATGCAAGTGAAATAAAAATAAATACAGCTGAGCAGTAATTGCAGAAGGGATTAATCCTGGGGGAGATGGCAAGATGTACAGTGAGGAATCAAAGTTTCACAGGGGTGTTTCACTGTGTGGGTTACAGAGGGAAGAGAGTGACTTCTGCTCAGGCTCATGTCAATGGTAGCAATGGTCTGGAATGAGATGAAGGCGCAGCAGTGGCCCTTGATCTCACCTCACCCTTCCCTGGAGACACAAGTTGCTCTTTTCAGGTGGTTGAGGTCTCACTAAAGGTCCCAAAATACCTGAAAACTCTCCCCTGGGGTTCTCAGAGCCACAGCTCAGCCAGCAGGGTTGGAAGACATTCTTCATGGGCTTGATGAAATGGGAAATACACTCYGGGGTTGCAATAAAATGAAACTGTTTCCTGTTCTGCCTGTAAACATTCCATAGGAAATTGAGGCAGTTTTCACTGGAGACAAGGAAACTRCCACCAACCAGGAAAAGTTGCTTGAACTGTGAAAAACGGCAAACGTCTCCTTATGGCAAATGCACTGAAATGTACACTTTTATCCAGGGGTTGGAATTACACCCTCTTCTCAGAGAACAGCTGCATGTGCTGGTGGGAATGGCAAAGTTTTGGCCTGGATCCAATTTGATCATAATTACAGAAAGATGCAAGGGTTGCTTGGTTTTATTTTTTTGTTGATGTGGTTTCTTGTGTTTGGGTTTTTTTTGGTTGGTTTTTTTTTTCCCCATTTTGCTTTCTTTGAATATAAATTCTTCCAAAACAAAATTTGGTCACTGGCAGATCAGCCTYGCAAAGGTGCTGAGTACTCTGGCTGTGGTCCAAAATTGCACTTAAGCCCGTGCTTAACTCTGAGGACATAATTAGTCTTGCCAATTTCTGTGGGGCTGTTGACACGCTTAAAGTTAAGCATGTGACTAAGTCCACTGCTGCAAGAATGCTTAGCCCTTTGTAGGGTTAAGCCGAGCTCTGTGCTGCACAAAAGATCTTTTGTTCAGCCTTGAATGACGAGGACAGGCAATGGAAGGAATAAACACCGTTCTTTAAAATAAACATTGTGCTGATCACAGAGATAGCGCACATGTTATTAACGCCGAGGCTGTCATCACATTTTATTAGCAGCGTTTTAGCAGCACRAATGAGATGATTCACTCCTCTGAACCATGTCTCCATTATCTCTTTGTACCTGAAATGCCTGGCTGGTTCTGTGCCATGGTAACTCTGCAGCTGTTGGTGTTTGCATGGACCCTGTGCATCCTCAAGCTCTGCACTCCTGATACACCAAGACAGTCAGTCCTGTGAGGAGCAGCTGAGGGGCTCAGCCTGGAGAAGAGGAGGCTCAAGGGGGACTTTTTCACTCCACAACTCCCTGATAGGAGGGTGCAGCCAGGTGGGGTCAGGCTCTGCTCCCAGGGAACAARGGACAGGACAAGAGGAAATGGCCTCAAGCTGTGCCAGAGGAGGTTCATCTTGGACATCAGGAAGAAKTTTGTCATGGAAAGGGTGGTTAAGCGCTACAACAGGCTGCCCAGGGACGTGGTGGAGTCCCCATCCCTGGAGGTTTTCAAGGAATGACTCAGTGCTCTGGTCTGGTTGATAAGGTGGTGCTCAGTAAAAGAAYGGACTCGATAATCTGGGAGGTCTTTTCCAGCCTAAAGGATTCTGTGATTCTGTGAAGTCAGCTCTGAGCAGGCTGCTGGGTCTGTCTGGTGCAGAGACACCTCACAGAGGCACTGACTTGCCTTGAGGAATGAAGTGACCATGGCAGTGCGAGAGCCTCCCAGCTTTGGGCTTCACTCCTCCCTTGCACTTCTGGGGCTGTGCAGATGCAAATGGGCTGGATCAGATCACCCCGTGTCTAGATCACAGAATTATAGAATGATTTGCATTGCAAGGGACCTTAAAGTCCAGCTCATTCCCARCCCCTGCCACGGGCAGGGACACCTTTCTTTATCCCTTSCTCAGWGCCCCATCCAACCTGGCCTTGARCACTTCCAGGGATGGGGCAGCCACAGCTTCTCTGGGCAAATGTTATGAGCTGCCCCTGAAGGCAAGGGTATCCCAGGTTCTTGTTAATAGATCTCTTGGTATGGGTTAAAGTGAAACAACAAGAATGACTGTGTTTATAAATATGTATGTATATATTCAAGCCTTATTTTAGAACASTTTRTTTGCAACAGGAAGCAGGTYTGTAGCCCTTTTGGTTATKATTATCTMTAGTCATATAKCAATATAAAAGCATAAAARTAACACTTAAGCACCTCCACAAGTGGCAGATTGTTTTGAGTCATTACCAATTAACATTCCAGTCTCCCAGAAACTTTTCTGGGCAACCCKTGCCAATGCCTCACCACCCTCACRGGGAAGAATTCTTTTCTAATATCCAACCTAAACCTACTTTCTGTCAGTCTGAAGCCACTGATAGAGGCCAGTGCACGCTCAGGCAAAGAGTGTGAAAAGTGGACAGGGCCACAGTGCTGGTTTTTCAGATCCCATCACCCTGGCAAGCTCTTGGGCAGGTTCTCCCAAAGCAGGATTTCCCTGCAGAGCAGTTCTCTGCAGGGAGGYCAGTGCAGTGAGGGACTGGTGGTGTGGCATTTTTCATGGTGCACCAAAGGCAATGTGAGTGTTTGCAGGCATTTTTCTCCCTAACATGCCCATTTTTGGTCACACAGTCCCAAGTGAAACAYAGCAGCAGCAGTGGTCAAGTATCAGAGGGAAAGGTAGGAGGAGGAATRGATTTTGCATGTTGTTGAGCTGCARTTGTTGAGGKCTSTAGAGCTGAGTCACTGAACCATTCATGTTAATAATTAAAATGAAGCATTCTTAAAACATAATTAAGAAAAAAAAGCCTGAAGCTTAAATAAATCATCTTCCCCTATTTACTCTTTATGCATTTTTCCATTTCAAATATTATAAGGCTCAGCACTCTCTCCTTTTTGGCCTTAGGTTTTAGTTTCCAGGGCATGGCTGCTTTTTGATTCTYTTAAATTTTGTTTCATTATTGGTCCTAACTACTTTTTAATGGTATTTCTATTGTTTTACTTTTTTTTAATTTGAAAACTGCGATTTTGACAATTACTAATTCCAAACAGAGGGGAAATTATGGACAATYAGCAGATTTCAGAAGACAAATCTGAATTTCAGTGGCCTAAACAGCTGTCACTTCCTAGAGAAGTCCTTTCCAACAGAACAATTTTGGGTTTGAGAGCTACAGAATCATCTGTGAAGTTGTCCAACGCAATCTTCACGTTCAAAAGGACTCCGAAAGGTCTTTGAGAACATATTTATATTTCGATGGGATCTGATGCAATCCTTACCCTGTCTGCAGGCGAAGTCTGCAGCTAATTTCTGCTCAYGATTTACCAGAATTCAGCAGCCTGGAGGGCACAGAGAAAGGCACAGAGCATCTGTTCTGGCGGGTTAAAGGATTAATTTCTGAATACTAGAAATAACTTCTTTACAATTCCATCCCATCTCGCTTCCAAGGGATGTTTGGCAAATTTTAATGAAGTGAGCCTTGCAACACCTCTGTGAGGTTGATGTAAATATCATCCCCATGACAGGTAAATGGCATTATAGCACAGATGAAGACAAAGGCCTGGATTCAGGAAGCATCCCATACAGACATGCATCCTCTCTTAGAGGTGCTGCTGGCAGCATCAGGGGACATTTTTTTTTCTGAAATAATTGAACCTGATCCGGAAGTCATTGCCCAGACACAAAACCCCACTTTTGGCTGGAGGAAATGAGTAGACATTACTCATGGACAGCTCTGGAAACAGTYCTTACTCACAACCAGGCAGAGTCCTCTGGAAGAAACAGAAAGCAAGAACAGTTGTGAAAGAACCTTGGTTTTTTTGACTATCCAAAATGTTTTTCCTTCTAGACTGAAATGAAAGCACACATAAAATTCTGAATACCAGAAGAAAATGGAATTTCAGATCATTTGCCTCATGAAAATTCTTCGTGATTCATATTCTTAACCCTTGTTTTTGTTTTGTAATTGTAGAAATAAGTTTGCAACAGAAAACGAAACTTTTCTCTCCAGGAAGTGAAAAAGATCAGGCTTAACCTGGACAAAATGAAGCAAAGTAAACCCCTCAAAATTAATATTATTGATTGGGTTTTTGTCTTTTCTTACTCTCTGTGTCCTTCAGACTCTGGGAAAAAAATGTGTGAAACATCTTTTTGTTATTCCTTAGCAGCTTCAGATGGTTTTTAAAATCCTCTCTTTGTTTTTTTTTCAAATTTTTAATTTGATAGGCTTTATTAAGCTTGCTATACATCATTATCCATTTGCTTAGACTATAATCAGTGGGGTGAAAAAACTTAAGGGATGGGAAGGCAAGAGATGGTGAAACTGAGAACAAGACTGATTTCCACCACATTTAGCTGTCCTCACTTRGTTTAATCTCTCAGATGAGAGAGATGAATCACTCCCTCGAGGTGCTTGGGACAGAGCCCCACGTGAGCAGCTTGAGCCAGACATCCAATTTTCAGAGAGCTGAGACTCAGTAGGACTAATCCTGCCCCAGTTCCTGCCTCTCCTCTTCCAGCTGGAATTGACAGCTCCAAAGGACAGTCAGCCCCACAGAGCTTCAGTTCCCAGCCCAGGCAGATTTTGAGTGATTTGCTTCTTTAATCATAGCAAAGAAATAAATACCAGTTTGCATGAATTATTGTGTTGTTAATTCATAAATCCATGTACTGAATATGGATGGGTTGGTTGTGGATTCAGCTTGGATGCAAAAACAGCAGAAGTCCAGGGTGAMAGTCCACCAAGTTCAGCATCCAGGCCCATGGAAATGTAAATATCACATTCCATGGAAAACAGGTGAAAAWCAGGTAAATCTCAAGTGACACTCCCCCAGGATACTCTTCCAGTCTCTAACAACCAGCTAAAGATTACCTGAGATAAAGGTGGTACCTTGGAGCTGTTCACATTTTGGCTGCCTACACAGTTTCGATCCCCTGAAAATAAATTTTGGCATGAATACAGCATTCCTTGCAGCCTGCACCTCCAATTCCATGAGGGGCAGAACCTAAGGGATGGCTGGAGTTCCAGGTCTTGGCTGACTGAAATGTCACTCACTTGCCACCTGTGACCAGTGCACTTGGTACAACATGGATTTATTTCAACACAGGATAATTCAGTTTCTCACTTTACTTGCCCATGTGCTGAAGTAACYGAGAAGAGCTGAGTGGACCAGAAGTACCTTGAGTCTGTAGTTAAAGGTCCATCATGTGGGGTAGGAGGAATTTGTAGTCCATGCACTCACAGGAAAATGAGCAAACMAAGGTGGTGCTTCAAGAGAGCAAAATCAGGGCCCAGTTTTTGTGTGAATGCTTGAACACAGGTGTACCTGTGGATGCACACAGAAGGTGAAGCAAGCACTGAAGTAAATACACAGAAATGTTTTCCCTTGGTGTAAATCGGGGCCTTCTGATGTCTTTGCTTAAGAGAAAAGCATGATTCCTAGCTTGGACTGCAGATTCTTTACTTAGGGTTCTCTTGAAAGATTTGAGGAAAATTTAGGTGTAATAGCAATGTTAAGATAATGAGAAAGAAGCACTACAACATCAGAGGAGAAGGAGAGAGGAGAGCTGATTAAGGGTGTCAGTTATAAAAAAMCAGTGGTGGTGGTGGTGGTAGTGCCTTGCATGAAGATCCTTTTTATTTTTCTTCAGAAAAAAAAAAAGATCTACTTCCTGACCAGCTAAATTATTGGATGGAGCAGAAGGTGGCTTCCTCACCCAATTCTGTGCAGGCAAGTCTCTTTTTTTTAGGKGCTGCACTTTAGCACATGCTCAAGGCGAGCTTGGGTCACCATCTAAATATTTTGAATTCAACCATATGCAGAAGCACATTCTTCAGTTACAATCTCAAGCATGTGTCTTGGGGAAAAAGGCAGTTAAAAAATCACTTTGTCATTGAAGTCAGCAATTTTGACTCTGCTCAGAATGTGGGACTGATTGGTACAAGCTGCCATTTAATGCAGCTTGTGTTCAGAGTAGAAGCATATTTTATCATGCCCAAATCTATCACGAGACAAAATTAATCTCTGGCATACCATAGGGATGACTCTGACCCACTGCATTTTTCCCTTGAAAATCAAAATGTAGCATCCAATTTTTATTTAGCTGTGGGAAAACCAAGTAAATTGGGGTTTTTTTTTAATTTTACTGAATTAATTTAGAAGTGACATAAGCAATGTATAGACAAACAGTGACTATAAACAATTTAAAAAAGTAAATTGTCAGACATACAAACAGTCTTGCTGTTGWTCATTTGTCTACTGGCTACATAGAAAATAAACTTGGTGTAACTCTKCCCTGGCTCCTGAGTTATACTTGTTACTTTGGCAAATCCTTTTTTAATCACTAAATATGAAGGCTAAATGGAGAGGAAGGTTTTGAGTGGTGCAAACAAAAAAGGCCTTGATTTAGGAAATCAAATAAGCAAGTATGGATGGAGTCCTGCTTAGAAGAACCCACTGGGCTTCTCTGGTTTTAATCCAAGCATAAAKCCAGCAAAGCATAAGCTCTAAAAACCTTGTCCTGGCTGGACATGTGTTTTGGGTGAAATCAGCAGCATGTACATTAAATTTTCAGAGAACAGATCCAACTAAAAGGAAGAGGAGAACTTGAAAGCATTATCTGCAATTTTCACAAAGTTGCAACAGCTTAATTTAAAATTATATTGTTCCCATGCCTTGTAAATTGGTCTGTGCTTGAGTATCTCTGTAATAATTTGCTGGGATAAATTTGCTTTCATGTTTGAGATATTAAAGAACACTTTGCTTACTTGGGAGGTTAGTTTTGCAGGGAAATAGTTTGATAGAAAATGTGTTATTTTACATCCAGATAATACAAACCAGATTCCTGATGTATTGAAGGTGTTGGGACCAGGCCATGCCATGACCTATGCTGGGACAGATGTGGGAGACTCCATGTGAGCAGGGAACAACCTCAAAAAAACCCCATATATCTGGTGCCTGATGGAATCTGAATCCAAGCAGTTTTCTTGTCCAGCAAATGAATTTAATGTTTATTTAATGTGAGACTGGACAGACTGAAATCCCATCCATCCTTGTGCTCCTCCTGTTGTCACATCCACATCAGCCTGGCCATTGTGGAGACCACATGGACAGAGGCATTGCACTGACCATGGTGGCACAAAACGAGGCAGGAAGCTGATTCCCAGTCATGGCAGAAAGATCCAGAATTTAAACATGTCAAACAGGAAAAGCAGTCATTGGTAGYCTTTAAATAAAGAGTTTGGACACATCCCATCAGAGCATCTTTGTGGGGGCTGGGGCTGCGCTAATGCCAGAGTTTGTTGAGATGTAATTTATGGGAAACTATCTATTAAAARTACTGAGCCATAA
This sequence comes from Alauda arvensis, assembly GCA_902810485.1. NCBI lineage: Eukaryota > Metazoa > Chordata > Aves > Passeriformes > Alaudidae > Alauda > Alauda arvensis. Next base: position 155,973 of record CADDXX010000290.1, on the reverse strand, counting down.
TGAATTCTGTCAGAATTTATCACAATAGCATTAATTAGGAGGCATTTTGTGGGCATTAGTGAAGCTCTCACAAGTATTTTCCAGATATCTGACAATAATTTAGCATTAGTCAGGCATGAGTTAATGGACACCAAAGGCTTTATTCCCTTAAAAATCCCTTCTTGTTTGGTAAGTCCCACTGCCATTATATCATTTAATATTCATTTTCATGACACTAATCGTGTGGTATTGATTCAGATATTGCACATTACCATTGGGACTCCATTTTAATTCAGTGTGACTGCAGCATTAAGATGTAAAACAAAAGTGTTAGCATTTTAAGCTAAAAGTCCGACTAAAACATTTCTATTTAGTGGAATTCTGCTGCCACCATTGAGTCAAGAAGTCAATCCAGATCTTCCTTATGGGTGCAGATTTGTAAACAAATGTCACAACACCTTTTATTTTAGCAGCCAAAAGGATTTCTGAAGTATTTAGAGGGCCCAAAGTATGGTAAGGTTCTCTGCTAAAGTAAAGGACCTTTACTTTGTTACCAAAAGGTCACTGGGATATTTGACTTTGATTTCAGTGGCTGCAAAACCATCTCCAAAGAATTTGCCACTTGTTGCAATATTGAAATATTGCCAAAAAATATTGAAACGGTGTTGTTTCACCAAGGGAAGACTAAATTGAGACTTCTCTCTACTGGACTTTCTTTTCTACAATTAAGCCACAAAGCAAATGCCCCAAGAGGAGTGAAAAAAGCACTTATTTTCCCTTTCTTTTAATATCTGTGTGTCTCCCACCATGGCATTATCATGCCAYATAAGCAAAGGACAGGAACCTTGTTCTGAGTATAAAAATGTCTCATTACAGTGRAAATTCCAGACATGTGGCTTTTAGGATAGTGTCCTTCTGGTTTTTGGTTTTTTTTTCCCTGAACCTAGTGTGGGCCCACGGAAATCTCTTAAAATTCAGCTCTAAACTTCAAAATTCTGTACATTTCTGTTCATATATATTACTCAAGACTTTTCTTGTTTATGCTAATCTGCTAAAATTTATGCTCACTGAGGCTTGTACGCTTTTTATTTTTAAGAAAAATGAGGTTTGGTCACTCTAATTAAACTATAAGGAAGTTGTTTTGATTTTTTTTGCTGAGCTGTGGCTATGGTTATCAAGAGCAGCACACAATTAAATACACTTCCCCCCATTCATTATGGCTGTGAGATGCCCCTGCTTAACTGTTTTTATTAAGGAGAAAAACAAATCATCATTTTGAAGATGCTGTGATCAGTGGGGAAGAAGGGAAGAAGTCTTTTACACTGTCCAAATTTAAATTTGTTAACTTAGAATTTACTTCTAACTGGAAGCAGTGCTCAAGATGATTAGACACTCAAGGTACTGAGGAATAGAGGTGAATTTAAAATCCATTCTGGTACACCCAGAAACCATACCCTTACTTTTTAGGCATCYATTGTTTATCTGAGGAAGAGAGAAAAACCAGAGGATAGAGGGAAGATACAGAAGATATGAAAGTGAAAGATAAATGGGAAAGAAAAATCAGCTTCTGTGTGCATGACAGGGATAAAGTTCTGCACACAATCTGCTTCTGTGTGTGGAACTAGGACAAAATTCTGCCCAGAACRTTTCCAAAGTTGTTTCCAAAGCCATCAGTTCTAATAAAACGGTGGAATCTGGACCCTGGGTCATTTCTCTTCTGGCACAGAGGGCTCAGTCTGACTGCACATGCAAACAATGCWGAGCAGAGAAAGAAATCAGGCAGCTGCTGGATGCCACATCTCTCTAGGTTCCCTCAGATCATCTGCATCTCTCTGCTAAAGGAGATAACCTGACATGGTTGTGCACRCTGGAACTCATTGTGGAATTCCATGGTGATCCATCCCCACTTGTGCTTCCTGAACGAGCTGCAGCTACTGAGATCAGATACCAGAGTCTGCTGAGACCTCTCCTTTATGCCTCTCAAACCTGCTGAGAGAAGCACAGAGCAAAACCTAGCAAGCAGCAGAGCATCTTAGCACCTCCTAGGAACAAAATTGCCATAGTTCTGCTTCACAGAGCAGAGTGAGAGACTGAACTGAGATTACTGTTAAAAGCTCTAGAAAGCATTTTTTAGATGTATCTCCCCAAGAAGTCTGGCAGATTTGCAGCATCCAAAGCTGCATTCTGTACACCACTGCAAAAGTCTCATCTTTCATAGCCCAGACACATGAACATTTACGAATGTAAGAACATAAAATTTTGGTTGAAATATTCAATATAAATTGTCTCCACAACATTCTTCTTCAGATATGCTTTTAAATTCAAGTACTGAGTTTGTGTCCTCAGTATTCCTAAAGAYGTCAGCTTTTCTTGGAAGCTTGAAAATCTCCTGAGGTTTTTAGGTTAAATTTATGAGTTCAGCATTGTCATAAAGATTTTGATAATAAAGTTGTATGAAAACTGTAATTCTGAATTGCATCATTTGGCCAGCCACAGCAGCTCTCTTTTCTACTCCTGGCCGGTGCCAAATCTACATAAAGATACWTATAAAACCCTGCAGAGAAAGCTGAATAAGAGATCAGTGCCAGCTGGGAATGCTTTGTTCCCTTTTGCTGCTATTTTGTCCTTCAGGGCTGCTCCTGTAGCTTAGGAAGAGCAAATAATGATGAATGTAAATTCAAGTCTTTATAGATACCTGACTGGTAGATCCAGATTCTTTTGCACCAAAGTTATGTATGGGAAACTTTTCCTGAACCTGTGAAAAGGCAGCCTGAAATATAAGTCAATTCTGAGATGTCTATAGATCACAGACTATGGTGTAGTAAAGCATTGCTCTGTGCAGGGTGTCCCATAGAAAAAAAAGGCATGTATAGAAAACTTTAGGCATGCTTTGGCCATTTGCTTAGAGAGTTCTTACCCTGCTACTGTTAGGAAATCCTGGTTTTTGGGGCCACAGGGTGAGCCATTGGTTTGCTGTAGCATTGTGCCATGAATTTCTCAGAGCACAGGATTGTGCCCAGATGGTTCTGGAATATCCCCAGTGAGGAGACTCCACACCCTCTCTGGACAATATGTTCAGGTCTCAGTCCCTGCCCAGGGAAGAAGTTCTGCCTCCTGTCCAGGTGGAACCTCCTGGGCATCAGTTCCTGCCCGTTCCTCTGGTGCCATTGCTGGGCCCCAGGGAGCAGAGCCTGGGCCCTGCTCGGAGCCCTCCCTGCTCACAGGGACACCCAGGGCTGAGGGCCCCTCCAGTTTTGAGTCCTTTCTTGGATGTTGTCATTTGACAAGAAACTTACTCCGGGCATTGGAACATCTCCAACAAAATATTCTTCAGTGGTTACAATCCAAACATGAAAATTGAAAATAAACCTTGTAATCCTCACCCAAACACAGCACTGAGCAAGGGCCTTACCAGACAGACACTGATTTTTCCTAGAGGTCTAGGGTTTAGTTCACCACAATTTCAGTGTGCAAAAAGCTTTCTATTCTGGGAATATAGAGCTCAGCAGGCTGATGGAATCAGCACTTTCTTTACCACCCCAGTCCATCACCAATATKCMGGACTGGCTTCCTCAAGCTGTACTRTTTGATGAGTAGTTTAGCAGCAAGGATCTTGTACAGCATTTGTTACTAATGAATTTCAAACCAAACCACGTCTGTTTCTGTATTATGTTCTCTAATTATCTCAGTCTTGGTGTGGTTTAGGCTGGGGAAGCAGTTCCACATGGCAGCTGAGAACAAAGCAGCACAGACTGTTCTGCTTGGCAACATCTGGGAGCTCAGAGTAACATTACCTAAAGAGGGAAGRGTTCAAACCTATTCATTGTTAGGCTTGTGGCATCATAAAATCATGTTGGGATTCCCAAAGCCACGAAAATTTTTCTTCAGATACTTTCAGTAGAATCTGCTTGTGGTCCCTCTTATTTGTTTTGGAAGGAGTCAGTGTTGGATCCTTCTGGGTACAGACAGACACTTGTCCCAYGTTGTCACTTAGAGAATGTACTTGMTACRTTCTGCTCACTGAAGAACAAATTTGGGGTTGGCCTGAAATGATGCAGTGACTTTGGCAAAGCTTTTCAGAAAATTTYTATAAGAAGAAACTGTTTAGATTGCTCAAGTGGAGCAAGGATCTGTATCCATTTTTATGAGAACACCATTTTGGATGTGAGGGACATTTTAGATGTGAAGAATTAGTTACCCTTGTCCTATTCCACATTATCCATATCCACATTAAGGATATTATGATTTAAATAGGTGGGAGAAGGTTCCTCTGCTGGCTGCAGTTCACAAAAGGATCACTGCCCGATTCAGGGCTGTCCAAGACACGGGGAAGAGCAGCTGGAGCTTGGTGTTCTCCCTGTAGTGGTTGGGATAATCACCTGGAAAAGGGAATGCCCTGGTTCTTGTYCCTCTGCCAGTGATCACTCCAGCTTATTGTGAAAATGCTTCAAAAGGAAGACTGAAAACTGTCCAGAGCATTCTGGGAACTGGGAATTTGACACTTCTCTATGGGAGAAGGCAGTGAATCTAAATCTCTGGTACTTTGGGTAAGCAGCTTAAGCACTGGGTTAGGTAGAAAGAATGACATTTCTTTGTTATTTTTCAGTGTTACCTAATGAAGCTTTTCATTTCCAATACTTTGCTTTTATTAGTATTGTCAGCAATGAAAACAAAAATATTTCCATTGACTCATAATGACTTTTTTTCACAGAATCACAGAATAYGCTGAGTAGGAAGGGATTTGCTTTTCTAAGAGAAAAAAGRAGAAATCTCTTATGTTTGAGGCTAAATGTTTTGTTTGTTTGGACTGAGAACTGAAAAGTTCATTATTTGCACAAAGTATTAACTGAGGGTAAGTGCTTCATGGGTTTCATAAAGATTTGARTATCATCTAGAGAGAAAGCAAATTCTAAGTGCTTTGGAGGATTGGATCAGATTCTGAAAGATCTTGAAAAATTGGCAAACCATTCCAAGGTAAACARAAACATTCTCAGTGAAGCCAAGTACAAAGTGATACAAATAAGAAGGAGCAGATCTAAAGCAAAAGACAATTCCCAGGCAGAAGTGCTACCAAAAAATATGGGGATAGCTGAGTGACAGAGCATCAGTGACATGAAGCTGTGACAACAAGAAAACATAAATTTCTCTTAGTGATGCATTCAGAGATCCTTCATTGACAGAAGGGGTAAGATTGAGTCCCCCTTCATTTTTGAGCAGAGACTTAGGTTATCTATATATTAAAGAAGGGAATGAGGGGTGTTTTACTTTCTTCACAATCAAGTGTGGCTACAGAAGGGATTGTTGAAGTTCTCACAATCCTTTATTTGTTTAATGTTATTTCTCAGGGCATCCAAGTCAATGTTGGTAAGAAATGGAAATATCCTGGAGGGTTGTGTTTGCTCATCACCACACACACAAATCCTTCCTGGGTCTTCCAGCCCTGCGCAAGAGGTGCACAAGGAGGTGAGGATTCTCTTCAAACCACCCACAGCTGCAATTCCAGCTACCAAACTGCAAAATTGTCCTGGGGGTAGTGCTGTCATGGCATGGCATGAAAACCTTGCAGTCACTCCAAGGCTTCTGTGGAGATCAGAAGTGATTTCTCAGCAGACAGCCCACAGAGAGGAGGAACAGGGCATCTGACCACTGCAAATAGACTTAGTCAGGGTTGGTGGAGTAAAAATGAAGCAAACCATGTAGATCTAAGAGACTTTTTCCTATTCTTTCTATTACTAATGCACTGCTGCTTCTGTTTCCTATTACTTTGTGTTCCCTTTATATCACTTGAACAGTTCAAAGGGCCCATAAAACAAGTGTCAATAACCTTTATGCATTCTTTATGTGTTCAGACTGCCTAAAAGGGCTGCAGGATAAATAAGAAGGCCCAAGGTGTGAAATTAAACTCTGAACTGGGGAATAGAAAATACATGTGCCTGGTTTATGGCCTCCACAAATGGAAAGAAATTGGTCAGGATATGAATCTTCTATATTTGGTACCAGGAATATATTAGAGTGGGGGTGGGGAAAGGGTGCTGAATTATCCCTCAGTTTTATCAGCTCTCCCYTTTTCTGTATAAGAATTACCAGGACTAAATTACAGCTGGGAGGTCTGGGCAAAAGTGACCCAAGAGACTCATCCTTGGATTTCCTCACTGGGCAACAGGTGTTACTCATGTTCAGCAACAAGACTTCCTTAGTCCAGGCCACAAGAGGACACAGATAGTCTGAAAACTTTCCTCTAAGCAAAGCCCAAGAAGTAATTTGAGTTACAACTTAGAGGGAAATAAACCCTCTTAAAACTCAATGGCTTTCTCCCATACTGGGAGCAGGGCTGCCAAGATTTCTGCCCATTAAGGCTTTTTATGGGCAGTTTCTAAAGCCCTGCAAATGGGGATTTCCAAAGGAAATACTGACACAGATGGAACAACAGCAGTGTGAATGAGGCTGCAACAACACTGCTGGGTCCCRTAAAGAGGTAGGAAAGCATTCACCTGGAATCTGTGTTTGGCATCACGCACCCCCTCACTCTTCACATCTTTCAGCATTTTGTGCTCAGCGCAAAGAGAATAACTTTGCTTCCTGGGCATCTCTAACATTTTCTGTGCCTGTTATCCTGGTGGCTTTCCTCCAAAGACAATGGGCACGATCTTTTTTATTATTATTTTTTACAAATTGTAATTTTTTCTGTTGGAGAAAATTTTGAGTATTATGAAACTAAACAGATCTAAGCATATCAAAATGAAACCTCAGAAAGTGTACACAATTTGTTGTAGAATGCGTGTTGCTCAACTCTGAAGGRCAGAAGCAGAACTAGAAAACAATCCAGATTTCAAAATATCCTTTATTCCTGTGATCTGGTTTGGAATMAAGGATTTTGGTCACTTAATGTGARTAGAGCRTGCTGACAGATGCAGAACTCTGTACTGTGCTAATRTTTACCTCAGGCTAGTGTGGGAGGGAGAACTCACCTGACAGGGATGCAAATGCACCCCCTGGATAGCCATTCCTGTAGCCCACATGGGATATCAGTGCTATTTAGTGTGGGATCAATCAGTCACAGAGTGGTTTTGAGGTTAAGCATTTGTCAAGAGTGAAAAAGGGACTGGAAACTTATGTAATGAATCATATAAAGATCAACAGCTACAGTTACATCAGGAAGAAGTGGGGGAAAGAAAAATGCATCCAAGACTTACTGGAAGGAAAAACAAAGCCTGATGGTTTAGAGTATAATCCCTCCTCCAAATGAAGCATAAAGGAATCAATTCCCATTTGATCATCAAGGTTCAATTAGTAACTTCCTGAAAATGAGCTGCCTACTGCAGGGCACGCTAAGAGAAAGGATACAGGGATGGCTGGGCTGGTGATCCAATGTGGWACTGCTCCTGTGCCATGCTTACTGAACCTTTCAGGTGACACTGTAGGGACAGAAATTAGACTCTGCAAACGGCTCCCACCATGGAACAATGCCACAACCAAATATGGTTTGGCTTTGCACTTCCAGAGGAGGTTGTAGCAAGGTGGGAGCTGGTCTCTTCTCCAAGGCAAGTAGTGACAGGACAAGAGGAAATGGCCTCAGGATGCACAGGGGGASGTTCAGGCTGGACATAAGGAGCAGTTTCTTCTTGGGAAGGGTTGTGAAATATTGGAACAGGCTGCCCAGGGTGGAGTCCCCATCCCTGGTGCTCAAGAAGCCGTTGGATGTGGCACTCAATGCTCTGGGCTGGTTGACATGGTGGGGATTAGTCACAGGCTGGACTTGATGATCTCAGAAGTCTTTTTTCCAATCTCAGTGACTATGTGATTCTCTGCCATGTAATTCACATTGAAAATAAGAACTGTATCTCCAGAGTGAGGAAATTTATCTATGAAAAGGTATCTCCACAAAGGCTGGGCACACTGGAGCCCCAGGGCCCTGGGCTGGAARGAAAACAATGCCTTTAAGCTTAGTTTCCTTTTACTGTTAGAGAGCCCATCTTGGGAACTTGGGAAAGCATACTTTACAGGGATACTCAAAGGAAACACATTAGGAACAATTATTTTTATTTTGAACAAGAGTTCCAAGAAGTTTCAAAGGAACCTTATTAGAACTACAACTATGAACTAGAAAAATTCAGCATTACATGCTTTGCTTGTAGCAATATGTCAGCAAAACATTYTTTTTCCTCATGTTTCCTATGAGCAGCACAGTTCAGTCAGTAAGGTCCTTATTTATAATGCACTCATGCACCAGGTGGGATTTCCTTATATAAGAGTGCATTTAGGTTTATCTACTCCAGACTTGTTCATAATTAATAATGAATAATTCTGGGCATGATTATGTATCCCATTTCTCCAAATGAAAAAGTATGCGCATACCAAATTTGTATTTAGTTTTGAGCTACCAGCATCTATGTTTGCACAAAATCTTGAGAGAAAAATACTCATATTTGCCTCTGTGATACGCAGGGCAAGAGTTGGAGTGCATGAACATATTTTCATGTGCAAAGGAAAGCACACACAGTGGCCTAAGGGACAGTGAGGCAAACTGGAAAACTGAAGTACAACAGCTACAACAATCAGTGGGGAGAGGGTAGGAAATGACAACCCACTATTTCTTCTTCAGGGAGCAAAGGGAAAGGAAACAACCTTCCAAAAGTCTTCCCAAGGAGGAAAGAYAGAAATTTCTGGGCTGCATTCAAGGCCCTGTGGGCAGCAGGGGAGGGGGGATTCTGCCCCTCTGCCCCGCTCTGCTGAGCCCCCCCTGCAGGGCTGCACCCAGCCCTGGGCCCAGCACAGCAAGGACAGGGAGCTGCTGGAGCCAGGCCACAGCAGGGACACCAAGGCCATCAGAGGGATGGAGCAGCTCTGCTGGGAGGAAAGGCTGAGGGAATTGGGATTGTTCAGCCTGGAGAAGAGAAGACTTTGGGGTGACCTCATTGTGGCCTTGCAGCACCTGAAGGGAGCCCACAGGAAAGACGGAGAGAGACTCTTGGCAAGGGCCTGGAGTGACAGGACAAGGGGCAGTGGCTTCACACTGACAGAGAGCAGGGTTAGCTTGGATATTGGGAAGAAATTGTTCCCTGTGAAGGTGGTGAGGCCCTGGCACAGGTTTCCCATAGAAGCTGTGGCTGCCCCTGGATCCCTGGAAATGTTCCAGGCCAGGCTGGATGGGGCTCTGAGCACCCTGGTCTGGCGTAAGCTGTCTCTGCCCTTGGCCCCCTCCTCAGGTGACACATCTGTAAACAAGGGCAGTGTTAGTCACTCTGCATTGTTGGACCATGAAAATCATACTGGGTTTTCTGTCAGGTGTCTCCAGGTTTCAGCATGCACACACGAGTTATGCTCGTGGCCTACAAGGATAAGAAGGAACTGTCAGGAAGCAATAAAATCCTATAATAAGCAGTATTGTATCATAACTCTGGAAAGTAGCAATACATTTGGAAAACATTAGGAAGCTTGCAAATGGATATGAAGATTAATTTTCATATTTTGTTTTTCTTTTCAGAAATGCTCTAAAATTATAAACCTCTTGATTTCTGGAGAAGACCATGTTTAGTCTTTTTGGAGCAATCCACTTAAGTAAGTTTTGTTTTAAACCAAAGAAAATATGCYCTTATTTACACCCAGTTGACCTCTTCAGGTTCAGTGGACATTTACAAATGGACAAAGGGGGTAAATTTGTTGTGTGGCTGCTTTATCTAARTCCATGAACCAACCATCACATAACTGTGTCTTCCACAGGAATCCATCCAGCCTGCACAGCTAAGATGTGGTAACCCACAGGAGGTAAAGCCCTTCATGGGGCAGAGGAAAGTGTAGCTTCAGGAGGCAACCTCAAGCCTGAGAACTGCAAATAACTTTGTTGTGGTTTAACCCCACACAACCACTCACTCTCYCCTATCCCAGTGGGARGGAATAAAAGCTGGAATTGKMTGGGTAAAAGGCAGAAAACTTGTGGGTTGGGATAAGGACAGTTTAATAGGGAAAGCAAAAGSCAGACAAGCCAGCAAAGCAAAACAAGGAATTAWTTCACCCCTTCCCATAAGCAGGCAGCTGTTCAGGCACCCTCAGGAGAACAAGGCTACATCACACACACCTGGGGAAAAAAAAAATGCCATCACTTCAAACATCCCYCACYTCCTTCTTCTCCCCCCAGCTTTRTAAGYTGAGCATGATGCCAAAGGGTCTGGAATGTCCCTTTGGCCAGCTGGGATCACCTGTCCTGGCCATGTCCCCCCAAACTCCTTGTGCACCCTCCTGGCTGATGGGGTGGGGTGAGGAGCAGAAAAGGCCTCAGTGCTGTATTTTGGTATTATGCCATAKAATAAGCACTGATAACAGAATACATGGAGTTGCACTAATTCCAAGGCCTTCTTCAGACTCTTGCAGTATCCACAAAATTCACACTTCCTTAGCAATGTAATCTCATGGCATGTTCCTGTATTTTTGGCAGAATATACTAACCAGTGTCTTCTTCATTGTCAGGATAATCCTCTTGAAGCCTCTTTTTGCAAGTGATTTTTTTTAATGGATTGTACATATTTTATTGGTGCAGTAATCATCTTGTTTCTGAATATTTCATCCCTCCCAACAAAACCTGTGGGGTGGTTTCTGCAGAGAATCCTCCTATTTCACCTAGATCCGTGTGTTTTGGGGAAATGAAGTGGCATCATGTTTTCAATAATTAATGGTAAATAAATTTCATAGAATATCCTGAGTTRGAAGGGACCCAGAAGGATCACTGAAGTCACACTCCTGGCCCTGCACAGGACAGCTCTTAGTTATGCTAGTAAAGAGCAGCTGGGCCTGGTATACATCCTTTTAAAATCCATAAATTAGGATCATATCTTTTCTAGCTTTGAGTCTGACCCTTATTTCYAGGGGTGAAAATTTCTCTTCTTTGGCATTTCTAGTCCTGCAGCTTCTCTGTCTCTCACTTGTGACCCCTAAATTCCCTATTCCTGAGGGAAATGTCACAATATTACATAGAATAATTATGGTTCGAAAAGACCTCAGTCCTTTTTCAGACAGAAYTCCAGTGTTCCTGTTTTCCTCAGGCACTGCCCTCTCCATGAAGGCAGCCCTGCTGCCTGGCCATCTGCACTGCCACTGSCTGGGGACAACAGCAGCATAGCAATCACCATGGTGGGGTTATCTGATAGCCATTAAATGTAATCCAGRTTAGCAGAGCAAATACTTCTGAGTCTGCCTGATGGCTTTGCMCTGCAAGGCCGAGCTGTGGCGAATCTGGAACTTGGCGCTGGCGTTTTTGTGTTCACACTCAGGTGCCACCTCAGGGCCCCAGCCCAAGGGGACTTGGAAGCAGCTGAAGTGACATTCTGGGCACATAAAAGCAGTGTTTGGCTGCATGTCTGTGCATCTTGACCCTTTCAAAGGCAAGGTGAAACTGTTTTACACAGGGTTTGTACCTGCTGCTCTTTAAAGGAATACTTTTCTCATTTGCAGCATCAATGCATTTAAGCACTTTTTCTTGTTTCACCTCTCTGTGACAGACCACAAAGCAGAGAGGGGCTGGACTGAGAAGACACTGTCTTTCCCCTTTTTCTAAAAGATCAAGAAGGAKCTTTCACATGTTTAATTTAGAYTGCAATTTCTTCACTTGGCTTGTTATTCAGATGCTCAACCTGCAGTACAGCAAGACAGATAATCAAAGATATGTCTTGCTCCCAAACACTAGAGATTAGCATGATTAATTGCATGGAGCCTTCTAACAGCTCACAAGTAACTTTTCTCTTGAAGCTCAGTTTTTTCACTATCTGGAAGCAGAAAGAATGCATTTGTCACCTGACAGAAGAATCCCTTGAGCTGAACACACGGGTTTTTTCCTGGAGGATCCCAAGTGCTGTAGAGGAAAGTCTGTCATGGCCCAATCCTTATCTTTGGCTGGTGCTGTGGTACCCTCTGTTCTTTTTGAGGACTGCTGCATTGGCACAGAGCTTGTTACCTCAGCGGAGTGAGAACAAGCTCTCCCCTCCTCACAATTATCAGTCAGGGATCTCTACAGTTGTGTTTTTATCCAGGGAATCTTCTCAGCCTTCAGAACCTTTCTTTTGGCTGCTGAGAAGTCCTACCACCCAAGTACAAGGGAACATGATTAATGTGTTTGTRTGTCAGCCTTCCATGTTCAGCCTGGGATGACAGCCTGGGATTTCCCACTGTTGCTAAACTGCTCTGCTTATGAACTTTCTAAATTAACTTTTCCCACAAATCCTGATAATTATATTTTCCACTTAGCTCTCGCTCACACTTGCAGCYTTCTGAAAAGTATTCTTGGGCAGAGACAGACAAAGCAGGTGGAAGAAGTGAGGTGCCCCTGTCCCAAAGAACTTCTAATTCCTTTGGACTTCCCTGAGGAGCTTTTCCTCTGCTTTGAACCTCCTGAAAAGCCAGGTGTTCATGCATCCACGATGGGTGAGGACTGGCCAGGTAYAAATGATGGAGACATCATACCCTCTAGTGGCAGGAATATCTGTCACTCCAGCGCCTTGGGAGAAGCATTCCAGGATTCTGGAGGCTCATAAGGGACAGCCAAGTGGGTGGTGGATGTCACTTAAACTCTTGTGGAGCAATCCTTTGTAATAATATATTGACATCTCAAGAATGAAATAGAAAGATTTGCCCAGAAAAATGAATGCCAAATTTGTGTCCTCAATATCATCAAGAGTCCCCTTATTGCTGGCTACTTCAGCATAAACCAGAAATAACTGCAGCAAAGGCACTTTTTTGTTGTTATTTTCCTCTTTTTTCTCTCTTTTTTTTTTTCTTTTGTTCTTAGATAATCTCAGCTGCTAACCCAGAATTACCACTAATTGTATGAAATWAGGCAACCAAATATCAGACACATCCCACGCCTAGTTTTCATCAGCAATATATCATTCAGCGTTAAACAAAAAACAATCTGTAGGAAGCAAAGCATCCTAGGTTGTGGCATTATTAAAAAYATAAACTTAAGGATTGACTGAGAACAGGAAGAGTGTATTACCTGACATTTGAGCTCATATCCCTCTAGGTAGTTTTGTTCTTATACAACAACAGTTGCCTCAGTAAAGTYAGGGGAGGGATAAGCATGTTTAATTCATGCCTGCTCACACATAGGAGGCTGCAGAAAGCTGCTTGTGAGTTTGCTTTTCAAAGTCTGGTGTTTGGGGTTTGCTCAGCTATTTGCCTAAGGGCAGGATAACATTCCTGTGGCATGTGCTTTCTTGAATTCCACATAATATGAGGGTTTTTTGGGTTTTTTTTGGTCTAAAACCAGAGTTTAAAAAAAAAAGGAAAACCCCTCCAACTGCAAGAAATAGTAAATGATAGCAAAAGATAATAGGGCTTTACCTGGGCTCTGTGATGAAGAATATATTGTTTCTAAGGTTTGGCAGTGGCAAACTGGTGTAATAACCTGTTATTTATTGCAGTGCTGATCCAAATCAACATCCGACTTTCAGGTTCTCCATCACATCATTCAAAGCGAGGTCATTGCATTTCAGCACTGCTGAGAGAGCTGACAGAGTCGTGGTTTTGTTGTTGTCATGTCAGTCCRTCCAATTCACTTTGCTGCCCTGCATGAACTAGTTAATCCAGCATTTTGTCATTGATTACACATGTCTGGCTAAATTCTGCTCTCTTCATTACAGAGATCCTCTGAAGAAGATTTACCACAAGGTTCTTTGCTTCTCCTGCTCTTGCCATGAGCCAGAATGCWTCAGTGACCCCCATCACCACAGGCACAGCACTCTGCACTAATCATTACACAGCCACCCATGTGTCAACACTGACCAATGGAGAATSMAGYAATTATARAATAATYAAATAAAATAAATAGACTTRCTTTTGCCATTTAAAAGTAGCACAMGATGCCCAAGTRTCTTCAGCCACAACTTTGTGTCCTYGCCAAAAAMCAGATTAATTAACATAAGAAATGCAGMATTTTCAAATATTTCTTTTGCAGAGCTGTGCTAATGGTCCAGCTKCAAGCTTTGGCCTGGTGTGGCAGGCTGGGGACACACATCTATGTGCTATCCCACCAGGGAGCCAAGAGTTAAATCCCAGAAAAAACTCCGGCTTGCACAAACCGGGACCAACATCTCTCCTAAGATGAAAAGGGGTAACAATTATTGGGACATGATACAGACACTAATAAATGGCATCTGGGGAAAGACAAGAGATCCCTCAAGGTGCCCTTTGGGGGGAAAAAACTAAGATGAGTCTTTGTTTTATTAAGCATCAGAGATTCTGCCCAGCTGAGCCTCATGGCACAAAGCCGGTAGGAATCATGCTTCAGTAGTCCTGCTGCTTGTGAAATGGCTAATTTCACAATATATTTGGAAATCCTTATTAAGGATAACATTGTTTACCCTTCTCTACAAGGAGAGTTCAAAATCATTGTTTAAAATCCTCATTAAAAGGTTTTCATACACTGACTGAAAAATAACAAAACTGAGAGCAAGGAGCAGGTCTGGCCATGTGTGTGTGATGTAAGGGAAAGAAAACAAATTATGAGGCTTGGGCAAGAAGCAGAGRAGAGACATGAAGGAAACAAAAAACTCATCAGGGAAAGAAGATTCCTGGATTGAGGACATCCACTGGCAGGGTTGAGGGATTGTGAAAACACACCAGGGACAGGTGAGGTGTGAGAACTGAATATGGATGGAAAGCCAAGGTATCAAGACCAAGAGAAAGGGCCTGGGTTTTAGTTTTGGAGCTTGGCTGACACAGTGGCACTGGAACCCTTCCTGCTTCAGAGAAAAGCTGTCAGCAACTGAAAACCTYTTATGGTCCAAACTTCCCTGGCTTTTTGCAGCTGGTAAAAAAAGAAACTGAATGGGCTACAAGTTCAAAATGGTCTTTGGAGAYGTACTTGTTTTTCCAAGAAATGTGGGCATTACTCATGGCCTGCACTTTTTTCAAACAGCAAACTAAAGCAGGCCCTGCTCCCTCTTCAGTTAATAGCAATTATTCAACTGATATTGAGGGACTTARTCCAGAATGAGACAAAACACTGGTKYTCCTCTAGGTAGCTACACTGGCCTTAAAAACCACTTATAAGACAAATAAAACTCCCAGCAATCAGTGTCCTAAGATATCACCTCATGCTACTTCTGGGAATATTGTTAGAATAAACCGTATGCCAAGCAAAACATCTYTGAAGAAGGACAAAAATGCCTTGTGGGCAGAAAGGAGTGAGGAAAATGTGTGAGAAGCATGCAGCAGACACAAGRTGAGAGCAGGAGGAGGGAGAGGCAGTGCTCYAGGCACCCAAGCAGAGATTCYCTGCAGCCCATGGAGGGGGCCACTRTGCTGATTGCCTAAATCCTATGAAYTAAGCCTCTTAATGAAAAGTTCCATTAGAAAATAAAAGTGAAATTTCAATTACTTAGGTACTATAGCTTCTGGACTGATGAAGGTGAGGACTTATACTCCTTTTCCAACCATTTATTTTCTTCTCTTAGGGAAAAATATGTTCTTTCTTTAATTTTCTCTGAATATTTYACTTCATTCTCTATGACATTTCAGAAATCATTGGAAGATTTTAAAGATACTTTTGTGTCAGCACCCTCCCTTTATAATCAAAGAATCTGTTTTGTCTTCCAAGATCTTTCTTTTTTCCCTCAGAACCATTTGCTARAATCTGTAATTTTCTCATCAAGGTTCTTTGACAAAGAAAT
Source organism: Alauda arvensis (assembly GCA_902810485.1). NCBI lineage: Eukaryota > Metazoa > Chordata > Aves > Passeriformes > Alaudidae > Alauda > Alauda arvensis. Next base: position 140,335 of record CADDXX010000290.1, on the reverse strand, counting down.
TAATGTAAGAATCTGGCTCAGCAATGGTGTGGTCAGCAGGAGCAGGGCAGTGATTGTCCATCTCTGCTGGACACTGGTGAGACCACACCTTGAATCCTGTGTCCAGTTCTGAGCATGTCACTACTAAAAGACTTTGAATTCTTCACTGAAAGAAGTGGCCAGGCACTGGAATGGGCTGTCCAGGGAGGTGGTGGAGTCCCCATCCATGAAGAAATGACTGGATGTGGCCCTCAGTGCTCTGGTTTAGCTGACAAGGCGGGGACTGGTCAAAACTTGGACTTGATGATCTTGGAGATCTCCAGGAGCTGTTGCAGAGACAATTTTTATCAGATCAAACATTCTCTGCCAGGCTGAACTGGCCCTTTAGACTGCCTCTTCAAAAGAAGGTTGTCAGAAAGAAGTGAACATGTGAGCCACACTGAGCCACACTACTCTGAGCATATCCCTCTTCCTTACCCACAATAATTGTATTTTCACCAGTGCCACCTCAGCAGGGAGATRAAAGAGTTTCCAGGAACAGATAAAAGGGACAGCAGATTCCAAGCTGGAACAAAGGATGGCCTGGTGAATAGTCAGCTGATTTTCACTGGCTATAACCTAGGCACTGGGATCCAGGGAAAGAAGAGTGTCAAACTGAGTCTCTTGGCTCCTGACAAGGCATTCCCAAAGTCTGKCTGGAGCTGGAAAAGCCCTGGCCTCCCACAGAGGATTCAATCACTTTAGGGAGAGARATCTGCATCATTTACTTAATTTCCTGTGTTTTATTGAAATCAGTTCCACACCACAACCTTCAAGRTGGGTGGACTGTGTTAAAGCAAAACAAAGCTAAACCCAGCAAGGACACCAATTGGATTCTGGATAAGAGGAGGCTTTATAAAGTATTAGAAAGAGAAAATAGTTTCCCTCAGCATTTGTGTGCAACATGGGAATCTCTCATTAACTTATATAACTTTATTTGGAAACGTTTCTTTTCCTAGTTCTTCTTGTTCCATCCCTTGTGTCCTGCATTCTTCTCCCTTCTCTTTCCCGTGCTGCTTCTTCCCTGCTCCATTTTTCCACATTTTAGCAGTGCTGAGAAGTAACCACACAGTGCTGGACAGAAGCATATTTAGGGTCTATCAGTGGAGTTAATTTGGAACAGGTGGGGAAAAAAACTCACGTTAAAATAACAACAATCTGTCTAAGGCCCAGTTSCCTGCATTTACAGCTGGATTAAATTGTGTTTCACTCCCTGAGATGGAGCRGGGTCTGCTCTGCCCACCCCTGGTTCTAGAGRGGGATCTTCCTTGGCTGCAGGCAGTAAATTATCCGGCAAAGAGATCTCAGGGAATCTTTTGCCTTATCTCATGTGAGGTGTAAGACAACTACCCCATGTTAGAAAAGTCCAAAGAGAAATTGAAACACTTGGAAATGTTCAACTGAGATGAAGGGCAAATATAAGAGGCTTCAAGCATCTGAAAAATAATGAATTTTGTGAAGTAATTATATTGTTCATCATAGCCCATAAAATAATGATGTCTAATTACATTTAGATGCAGGAAGCTTTAGAGTTTCAAAAGCTCTGAAAAGTAATGYAGGGCTAAAGTACAGTGAGAAACTCAGAGGCAGAGAAGCCAAAAATGAAATAGAATTCAGATAAAGATTGAATATTCATATGCATATTCATAACCATTCGAAAATGCAACAAATATTGTGCTACACAACAGAGGAGAGGAGAGGAGAGGAGAGGAGAGGAGAGGAGAGGAGA
>CADDXX010000290.1:104736-136394 GCA_902810485.1 Alauda arvensis | reverse complement strand
AACCCCAAATTTCAGTTTTCCAAGATGCCAGATAGTAAGATTCTATTCAATTAACAGCAGCAGGGAAAACTGCTTTAATGTACACAGCTTTCAGGTGTTTTCTGAACTATTTGGCAATAGTTTAGCTACACTGGATGTCCTGGCTTAATAAGCCATTCTGGAAAATGGGGAAAGGTCTCAACACCATTAATACTGCTCAGAACAACTTAAATCATGGAGGAATCCCCAAATTTGATCATTTTCCTCCCTACATTGGCTGCTCCTAAACACATCCCCAAAATGCTTGTACCAAACCAGGCTTCAGCAAAGTGGCAGGTAGAGGAAGAATCAGCCAGCAGTGACTCAGGACGAGCTCCTGTGGGATTCCACCTCTATTTTCTCCATTGAGGAAACCATGTCTTTCCTGGGATGTGCTGTGACACAGGGACATTGAACTTGCCTCCTTTTCTGTTCCTCCTCTCAGCTCTTAACTCTCCACACATGGAAATACAGAGAGATTTGCCCTTGGTTTCCAAACCACAGAAATTCTACAGAGTCCTTGATATTTCTGAGAGGATTAGAAAGGCTGGGGAGKGCTGGAAAAAAGAGCTCCTCAGGAGATTTGAAGATTGCAATGATTTCTGCCCAGACAAACATTTCTGGGTTGGGTTCCCAGCTTCACAGCTTGCATGCTGGGGAACTTCTGTCGTTACATAAAAAAATAAAAACATCAACAAGAAGGAAAATGCATTTATGAGAGAGTGATTAAAACTTCTTTTATTGTGCTGGTAGATGGAGCTGTCCTAACTCAACAGAAGGTGCTCAGAACTCCTAGAATTTAAAAATATTTTCCTTAGGAACATTTGGGACAAGGAGGTGAATCTGAAGAGAGGTCAGGCTTAGTCACCTCATTTTCTATCCCTRCCACAGGAGTCCAGGGACTTGGTCCTTTTCCTTTCATCACTGAAAACAGTGCTTGGCAGAGATCCTGARATCAAGAGGAGGACTCCCAACTTTAAGAGCTTGGCAGATTTCTCTTAAAGTTAGAAAATAGATTTAAAATGCAGCTGCTGAGTTTTTAAAATAACTATCATGAACAAAAAAATCACAAACCACCAACATTTTTATGGGACTTCAATTTGCCTCTTAAAAGCACTATTATTATCTCATTTTGAAACTCTCTTTTCCTATTTTTGATGTATTACAAAACAGCTTTTCCACAGCAGCTTGTCAAAACTTAGAATTCATGTTTTATTTTTTCTCCAGGACGTTTGTGAAAATTACTTTTGGTCCAGGATTGCATGGTAAGATYAAGTTTGCTCTTAACTTACTAACCTTTTTAATTTAACTTTTSTGGTACTATTCAATGGCAGCTGAAATGGTAAAATTCAATCTTGACCTATTTATCAGTCTTACTTTTCAAGCCAAATCTGAGAATATATATTAAATTATTCTGAAAGCTTGTAAGTTTGTCATTTCTAAACATGTGTATTTAAACTTTTCCACTAATTCCCAAACTTTACCCCAATCCCTAGATGTGTAGATATCCACTCTACTGTCATTGCTACACTCTAAATTCTAGGAAATAAATCTAGAAACTGAGGATTCAGTATTCAAATATCAAATCAAGCAGCAAGAGGTTGATGTATTGTATTGACAAATATAACTAAATTTTTAAACAGAAAAGAAATAAAACCATAAAATATGTAATGTTAGGTGATCAATAAAGAGCTGAAACAATATCTTTGCATGAAGGATTTGTTTATGTTTACAAGTTTCTCAGGCATTAGTTTAGTGAGCCTTAATATAACCTCCATGATTTGATTTTGTAGGATCTACAGTTTAAATTGGAATAGTTGAAAAATACTTCCTTCCCAAAAGATATGAGGACAGTTCCTTCTTCCCATTGTGGTTCTTGGTAGAAATCCTGATTTTAAATTGCTTTCAAATGCTTGGTGTTTTAACCAGCTGGAAAGAAACAAGAAGTACCCCAACTCCCTGCTCCYGAGTTTTTAGCAGAATCTAGCAGAAAAAGTGGGAATATCCCCAGTGGGTCAAAAAAAATCTTAGTATCTTTTTTCAGATAAAAACTGAGCAATTTTTCAGACTTTTTTAGCACAATAGCTTAAAATTTAAAAGTCTCTTATTTTGGAACAGCTCCAGATTTGAGACTAACAGAGGAAYGAAGCCAAGAGTTGTGTTTTTACATTTTCCCTCTTGATTAAGGTGTGTTCACTCCCATTCCCAAGACCTACTCCCTCCATTATGAAACTGGTGTTGATCTGCCTCCAAAGGAGAAGCTATTCCTGTGATGAGGAATTTCAGCATGATGAGGGGGRTTGACAGGAGTGATAGCAATCAGTTATTCACCCCTGGGTGAGGGAATTGGTAACAAGAGTGGCAAGTTCATGAAGAATTAAGTATTGGATCTGAGATCTGGGAAAGATTTCCTCAGAGATTATTAAAAAACATGGTAAATCTTTCTTCTGGCAACAAAACCAGCACCTGAGTTGAAGGGACATCAGCAAGGAGGCTAAATCACATCTCCCACCTGCCAACTTTTCACTCAGTGCCTCCCTTCAAGTCAGCACAAAAGTATCTCTCTGCAAATGRATTGTGTTCAGTTTCTAAAACAAATAAACATGCAACCAAATGTCTTTGTCATATAAAACACAGCAGAGTGACATCTCCACACCTGCTCCTGAGGACAGCGGGTCCTCCTCCRGGATGAGGGGGATCCAGGTTGGTGGCAGCCCAGCTGTGGTTTCCAGCTGGGATCTGGGGCAGGACTGAGATCTCARGTTAAATTACACAGATGTTTCTCGTGCCTGATGTCTCAGATGTCTCTGAAACTCAGAATCTTCTAGTCACAGAATGGCCTGGATTGGAATGGACCTTAAAGATCTTCCAGTTCCATGGGCAGGGGCACCTTCCACTATCCCAGGTTGCTCAGAGCCCCATCCAGCTTGCCCTTGGACGCTTCCAGGGATGGGGCAGCCACAGCTTCTCTAGGAAACCTCTGCCAGGGCCTCCCCACCCTCACAGGGAACAATTTCTTCCTCATATCCAATCTAACCCTGCTCTCTTGTCAGATGAGTCACTGAACAACCTGGTCTAGTGGAAGGTGTCCCTGCCCATAGCAGGAGTTTGGGACTTCTTCAAAGTTTTTTCCAACCCAAATCATTCACAAATCTGTGAATTTGTGGAAGTGGTGTGTTAGTCTCAGCAGTTCAATCACCTTTGTCAACCAGTATCTTCCCCTCTRCTTTTGTCACCTCTGAGCTACAGAACAGCTGTGAGATAGCATAGGGATAGCATGAACAGGAACATAAGGTTTAAGCACTTTTTTCCCTAATCTCCCTTTATTAGAGCAAATCCCTGTATTCTCAGGGATTAGGGTCAGGCAAGGTCTGTTGAGCTCTCAGCCACATTGCTGTTGGTCCTGACACTGAGGCGTGGAATGGAGAGCAAAAAGAAATTCTTTGCACCCAAATCAGAGATCAGACATTAAATGGCTCAAAGTACCATATGCCATAACCTCTTTAGTGCCTGATGAACAGTTCCTATGAGTGCTGTCCTAGGGACAGCTGCTGATTTATCATGATTATTTCAAGCTTCTTTTATRGAAGCTCCAGGTTTCCTGAAGCAGAAATTTCTCCTCAGCAAAAAGACAGTATAGTAGCACAGGCTCAGRAGACAAACACCARAGAAAATAATCTATGCAGCCACACCACAGAAACCTCTGGTTTGTTGTGTTTTCTATGTGCTGATAATATAAAATCTTGGTACATTTTAAGTGTGAGAACCATGTGGGGATATGGGGATGATAGGTATTCCCAAACAGAAGGCACAGTGAGACCAGAGCATGCTTTCCTGAGGACAATCTGCCCTAAATCACAGACTGAGTACCTGTCTGAGAGCAGATGATCAGAGCACAGGAGGAATGAGGAGCAGCTGGATGAGTATTTTCTCTGTGTGTGGGTGGTCATCTGACCGTGGCTGGACACCAGGTGCCCACCAAAGCTGCACTCTCACTCCCCTGCTCAACTGGACAGGGGAGAGAAAATATAACAAAAGGCTCATGGGTTGAGATAAAGACAGGGAGAGATCAGCCACCAGTTACTGTCCTGGGCAAAACAGACTCAGCTTAGGGAAATCAGTTCAATTATGTACCTGTCAAATCAGAGTAGGAGTAAAGCAAATCCTAAAAACAACTTCTCCCAGCCTCTCCCTCCTTCCTGGCTTCTACATCCTGCCCCTCAGTGGAGTAGGGAGATGGGAATGGGAGTTATGGTCAGCTCACCACATTGTTTCTTGTTGCTGCTTCCTCCCCAAGGAGGGGAGTCCTTCCCCTGCTCCAGTGTGGGGTCCCTGTCTTGGGGGTCATGAACTTCTCCAGCATGAGTCCTTCCTATGCTCTGCAGTTCCTCACTGGCTGCTCCAGTGTGGGTCCTTTCCATGGGGGTCAGTCCTTCAGGAACAGGCTGCTCCAGCCTGGGTATCTCCCACAGGGTCACAAGTGCTGCCAGCAAACCTGCTCCAGCCTGGCATCCTCTTTCCAAATGAGTCTGCTCCAGTGTGAGCTTCCCACAGGGTCAGAGCATCCTTTGGGTATCCCCCTGCCCCAGCAAGGGCTGCTCCAGGGGCTGCAGGTGGATCTCTGCACTCCCTGGGCTGCACCRTGGGCTGCAGAGGAATCTCAGCTCCGATGCCTCTGCCCCCTCCTCACTGCCCTGGGTCTCTGCAGGGATGCTCCTATCTCATCTTCTCACTCCTCTCTTCTCTGGCCACAATTACCTCTGCTCAACATCTTGTTTTGCTTCTTAAAATGTAGGTGCAGAGGTGCTCCCACCATTCCTGATCTGCTCAGCCTTGGCCAATGGCACATCCGTCTTGGAGCTGCCTGGAATTGGTTATCTYGGTCATGGGGGAASCTTCCAGCAGCTCCTCACAGAATCCACCCCTGGGGCCCCCCTGCTACCAAAACCTGGCCATGCAAACCCCATGCAGTGTGTGGGATCCTGGGAGAGAATAAATATGACAGAGGCAAACTGTAATGAGCCAACTGGAGAATAAAACAGATTGAACTCCCTGAGATATAGCCCATGCTTGGAATAAAACACCTGTGCTGAAAGGAGGCTCTCTATGGAGCAGAAGACAAACAGACAAGCCTTGGAATTCTGTTATCCACAGCATTATTTCTCCCTTACTCATGCTAAGAACTAAAGATGGCTTTTGCTCTTCTCTCTTCTCCACGAGATGTCATCAGCTCTCTCCTGCTAAAGACAAACTCCTACCTACCCCTGGCTTCCTGTTCTTGAAAATACATACATTTCCAATGAAAGAGGGGCAGAAATCCAGAGCCTCCCTCTCCTGSGTGCCCTTATCACTAACACATGAGGTCATGTTTACACATATTACCTCCCTCTCCTGAAGAACTGTCAAAAGGGCAGCTTCAGCAATGAACCCCACGCCAGAGTAACTGGCAATTATGACATGAACCAGGGCATGGGAGACTCTTCCAGAAGGGCTTGGAAGTTTAGTCTCCCATATGCCTGGTGAGTGCCCTAAATTTTAATTTTTCCAAATGGGAATCTGCGCCTGGAGATGTAGATGAAAATGAATATATCTCNGAAGGAAGGAAGGAAGGAAGGAAGGAAGGAAGGAAGGAAGGAAGGAAGGAAGGAAGGAAGGAAGGAAGGAAGGAAGGAAGGAAGGAAGGATCCCAGTGACACTCTGGTCACACACACTTCAGCTGGCAGAACCATGCCCTCCCCCAGTGCAGTTCCAACATCAGGCAGTCTCAGATATTGATTACCAGACAATTTCTGACCAGATGTTTCCTCCTCTCACTCCCAGCTCAGCAAACCCCCTGGAACGCTTTTGGTGGAGCTGTTCTCCCTTGTGAGACAGGGAAAGGAGTCTGGGCTTCTTAAGATAGACCTGTGATAAAGAWGTGTTTATCACATAGTTCTGCAATTTCTCATGCATCTCTGATGAACTCACCTGTCCCATGCTCACTAATCCATCTCCCTCAGGCTGCTCGGAGCCTGCCAGACCTCTGAGGAGTTTTCTGCAGCTGCCATGTGGAAAAAAAAATAAAGGAAAAATTAAGGAGGAAAAAAAAGACTGCTAAAATGTTTTCTCCTTCTGCTTCTCAGTGAATATTCCCTCAARATAGATCAGTGGTCATTCACAAAAAAATCTGCCTGACAGAGCTAAAATAAATACAATTTTAAGAACATCCCATCCCTGTAAGGCATTCAAGGCCAAGATGAGTAAGTCTTGGGACAGCTTGGTCACGTGGAAGGTGTCCCTGCCATGGCAGCAGGTTGGAATAATTTGATCTTTTAGGTCCCTCCCAGCTCAAACAATTCTTTGATTCAATTATTTGATAAATAAAAAAGGGAAAATGATGTGTCTTCTCCTTCCAGTCCTGGGCATACACAAAGAGTTTGTTCTTAAAACTGAAACAGGTTCAGGTCTCTAATTACTGGATTTTTTTTTTTTTTCTTTCTGCCCCTTACTGGACTCCAAAGAGCTGACTTCATACAACTTAAGGAAGTTTATAAGCCTAGGTTTTATAGGGTTAGTGATGCAACTAAAAGAAACTGTTATACTGTAAAAAATCATTAATATCTGTGGATGCTTTTAAAAGTCTACAGCATTTCTAAGCCATATTTCTGGTAAATATTCAAGCAAATACAGAATGCTTGTTCATAAAATGAAGGATATATGGTGTATTGGCCTCTCTTAGAAACTTTCTGAATAATTTACAATAAGTTGGCACGCCAGCTCCAATAATCCATTATCTCCAATCTTTCCTATAGGTCATTGTGCTAATTGTCTTTTTACAGAAAAGTGACAATTACAAGATAACATTGAAATAAACTATTTTTTTTTTACTTCAGGTCACAAAATTAATCCTCATTTTCATTAAGGTTTTCTGTWGCATTCCAGGATTGTATTTGTATSGTGTTTGGTTRGAYATCACATTGACAGTCARTAGTGTCAGGGATGCARTTCCTGARGGCATTTATTCCTATGATTACTGTGGACTTCTATTGGTAACCTCCATGGAAGAAAATAGGCAGTTYCTCTGAGCAAAACTGTGAACAGCTGACAGGTTTGTCACCAGGATTTGGGTCTGTCATAGCACAATGGGTTATTTATTTATAGGTCTTGCTCCTGTCACATTGTCACCGTCTTTAAAGAAAATTTTGCACTGACTATTGCCAAAGAATTGCCAAAGAGAGGAGATATTCACACAATCACAGAATATCCTGAATTGGAAAGGACCCTCATGGGTCAYCAAGTCCTGGCCCTGCAGAGGGTACCCCGACAATTTTTGATAAGGCTGGAAAACCAAATAAAATGTAGAGAGCATTTTAATCTGCGAGTTAATATCTCGACTTTCTGCTCCTTTCACCTTTGAGTGATTTCCACTCTGCTCCACTTTCTGCTCCCCCTACATCAGTCAAAATTACAGMCTTGGGTGTCCTGGTAACCCTTTCAATCCTTTATCTGCTTGAGAGCTTTTAATTACATTGCAAAGCTTACATTTTTGTCTCTCCATGTATATTAGATAGAAATAGACCCCGAGATAACACTGCTTGAGATGTGGTGTTAATGTGATAAGTACAATAATCATACAAGTAGCTACAAAAGGTAGAGAGGGGATGATGTGATTTCAAGAGCTCATTGAAATGTCACAATTTGTCACAACATTATGCATTTGAATRGCATGAGCAATTAGATCCTAAGCTGGTGTGGTATTTTCTGATTTATTCATTCTGCATTGTCCATGAAAGAAAGAGGTWTCAGAAGAAAATTTAGAATCATACCACTACTTAAACCACTGCACTGGGATATTTCTGTGACTGTTTCTGCTTCTAATCAATGAGAACTGGCACTTTGAACTYGTGAAAGTCTCTTTGAGTGCATGAGAAGAATTCATGTGTAATACTGTAATGCTCAAGTGCCTTATGGGAATGAGGTAAATCTCAGCAAGTCATTTCCATCACAGCCTGAATATCCACRTGGGCATAAAACATAAAACATCAAGCTTACAGACCCATTGGAAGGATATCTTTTCATTGCCATCTTCTTCTTTAAAGCACYTTTCATCTGGCATTATGTTAGACAAAAGTTGAAAGCAATGCTGATAATTGTGTCAGTGACAGAATTTAACTGAATACTGTTCACCCCCAATACAGAATTAAATTCCTATTGAAGACAGACATGTCCACCTTGSATCCATTTATCAAAAGTCTGGGGAGCCAGCTGAAATTGAATCAATGCCACACACCTTATGAGCACTGGCTGATGTCCAGAGTGCTAAAATGGCAGTGCAGAATTGGAAAGGCCCAAGCACATTGTTTATGTGTGCTGGCTGAARTCCAAAATGGTTACAGTAAGTAGGAGAATAAAACACTGGTAACAGAGCCTTCTGTTCCTCACTTGAGGCCAGCAAGTGCTACACTTCACTTGGGAATAGGTGATCATCATGAAACATAGACACATAAACCTCCAGGCACAGATCCTTTGTGATCCTGAGCACTCACACCTGGGAGGAGAGAGAGAAAGAGGCATGGACACACTGCCAGTATTCCAACTGGATCAATGGAACAGTGGCTTGGCTCTCCCCCAGGAAMTGTGACTCTCAGATGAGACTGGATGCTAATGGGCTTTTAAAGGGTGTTCTGCTGGGTTGCATTTGAATTTACATTCTGCAGGTTTGTGAGGAATGGTGCTTAGCAGGAACATCCCTGCTGTCGGCGGGGTCTGGAAAAATCTGCCTGAAGCCTTAATGCAGAGCTCCTCAAGACATTTTATTCATAGAACCATTTAGGATGGAAAAGACCTCCAAGATCAAGCCCAACAWTCCCTCCCCAGCCTGCTTCCTAGTGTAACACATCTATAACGAGGTCATGGACCTCATTTGGCATTTTCAAAATGGGTTTTCTGGAATGAAAAATGAGTCCCCAGGTGCAGGGCTCCGTGGTGTTTTATGGCTGTGCAGTGCTGACAACGCACAAAGAAAAGGGTGTGGATAACCAAGGCTGCTTTCCAAAGGTGGGGAAACACAAGCCATGAGACACATCAAGATTCTTGAGATCTGTATCCACATATCAGAGAACTCATCCCTAATTCCAGCTGGGTGCAGAAGTCGCAGAGATTGCATCGATTTTGTAGCCGTTAATTTATTTTTCATATTTATCTGCTAGTGGGAATTCTGGCCCAAAATCTTAAGAACAGATCTGACTCAGAGAAACAGAATCAAGAYCCCCTGGGAAATGCTAAGAGACTGGAAAGCAAGTTTATATTGATYTSCAATAAACAAAACAAAACMGAAAACCCAGGCGTTGTTCATGAGACAGGAATTCTAAAATATCCCATTTGGGGAGTTTGATGGTGTGCTTGCTGCCCAGCTTGAAAGCTTTCAAGAATTTCTGCTTTCTCARTGCAGGAAAAAAGCTGCAATAACTTAAATTAAAAAAGAAAAAGCAAAAAGCACCCTTTCAGGTTCCATTGTGAACCCAAAAACTCTGCCTTCTTGATCGTCACCTTTTTTCTATCTTCACACTTGGTGCTCTGCTCCTTTACAGGCAACATTGAAGTCCTTGCTTTTCTTTAATGGAAGTCAGAGAAATGGACCAGTATCTTCAAGGCAGCCTTCTGGGGAGACACTATTTGGATTTTCCAAAGGCAAAACAATATTCCAGTAAAATAGCCATTTTCCTATACAGCATCATACAGTTGTTCAAAGACAGASTCTTTTTCATCAGGAAAATAACCCTCCAATAAAGTCTGCTTCATCCCAAACAGCCTAGACAAGGGCTGCAATTTCCTTCTGGCCATTAGATGATTTACAGACAATTCCCTCCCAAAACCTGACATGCAGAGCTCAAAATCTTCAGATTGATTTAATACAGATGTTTTAAAGATGAGCAAATGTAAATATCTCTGAGAACTSTGTGAACACTACCAGTACTTTTGTATCTTGGTTTCAAAAGCTGCAATTCAATTGTGTGTACACAAGAATCTTATGCCACTTGAGACACTTGAGGACACCAAAGATATTCACCTGAGCTGGACAGAAATGACACAGGGCTCACAGAAAACCTTCTGAAGCAGTAGATCCAKACAAAAAAGGGTATCACAGAACAGCTCAAAATATGTTACATACTTATACTGAAACAGCTGAGCAACACCCCAAACCTGCATTCTAAATAGAGTTTTTAAAGTTTRATTTTTCAAATATCTTGACCCACATGTGTATTTATGAGAATCTTGCCCCCCCAAAAAATCAAAATCAAAATAATTGTCTGAAAGTAAATAACTGTCTTAGAACCAAGAAGATTAATTTTTGCAAGGACAGTCTCTTGTGCAAATGGCTGCCTTTAACATTAATCTTCAAGGACATCAGTGCAAKGTTGGTACCCACAGAGGCTTTGCAGAGGAGCAGTTTCATGGAGCAGCTCCTTAACATGGTGCAGAGGGGAGCTTGTACTCCCATTTGTGGATGTTGGAAGGAGATCCCACTCTCTTTTGGCAGCATTGAAAGGAATAAAGGCTTACTTTTGTTCCCAAAGAAAGGACACCTCTCTGGTTGCACACATGATACAGCAGTGCTGAGCTAAGGGAAAGGACTGAATCCTCAAGGATCACTTTTCAGGACAAAGACAAACTTTTACTATCCCTCAGTATTACTGATAGAATCTCAGGGTGTTGCTGAAGAGGACAGACTCTGACAGCTGTGAGAGTGTATCAATCATTTGGCAAATTTCATACCCTTACCTCCCAYTAAAATAAAGGTAGGAACAGCAAACCAAGATCTGGATTTATAAAAGTGTCACTCAGACTGAATTGTAAAAACTGGCTTGGAATTCTGACAGGTTTTCACAGTACTATAAAATTAGATTTGTGCCAAAGACACCAAAATATTGGGGTTTTTCTCCATTTGAATAATCATTTTTACTTAAGCAAATAAGATAAAGAATATTTTTTCTTTCTGAGAAAAATACGATGAAATAGAGGCTTAATAACACACAGAGATAACAATGTACAGTTTGACCACTTTGAAAGAAAACTGGGTAAAGAGGAGGTATTGTGAGACTACAAGAGAAGATTCCTGCATTTCACTGGAATGTTAGGAAAGTAGTTCTTCAGAAACATGCAGTGTCCTGAGGCAAGAACTGCTTGTGATACATCTGTGATGACAGCAGTTTGCTAGAGACCCAGATTAGAGGGAAATGTTCCAGCATGCAGAGACTTTAAGGCTCTAACACTACAAAAAGGAGAGCAATGGCTCAACAGAGCAGAAATCTTAAGGGGAGATGTAGTCAGGGTTGAAGACATTCAGGGTAAAGCCCAGGAAGTGGTGGGGGGAGAGCACATTTACATAAACAGATGGTTCAAACTCATTGCAGGGCCTCCTTTTTGTTACAGCTCCCACTTCAAAGTTGCCCTGCTTAACATCCCTGCCAGCCTGCTGGGGCAGCTGGGGAGGAGCTGCCATTGCCTGTGTCACACACACAGCTTGGCAGCCCATGGCAACTCAGCTGAGCTCCCAGCAGGGAATGGATTGGTTCTCCTCCTTCCCCTGCAAGTGTCACTGCAGCTGCCACCTCACCCTGGAGCTGGAAGGGCCATCTCCATCCACACCCCCTCCCTCTCAGGAGCAGGGCAGCACTCCCACTGCTGCTTTTCTCAGCCTTGATTTATGTCTCACGGCCTCTGGAAAAAAAGTTTCTTCCCAGTACTTGYCTGATAGCTCATGGTCATCTTCCATCCATCTGATGCTGCTGTGGGAAAAGGCAGACATTCTCTGTTCCTCTGCAAACTTTTCAACACCATCGTCCTGTCTGATCCAGAGGTAAAACAGGGCCTTAAACACAAAACAGATCCTTGTTAAACTGCTGCATTCTGTCTGCCCTCTCTTCTTCTTTAGTGTTTGGAGAGTCACTCATGAGGAGCAGCTGAGGGAGCTGTGGGGGCTCAGCCTGGAGAAAAGGAGGCTCAGGAGGGACCTTCTGGCTCTGCACARCTCCCTGACAGGAGGGGACAGCTGGGGGGGTCAGGCTCTGCTCACAGGGAACAAGGGACAAGACAAACAGAAATGTCCTCAAGCTGCACCAGAGGAGGTTCAGGAAGAATTTCTTTACTGAAGGAGTTGTGGAACATTGGAATGGGCTGCCCTGAGAGGTGGCTAAGTCACCACCTCCGGAGGTTGTTCAAGAAATGACTGGATGTGGCACTCAGTGCTCTGGTGTAGGTGACAGGGTGATGTTTGACAAAGGCTGGACTCGATGACCTTGGAGGTCTTTTCCAACCTTARCGATTCTGTGGAGCTCATGCCTTTGCTAAAATAAGTTCCCTTCCTCCATTGTGGCAGCTTTGATGTGTTAACAGGTGTGTGACAATGACACCTTGCTCATGTCACAGCCCTTCCTGTCACCTTCCTGCCCACATACAACTGAGAGAAACAGGCTGGCAGTGGTTTCACTCCCTGAGCTGGCCCAGGATGCYGAGGCATAAGGATCCATGAAAAGGACAAGGAGATGTTTCTGCTTCCTAGATTATCATGACTGGAGAACATGTGGACTGTTCTCCTGATGGGAAGATGAGCACTGCAWAGAAAAAGAGACTTTAGACATTGAGCTTTCTGTGTTTGATATTCATCACTTAATTTATACTGGAAATGAATCTAAGAGAAGGAAATCTTACTCAGCTTTTAGCAGAATTCATCCTCTTTAGAAAAAGCATGACATCACATAATAYGTACATCTAAAGGTACTCAGAAAGGAAAATAAAATTTGATATGGCACTTGAGCTTTTAGACTGAAATAGAAAGGGGAAGAATAGCAAAGGATCCTGKATCATCACATCTAGTCTCCTTCAGTTTGTGTCTTTGTACTTCATGAGGGAGGAAACAGAAAAAATACATGTACACAGGTCCAATATTTTCAATGGCCCTTTGAAAATAGTAACTCCTTTATTTGAGGGTAAAGGTTTGCTAAATATCCAMGAGAAAAAGAAGTCAGGCTTTAATTCATTCTGGTTTTGACATTTACTTAGCTTTGTTTCTTCTTCCTGACTTTGTGTTTATAAGAAGGAACCACCCATGAAATCTGAGAATGTTGCAAAGATCACCCAGGTTCCTCTAAAAGCATCATCCCAGTAGGTGTGAGATGGAGTAAGATAATTCTGAGATATCAGTGGCCAAAGAGAATTTCAATCTAATCAGTAGCCAAAGGGATTTTAAGTCTAACACGTGGATGCTGCAAGTTCTGCTTGCAGAAAGGAAGCAAAAACTACCAAACCCAAGACCAAGATGTGGTTTATCTGCTTATCCTATTCTCCAGCACGATGGATGTGCTAGGAGATGCCAGACTTCTCTATCTTTTCTTCTAAAACTTCTTTTAATACCATAATCAACACTTACAATGCTTTATGTTGAACTGAACCTGTGATGAATGAACTCAAACATGAAGCAAACCAAAACTCATTTTTACGGTTTCTGTGAGGAGGGACATGTTAACAATCCCTTGGTGAGCTGCTGCTCTCTACTGGGGAAAGGATGTACGAAAGACTACCCACATGGCACATTCCCTGTATTGCATGTTATTCCATGAGCTGATGTTCTAATTTTAAAGTGATCTTGACAGCAAATTCCCCAGTTAATCTGCTTAAATAATTTCCTGCACGATGTCACATGCATGTGAACCCCATCTTAAAGTTATCACTAGATTAATATCCCAGCTTACCTCTTCTCCTTCCCTCTCCCAGACACATTCTGTATTCTCATTTGCTGCTGCCTCCACCAACATACTAGGCATCAAGTTTTGTTCAAAGTGCCTTCTTGCCCAGCTCTCAGGGATGTGCCTGGTGCCTGTCACCAACTGCCAGCCTCATTTCTTCCATGGCGAAAACACCTCACAAAGGTGTGACACTAGTTTGGGTAAACAGAAGACTTRTGGTCACAGAAGATGGACTTTTCCAGGAATAACATGAAGTTATAACCTTGCCAGGAGATAAAAAGAAGGAAGAAAGTGTTCACAGCACTTTATTCACTGCCAGCTAGAAAATTCTTCCTTTTGTATTATTTTTCAACTTTTTTTGTTTGTTTGTTTGTTTTCTTTTGTTGTCTTTTTCTTCTTCCCTCCAGCCTCCATTTTCTCTCAATAGCTTTCTCAAATACTCCAGTAACCCACAAGGGTATAAATGTTTAAATATACTCTCTTTTTTTGTTGTTGTTTGTTTGTTTGTTTGTTTAATTCCAGTTTCAATTTTGCTTTCAACAGCTGGACTGAAACACTTCTTGCTGCAGGAGATTTTACGCCAGGACATGCAGATAAACTTAAGCTGACTCAAACTGCACTATCACCAGAAACTGAAGCTGGGGGAGACCTGAGCAGAAATGCCTAAGATAGCTCAGGTGTCCAAGTAACATTGGAACTGCTGATAAACTGRTCAAGAATTTGTGAGGAATGATCAGAATAAAGGCTAATATTTGGGGCAGGAATCTGCTACAAAACACCTGCTTGGGAAGAGGAAGCAGATGAAAACCTCTTCAAGCAGGTAGAGCAAGTCTTGAAGTCACAGGCTCTGAGACTTGCTGCAAATCATCAGAGCAATAGATACCCAGCTCCTGGCCCTGCACAGGACATCTCAAGAATCACACCATTATTATTTCCTCATGATTGCAGGAAGAAGAAAGAGTTAGGCAGCACTTAAGCCAATTGTTCATGGGAATAGTTGGAATGGCTGTAATGGTGCTAAGGGAACCCTCCAGTGTCACTGTGAGACTCCTTTCACCATCTTCCAACAGCTCATGGCAATGAGGAAAAGTTCCTCTTGACTGAAAAGGGGCCAATGTCACACACATTCCTGTTTGTCAAGAGAGGGGGAGAGGCAGAACTGCCACTTGGGCTCTCTTATTTCTCCTTGTCCAGAAAACACCTTGCTTTCATTAGATGCAGACTTCTGACTGCAGGAAGGACACGTTTAAGGACTCTTACAGGTATGACTTGAACAATCAGCCCTCATAAGACCTCCCCTGCAGTGCTGTGTCCAGCTCTGGGCTCCTCAGCACAGGAGGGACAGGGAGCTCCTGGAGCGGGGCCAGCAGAGGCTGCAGAGATGATTTAGGGCCTGGAGCATCTCTGCCAGGGAAAGGCTGAGGGAGCTGGGGCTGTGCAGCCTGGAGAGGAGCCCCAGCTGAGAGGGGCCCTCAGCCCTGGGTGTCCCTGTGAGCAGGGAGGGCTCCGAGCAGGGCCCAGGCTCTGCTCCCTGGGGYCCRGCAATGGCWCCAGAGGAACRGGCAGGAACTGATGCCCAGGAGGTTCCACCTGGACAGGAGGCAGAACTTCTTCCCTGGGCAGGGACTGAGACCTGAACAGATTGTCCAGAGAGGGTGTGGGGTCTCCTCATTGGGGATATTCCAGATCCTTCTGGACACAATCCTGTGCTCTGTGCTCTGGGATGGCCCTGCTGGAAYTGGTGGGACCAGTGACCCTCTGTGGTCCCTTCCAGCCTCAACCAGTCTGTGYTTCTGTGATTAGACATTTCTCAGGCAACACCTTGAACAGGTTTCTGCTTTTCTTCTGGACTTGTTGAAAGGAAACAACGTTTTCTTATCCTGCTTCCTCCATATGTGGAATGCAGGATGATGGAGCGCTCCAGCCTGAATGCATCACACATTTGTGGATCTCTGTACATACACATCAGCCTGCTATGGGTATCCTGACACATAAATCAGCTGGGTGCCAGATGCAGTTTGGCTACAAGAGAGAAGCAAAATCTGGGGGCAATTCTTTTAGGACACTGGAAAAAATCTCCTGCAGATTGGTTATTAACACAGACTGCAAGCTGGTCTAACCAAAGGATTCTTTACATAATCCATTCCTCTCCAGAGGTTTTATAAAGATCAGACACCACAAATAAAATCTAACACTTCCCTAAGTGAGGAATATCAGTTATAAGAGTGATGGTAACTAAAAGGCACTTTCTAGAAGTGCTTTTGAATTCAAAGATATATCTAATGTGTATGTTAAGTAATTACAGTGCACACACCTGGCTTGTGAGTGRGTATGTGCATGAATTCCCACTCTCAGAAAGATATTAAACCCTGTAAAAGTTGTCAGGTCAAGCACTTAACAGAACAGAAAATGTCAGAAATTAAGCACATCCTGAAACACTGTAGCTCATCTCTTTTGAGACTGAAATGTGATAAATTCTGGAACTGAATTATCCTAGTCCTTTTTTATCTTCTCCTCTTAAAGCACTTCTCTCTTTGTGTGCTCCAAGTGCTCTGGCTGCTCTGTATTTATTCACTGCCATCTTCCCCACTCACTTCCCATGCTGTGTGTGGCCTCAGGACACSCTTATCAAAATCCTGTTCTGAAGATAGAAGGCTTCATTTCCCCATGGGATTTCCTACAAGCAGCARGCATAAATCACCTCCTTGAGTCCTTCATTGCCACAGTGAGGGAAGGGAAAGATGTGCTTGACTGAGCATCTTGTACTCCTTGYACTTCAGCACTGTGTCTGAAGGCTTCATGAACAGGAGCATTTATCCCCAAAAAACGTCCTTTACTGATGGGAACAAGAAGATGTTAAAATAAGAACTATTGCTCATGTGACAATTGAGTTTGAAGGCTCCAGTAATTCAGAATCCTTAGGAACATCAGCATTAGCTCTGTRTAGGGCACCCCTGCAGCCACAAGGACCCAGAGCTCCCACAAATCCAAAGCCAGGACGCAAAGCAAACCACAGCAGTGCCTGCTGCTGGATCAGATTCCAGGCTGTGCCCTGGAAGATGGTGGTGCTGTAAAGCTCCTCAGACCCACCCACTGCACTGACAGCAGCCACTGGGAGTCCATCCCAAGCCTCATATTTGTCAGAAGGCAACCGAGCCCRCGTGTGTGTCCTGCCATGCATCGCACACGACGTCTGCTCTAAAATTACCAAGGCAATAAAAGGGACACTTCATCAAGAGGCATTTTCCTGACACTTGTGTGAGTCACCTCAGCCTAATCTCGGTTCCTGGAGCTCAGGGAGTGGAGGACAGCTGCAATAGTTTAGCATTTCTAGTGTGGACCATCACGTTTTGCCAGCAAACCGCAGAGCTGTGTGCTGGCGTGGCTCCTGGGTTCCCTTCCAGTTCCAGCAGGGAGTATTTTATTGGCTTTAATTCCTGCAGCTAAACCCAATCCACTTGTTGCCTTTAGGTCTCTTTCTTCTTTCCCAGCTACTCCCAACTTCATCATTTGCCTGCAGTCCTTTCCTTATCATGCCTGCTCTGTTTCTCCTGCTATATCCTCACTCTTCATCACATCTACTCAGTGCTCACCAAATTTACACCCCCCTCTCCCAGTTCCTAATCCACAGATTCCTGAGGAAAATTGTGAATTAATGTTCTGAACCAAGTATAAGAAGTTGTTTCTGTGTTTTGTAGGAAAAATCCTCCATTAAAAGCCAGCAACTCTCTTAGAAACCACCCAGAACCCAAGTAACAAATGTTAGTAATTACTGCACAGGCATGGAAGGGGCAGATAAAGCAATTTATCAGTTCAATTCACATTCATGGACAAGACCAGCCTTATGCACAAAGARGTTACATTTTGCCCCCTCTGGGATTTCTATCAGCTATAGTGAGACAGAGATTGCCCCTGTAGTCTCTACTGTTAAGTTACCAAATGCAAAAAAGCTGTAAACTATGAGCTTTTAAATGACAGACTCTAAGATCAAACTGTTCCTTCTATCTTCTGGACTGTTTTCATTATTTGAGGTTCATACCCATTATGCACTCTCACATGATGAGTATATATTCCCCTCCTACACTGTGAACACATTCCCAGTAAAAAATTCTACTCATTTGGGCTAAATTGCTTTGATACAAAGGCACTACTTTGGATACACAGTGCCAATATCAGGTGTTGGGGCAGACCCAGGACTTAACAAGTAAGATAATGAAAGCCTTCACATCACACCAGCTTCCAGGTTCAGGCTTATGTGCCTATTCCAAGAGTTATCCATAACAAAATTTAGACATTGGAAAAATAAATTGCAGGTATCTGATAGCTGAGACCTGATCCTGTACTTACACATATCCACTTAAAGCAAAGGAGTTCACTGAAAGCAAAGGAGTGGCATCAGATTGAGACTAAGATCCACTGATCATCCTGCACTTCAGGATGGATTGAAATAAGGAGCCAGCCACTGCACTTGTCCAATTTTTTTTTCTTTATCTCCCTGCTGTTCTCATGTTGAAGCCATTATATGTCAGAACCACTGCTTGATGTCTGACCTCGGAACAGTTCCCAGAACAACCAGCGTGTTGACCAAAGACATCAGCAAATCATCACCTACCCAGAAAGGAAAAAATGGACCACTGGAAATCTTTTCCTCTGTTTTGTGGTTTGACTCATGCTTCAGCTAAGTGTTCCTTCCAGACAAACCCCAAAATCCTTTTCCAAAAGGAAAGCAACGAACCCTGTTTCTCCCCATGGGCACACACATAACTTAAGACAAGGTTGTCTCCAGGGAAAGGAGTGGCTCTTTTGACAGCAGTGGTASCTGTTTACAGGGGCAGCTTGGTTCCAGAAGCTATTTTACCTCTCCTTGTACTGAGCAAAGTGATAGAATCTTGTTCAGGATTCAGTTTCCACAACTGGAGCGCTGCCCTCCAGGCACACTGGGGTGTCACTCTGCAGYTACCTGCAGTCAGAGCTGGAAGCCAGCCCCCCAAAATTGTCTTACTCCCACACACATTTCATTGCATTCCCAACACATACTTTGCCTAACCTTACAGCGACCCAAATCTCCACTGGGCTTCCCAAATTTGTTGTTTTCTCCAGTCTATCTCTATATCTACTGACAATCTTTCAGCACCCTCTTCATCAACTCAAAGTGAAGTTTATCTGCTTCCAAGACACTTTTCCTTCTGCCTCCTCAGGGTTCTGACAACAAGCAGCTCATTGTTTGTTGTTATTACCTTGGCAGAGACTCTGCTGAGAGAGCTGCTGCTTTCAAAAATCTACTCAGTAGCCCGGTCTCCCAGRGCTGCACGTTGTCACATTTGCCAAGAATGCGTACAAAAATAATCCAACATTTATCACAAAGAGAGAATTTGCCTTGTTGTTTGGTTTTTTCGTTTGATTTTTTTGCTTTTTCTTTTTCAGAAGTCCTCAGAGTTAATAGCTTAAAGTGGTTTGGAAACCTGAGAAGCTGAAGTCCTCAAGACCTTTCTGCTGCTCCTTGGTAGAAAGATGACAAGGACATGCGTGACTTGCTGTCTGCAAGTGGAACTGCACACGAAATTGCCATGAGAGCTAGAGAATCCTCTGACAGGGGGGTGTGCCTCATGCTCAAAGAAATTGATAGTGTGGATGCAAAGCTGGTGTTCTTGAAAGTAAGAATTTGTATAGTCCAGCCATGCCAGGGGCACCTCTGATGTCTCATAGGGCTTTCTTCCAGGAAGTAAGGAATTCAGTTTAATTCCCTTCAAAGAGGTTTTAAARCCTRACCCATCATTTAAAAAGTGKTTCACCAGGGAAAGTCAAAGAAGCAGAGGAAATTMTAGACAAAATTKTTCCCTGTGAWGGTGGTGAGGCCCTGGCACAGGTTGTCCAGAGAAGCTGTGGCTGCCCCATCCCYRGAAGTGTCCAAGGTCAGGTTGGATGGGGCTCTGAGCAACCTGGGATRGTGGAARGTGTCCCTGCCCAYGGCAGGGGGTTGGAACTGAATTATYTTTAAGGTGCCTTCCAACCCACACYACTCTAYGGTTTTATGATTCTTCATTTTACCCAGTGAATCACTTTRAAAGAAAAAGAAATAATTCATTGCCTMAAAAGCTATGCCACTCCAAGTTAATCAATTCTTTCCTAGCATTTAGCTAGCTGTGTTTTCCACCAAGGCAATTACTTTCCACTGTCAAATCACACCAGGAAAATTTTTAATTCAAAACATCAACAGAGAACCTGGATTTTCTTGTTGATTAATACAGTTAATTATCTAACAGAAGGCAAACATTTGACTTAATGACAGAATGCAAAACCAAAACAAAGCCTTAACTTTCCAATATATAGTAGAGAAGAGCTTGTGTATGTGTGAACAGGCTTTTTTTATTTTTTCTATCTTTTATTTGTATTTTAACACCTGGAAAATAAATGTTGCAAAGAGCCTTCTTTGCATAGCAAAGGCCACTGTGGTGAAGCCTGTAGAAGTGGTTGGGACAATGGTATCCTTGCCACAAGACAGACAGACAAAATCTCTAGAATTTTATCCATGTAAACTGATCCAGGCTTGACCCTCCTTTACACAAACCCTCAATTTGGCAACAGGAAAGAACTTAAAAATAGGCACGAGAGTTTCACTGCCAGGATAGTGGCACTGGGCAAAGAGGGTTCCAGCTTGAATGTGACTCAAGCCCTGAGTGAATGGAGGTGGTTCTTTCACAACTGTCTGCAAATTTGAGTTTACAGAGCTGGACATCCCCCTGCAGGGCTTTAGCAGGGCCTTGGTCAGATTTCTCGACTTTGCTCCAGTCTGAGACTCAGCAGCTCTGTTGTGTTTGAATTTTCATCACCCTTAACTAAAGGAAAAGRTCCTGCTTTTAAAATAATTTTCTGAAAACCTTTTAGCCTTCCTGGAGTCTTCTTAGATTTTGTTTCTAAGTGGCCTTGACCAAGAGCAGGTTTCTCATGGTGATAATCAGCCACCGGGTCTCAGTGGGAATCCCCACATTTAATTTACAACCACTCCCTGGTACCCACAAGCTGCCCCATGCCAACCTCACACAGCATTTCTGGGGGCTGCCACACCCTGGTGTGCAAGGGTCACTCAACCCCCCTGAAAAGCACAGGAGTGGTCCATGGTTTCTGATCTCAGCCTTCCGATTTGGAGGGTGTGAGTAATTTCCTCCCTCYTGCTTCTGCAGCTGGGCTCCCCTGMGCTGCTCCACAGGGCAGCTCTGACACTCCAGCCCTATCCCTGCTGYTTAAATCAAACCTGTCAGTGGGTGCATTCGTTACCTTACTCTGCAACATGTGTGGGACGGCACATTCCACACCGTGTGGTCACCACACCCCTGCTCAGCCCTGATTTAGAAAGCTTTCAGGCACAGCCTGCTCAGATGCCTTCTCAGTTGTCCTGTCCCCCTGGCCAGCAGCAGAGCAGCAGCAGCAGCAATTTTCTGGGTTGGCTCCGAGCACCATCCCATTGCCTGAGCGTGCCCTGGTGGGCTCACACTGCTGAATTCACCACCAAAGCACTGGGTGGCCCAAGCCTGGAGATKCTGGGGTTTTCCAAGGGCTTGCACAAGCCTTGCCTGAGCAGGAACTGCAGGGMTTCCAAGGAAAAGAGCGGGGCTGAGCGKTAAAGGGGACATGACAACAAGATTTCAGGGATCAGGTTTCCTCCAGACTGACCCCAAAGGACTTTGCTCACTCTGGTTTGGATTAAGTAGTATTAAGAATTGCCCAAAAGCCTAATCAGATAATGAGAAACATCTCCTACATCACCTACACAGGCTCCCAAACAATACTGGGGGCTCATTGGCCTCCACCATATACATAAATCACAGAATTACAGAATCACAGATTGTTTGGGCTGGAAGGAACCTTAAAAACAATTTCATTTCAACCCCCCTGCCATGGTCAGGGATACCTTCTGCTATCCCAGGTTGCTCAGAGCCCCATCCAAACTGGCCTGGAACACTTCCAGGGATGGGGCAGCCACAGCTTCTCCGGGAAACCTGTGCCAGGGCCTCACCACCCTCACAGGGAATAATTTCTTCCTGATATCCAACCTAAACCTTGTCTCTGTCAGTGTGAAACCATTGTCCCTTGTCCTGTCACTTCAGGCCCTTATAAAAAAAATCCCTCTCCATCTTCCTTGTAGGCTCCTTTCAAGTACCCCAACCTTACTTAAATCAAAAAGAAGGAGAAGGAGGATAAAGGGATATCCCTGAGGAAGATTTAAGAATTTGTGTCTGGGTTGTGGTTATGATTCATGTTCCACAACTTTCTGAAAAGGACTGAAGACAGTTCCATCTCCTGCTCTTTCCCCTAACACCTGGACTTCTGTAAAATTATATTTCTGTGTGCAAGATGTCCTGATTTGTATGAAGGCAAGAACAGTAACTTTTCAAAAGTGACCATTAAAAATAAAACCTTACTCACAAATCTATATTAAAAGAAGTTCTTTACAATACTGCTCTGACTCATTTGGAAAACACCCAGGGCTTTGAAAAGGTTTGATAGAATTGAGTCGAACACCTTTTATAATATGGATTTTTCCACAGTAAATTCTGTACTTCATCTGAAATGAAGTTACTTTTCATTTTTGTGGACTCCAAGTTAACTAAAGTATTTACTATTTGACTTTACATGAGCTAAACCTCTTTTATTCTAATGTGCCAGTTCAAAATAACCCCAAGTATAATTCCCACAAATGTGGGAGCAGTTTAAAGTGTTCCCTTGCCCTGCATACTCTTGTACAGGTACCTCTTGGGTCAAAACCCCTTCAATTTCCAGTTCATTTTCTAAGAAGGCTGGGCATCTGCATAGTTTTTGAATAGATGAAGAACAAAATCTTCTTTAGAAAATTCCACAGCACCAGGAAACTGCTTTTTTAATTTTTTTTTTTTTACTGTATTCAGAGGCATCTATATATAGAGAAAGATATACACTCTACATTTTACTTATGGCTAATTTCAGGCTGTGAAAATATTATTGTTTTCTGAAACCTCTCYACATTTTCAGGCCAAGGTCATTCCTGAAGATGATCCACCAAAACACAACGAGGAAATCAATTTTATATGAGAGATGCGAGTGTCCCATTGCACAGCACTGATGAGATGGCTGTGCTGACTCTTCAAACCTAATATCCAGTGTCATGGGCATGGAAACAAAAGCCAGTTATAGCACAAGTTTCTTTGGCTGGTGTTAAAAGCAGCCAGTATAAAACTACAACTTGAAAAGCTTTTAAACCTCTCTCAAATAAAGTGTCTGTAAACTGACTCATTTTTTTTTAAGTGCACCCCAGTTCGTGCCAGATGCAGCAAGGCAAACAGCTGGTCCTGCTAGTTCTGAAGTCTGGGCTGGAAACACTTCTTTATTCCTAGTCAAAATCACSAAGTTAAAAGAGAAAATGGAAATAACCCATTAACAAAAGCAACCAGCAAGATGAAAGCCAGAAKGGACTAAAGGGTTCTGAATACGAGTGAGTTTAGATTAAAGGCCAATGAAATATGGAACCCAGCCCCATATAGATTTACCTGGCTCAGCTTGTRAGATGTCAGTGTAATAGGCTGCTGCTGGAAAGATAAGCAGGGCTAGGGTCTGAAGAGGAGCTCTTAACAATGGGAACCTTGTTAGAAAAGTTTTCTATTGTACACAATATATATTAGCTGCTATTGTCTTCCTTTATTAAGAAAAACTTGTCTTGGATTTTGTGATTGCAAAAGCCCTGTCAGTTAATTTTGTTCTATTTAGTCTGTATTTTAAACTACATTTTGAACAAAATAAATCTAAATATATCTTGCGTTTTAACTGGAAAAAGCTTCCTGAAATGTCCCAGCTAATTCCTGCTGCTAGGTACAATGAGGCATAGAAAATGAATGCAGTGGGCATTTCCAGAGGGTGAATCAGTTTTTTAGTGATAGGCATCAGTGAAATCCCCATCGTACTTCAAAGGCTGTGTGGAAAGCA
Source organism: Alauda arvensis (assembly GCA_902810485.1). Taxonomy (NCBI): domain Eukaryota; kingdom Metazoa; phylum Chordata; class Aves; order Passeriformes; family Alaudidae; genus Alauda; species Alauda arvensis. The sequence goes on along the minus strand of CADDXX010000290.1, from coordinate 112,698 downwards.
CTGGGTGTTGGTGTCAGGGAGAGGAGATACGAGATCTGCTCATTCCTCACCAAACCACTGGAGAAGCACAAAAGGTGCACTTGGGAGTCAGCCCCAAACAAAGGCAGAAAATCTCTTCTTACAACAACAAATTTGTATTCAGTCTATGCAGTAGGGTATCGAGTGTGCTGGGCAAACCAGTGTGTCTGTTCCCCCAAAAAACATGCTTTTCTTTCCCACTTTTGTTGAGGAACTGCCTGCAGGAGGCCCAAGTATTCCCATTTATAAGGCCCAGAGAACAAAGGATCATTCTGCACCATGATGAACCCAGACTAGGAGTTGCTTGGCTTTCCATTGAAAGCAAATGAAAACAGGGAAGATGCTTCTTAKGACACCCACTGTAAAGTGTTGCAATTAAGAGGCTTTAAGTGACAGAGCCTTTATCAGGCACTGATAAAATGTTAATTCCATCACCATTCATAGCTGGAAGAAGATGAATAATACTCAGGTGTATAACTTTGATCAGCCTGGAACTTAGTGTTCMTTTTAACAAGGCAAACCACTTGAGATAGTATAATTAACATTTCCAGCTGTTACTTCTTCAATAATGAACTCTATGTACTAATATATGGATAATATATATTAACATATATAAAACGTATTATTCATTCAATACCTAAACACAGTAGCAATGTATGGGCTGTCACTGCATGCTGCTGCATTTTTTAATAACAAAATTGGAATCAAGTTTATTTAAATCAAGAGCCTTTAAATCAGTGACTTCATTCAATGACCTAAATCATATTTATGTAAATTACTGGTTAGATTTTATTTTATTTTTTAACATGGCCTTTATGAAGCGTGCCAGTCGTGGTAAAAAAAAATCTGTTCACATCAAAATTGCCATGTTTTCCAAGTGTGAAGACTTTAAATGTGAAATCTTCAGAATCTTGAAAGCTGGCTAACAACATTAAATAACATTTAAAGGTAATGAGTACTCTACTGCTTTTGAAATTAGAATACTTTGGAAGTCAAGAAAACAAGAGCCTTGCAAAAATTTAGAAACTAATTAGCATTTTTGGTCTGTCTCAGTTAGGTATGAAAAATAATTTATTTTATTTATTAACTTATTTATTATTTGACAACACAGTAGTCCCTGGACATCACCATGCAACATCTTCTGCCTTTCCTTTGACACTTCTGTAATTATCCATTCCCATGATTTATTAGGTCCTTTGAAGTACCAAGGGTCAGAAAACTTGTGCCCAACTCCAATCATTGCTAATATGCCACATTTCCTTTTTTAGCAGGGAAAAAAGTACTTGAAAATACTTATTAGGAAAAAAAGAGCTTTTCAGGAGCAGCTCTTTTGTCACTCTGCTCTTACCAGCAAGAGTGCTGGTCAGGGATAACATGACAGGAATAATCTGCAAAGAGGACACATCTTATTAAAGTTGTGGCCACCCACTTTGCTCCCTTACTTCATCTGGCTTCCCACACATCCTGCCTGCCAATCCTTTATTGTGCTAACAGGAATAAATAAGAAGCAAACATGAAATAGCAGGCATAGAATTTCCCTCTCATCACAGGAGCCATAAAAATTGAATTTTCAGAGGTGGAACAACCAGAAGGTCCCCATTATTAAGTTCGCAATTGGTTTTTACAGGGATTGCAATGGGAAGTTGAAATTCACCTTTCCCTTACAAGACATAGATTTGTACTGAGCACTGATTACCATTTGTGTTTTTCCCTCATGAGGTGGAAAAGCACATTTTTCTGCTGCTTTGGGTTTCCCYGGTTACTTGAGCAAATTACTTCTTGAATTTTTTGTGGTTTGTGGCATCACATTACACAAACATGAGTTATTATTGATGTGCCACGGCTTTGAGCCTCTGAAAATGATAAGTGTAAAGAAAATCCCCTTTTGATGTAGCAGTTGCTGAAAATTCCTCCTGAGGTCACTCCTCTGAAGAGCAGCTCTCTGTTCACAGCAAGGACAGAGTTGTTGTGGGATGTTTTTAATGCCTTGGACAGTTTCTATATAAATATTAATTGGTGGATCCTGCACAAGTGAGTGCACCACTAAATTTCCACATGYTAATATTGAGCAAYCCAATGAGTCAGCACCAGTTGCAGAGACTTCTAGAGACTGGGTGCACTGGGCTCAGCACCATTTCCCCCCACCTCACAGCAATATTGCAAACTTCCAGCAATTTTCACAACAAAGCTATGAGAGGTAGAGCTTGTATCACGTATCCACATCTGGGTTTTCTCAAAGTAATTGCATGTAAATGGACCAGGGGCAGAGGATTTAACTACAAAGCAGCACTCCATGTTTCAGAGGTGAGTGCAAACACTCAGCTTTTGTCCTTCRAGCAATAATCAGCAGCAGTCTGTGCACCTCCAGCTGGAGATTGAAAAGGAGGGATTTAAGGAGTATGCCCAGTTTCCTGTACAACAGCACGATGCTTATGTGTGTATAAATATCTACATAAAAAGGCTGTGAGAAYTGGGATTGCTCAGGCTTTGGGGTGACCTCACTGTGGCCTTGCAGTGCCTGMAGGGARCCCACAGGAAAGATGGAGAGAGACTCTTGACAAGGGCYTGCAGTGACAGGACAARGGGCAATGGCTTCACACTGACASAGAGCAGGGTTAGATTGGAWATTGGGAAGAAATTSTTCCCTGTGAGRGTGGTGAGGCCCTGGCACAGGTTKYCCAGRGAAGCTGTGGCTGCCCCATCCCTGACAGTGTYCMAGGCCAGGCTGTATTTGGCTTGGAGTAACCTGGGACAGTGGAAGGTGTCCTTGCCCATGGCAGGGGATTGGAAGTGGATGGTTTTTAAGGTCCATTCCCACCCAAACCATTCTGTGATTCCATGATTTGTACAAAAACACCCTCACACATCTCCAAGTCCATCAGCCTTGGAAATCTGCATGAGCAGCCAGCCCAGCAAAAGTGACATTCCACTCTGGAAGGAGTGCAGAAAAGCAATGCATTGTGCTAGCTGTGTGCTCTCAGCTGTAACATCCCAAAATCTGAATTCCAGGGACATTGCAGATCTTGGATAGACCCTGTCAGACTGACCTTGCACRAAGAGCCATGGAGGTGGGAGGCAGGGGACAAAGGACCTGCAGGATGAGGTGGAACCTCTTCCCTGTCTGTGGCCCTAAGGGCTGAGAGGTGACAGACTGTGGGTGGGTTCAGAGCACACAGCCCCATGGCAACAGCACCAAGGGGAGCTTTAATGAGAGAAGTTTTAAGTGCCTTTGACACCTATTAGTGAACTGATGATAAAAATAGTGTCAGGCCATGTGAAACTACACAGAACAATGGTGTTTGTACTCAGGCAGTTGAAGCAACCAGTGAATTGTGTGGTTTCAGCTGCTTGGTTTGTTTCAAGTGTGATGACCCTTAAAATAGACAAAAATATATTTGTTGATACTGGGCATTAGATATCCTTCCAAACCCTATTTCTAACCTTCCCAAAGGGATAGAACTGAGGTTWTGGATTGAGGTGCCTGCCATTTTAGATGGCAGTTTTGGAAATGATAGAAATGCCACAGGGTCACACAAGTGATTTTTGTTGGACCTCAGGTTAGACTCAGGATGATTTGATATCTTACAGCACCCCAGTTCAGCAATGGTTTCACTGGGATCATGATGTAAAAACCCAGTTTTTCGGGGATTTGCTTTTTCTTTTTCTGCTTCATTTGTTGTGGGTTTTTCTGTCTGTTGTAATAACGTGGAGCTACCTTGCTCTCTATCAGGAGAGATTTTTTACTACTTAAAAATTGCTCATGAGAAAGAAATCAATCTTTAAGAAGTCAAAAAGGATTCGCTCAAACAGATTTCACATTACACAAGATAAATTGGCTAATAGTTTTATTCTGAACCTGGATTATCCTTCTAACCTCTTTTCCTGAGAGTACAGCTTCACCAGAATGCTAAATCATGGTATATAAATGTGCACATCAGATCTGAATAATATATCCAGTTCAAAAACAGAAATCAACATTTTCTTCTCTGAAGCACTTATTGCATTTTTCCTGAATAATAATAAAAAAAATCCTCTTAATTTACTATCAGACTAACATGTTTGGGATTYGTTGTTTGTTTGTTTGCTTKCTGAATTTTATTTTGAAGGCTACTAWTGCATGCCTGACCTCAAAAGAATATTTTCTTTAATTAGAAAATGCTCCTAGCTAGAGATGTCAAACCCTAGTTTCAAAAAAGGAATGCCTAGTTAAACAAGCCAAAGAGGAAAATCTCTTAATCCATAACTTTAATCAYAACAGATATTTCACATAACCAAAAATGTACTTAAATCAAATTCAAGGAAAAAGGAATAATTTAAGTGAAGTGAACCTGTAAAGGATAGTCTGACTGCTGTGTTTTAGCCCAAGGAGTCCTTACTCTGAAGAAAAGCAGTACATACATACAGGGAAGAAAAAAAAAAGAAAAATTTCAGAGTCTTCCAGTAAATCCCCAGAAAATTGAATTTTTTTTTAAATAAAAATGGTGAACTGGGAATCAATGAGATAACAGACACACATAATTCAATGTCCTGTCACAGCCATCACAAAGGGATCTAAATTTTCTGACTAGCTTGGGCTGTCCAAGCTCAATGTGGTTTATTTGCTGGTGAGAGATGCTRCTCCCTGGCTGGAATGACAGCAAGCAACTTCAGTTGAGAATCACTGGGTCAATGACAAAGAACATACTGTGCTGGGAGGCTTTCACAGCCAAATGGGAGCTCTGGTTTAGGGGCAGAAACATCCCACAGGCAGAGTTTTAAGCTACCTCAGAAACCTTTGGGCAAGATAAGACGATTCCTTCCCAGAGTGCCACGAGAGAACCTGAGACCTGTATGTGAGGGCAGGTCGTGGTAGGTGACTTTGAAAAAACACTGCTATTATTAATATGGGATAATAAATAGTTTTGCTAGGAAAGGTGTAGGGTTACATGGAAACAGGGAACAGCTGAATAGTATTAAATCAACAAAGCCAGCCTTGTGACTCCGCCGGCCCTAATATTTGTGAACTTGTGTATCCTGGAGAAAACCTGGCGTTCCCTTCCCTTGCCTGGCCTGGATTTGGAACCCAGGCACCACCCCCATGCCTACCCCATCCMCTTCCACCCCCTCAGCACAAGGTTAGAGTGGCAAAAATGTGTTTGATGGGCAGGCAGGCCAAGGATCGTGTTCCTTTTCACCCTCGGACTGCACTGTGACCTCCAAGAGTTATTTAGATCTGTCCTTGGCTCTTCTCAGCCCCAAGAGGAGTTTCTCTGGCCCMCTATGGACCTTCAACCCTGCCTTTCACATAAAAATTATAGCATACAGCCTGTTCTAGAAATAGCTAAGAGACTACAGACAAATACATGGCAAATATCTGCTTGAGAAAAAAACAAAAAACAAGAATGACCAAACCTGATGCTTCTCCTTTAAGGTGCAACATGGAATTTTAGTAACACAGCTAAGCAGAAGGAGTAGACACTTAAAATATCTCTGTGAGTGCAACAAGGCTTAAAATATGCTTTCCCTGACAAGTTAATTCCAATTTATTCATTATGTCTGTATCTTAATTGGCACTCACAGAAGTGAGTATAATTGACTGKGTCCACAGTTAGGTTTTTTTAAATTGTGTCATCACTGGGACTTCCATGGTCCTTGGAAGACCTGAGCCCCTCTCAGAGCTTTTCTGGGCAGATTCCTGTGGGAAGACCCTTCTACCCCTCCAGCTCCAGAGAGGAAAGGAGAGTGATTTAACCCCTGTCCTCCYTGCAAAGCACTGAGATCTTTACATCCAGCAATAGCATTGCTGGGCTTCCACCTTTTACCTCACCCTCYCTGAGAAGCTCCACTTATAAAACACAGCCACGGTCACATGAGGCATTTAAATGCATGATCAGCACCTGGATTAAAGGAAAATATGTGTCCTTTCCCTGCCTCTKGCATTTTGTTGGACATGAGCCCCCTTGGTTAAGACTCAGTATGTTACAAGTCTTTAGTGATGCCTCTACATAAAGAATTACACCATGAATTAAAAGGATAGAAAACAAAAAATACAGACTGTGAATAGTCTGCCACKTTGATGCCCCTTCATCCTGGAGCATTGGAAAAGTAATTCTTAGTGTTAGTTCTCACAGGGGTACTAAAAGTCCTTCCAGAACACAGGGAAAACACAATCAGTTTTCAGCCAGACTTTCCAAGGCACAAAGTGAATCTTGGCATCAGTGAAATGTCTCACCAGAGCAGTGAGCATACCTGAGGACATCATTTCCCCTAAACCATCCAGAAAGCATTTCAGGGTTTACTTTCTTATATACATGGGAAGAAGGTTTCTTTGTTTGAGTTTGGGGGAGACTSTGCTCTCTTTTTTGCCCCCTTTACACATCTAACATTTCTTTTACTGTAATTCAAACACACAACATCTGAAAAAAAATGCACAGAGTTTGTCAGTGAGACACTGTCATCCCCCACTTTCACCAGATTTGTCTGGATTTATGAGTGAGGCATTGTCTAGCCAGGAAACTACAGATACCAATTCAATCAGTTTAAAAACTGATACAGCAAAACCTTGGACTCACACATTTGAGTAGGAAGCAGCTGCACTGCGTCAAGATGTCACTGACCTTTGTTATTTGTTAGCAGTGTCCTGGCCAAGTCCCTGCTCTCACAGCAGTGTCTGGGGAATGGCATGTGGGAGCATTTCTCACATGCTTCAGGGCAACTTCCAGAGCTTCCAGCTCCCCACGAGATGCACACAAAGAGGCAGAATTTCCYTGGAGTGCCTGAGAAGAGCAAGTGCATTCTGACCAGCACATGTGGTGGGGAAATCCTTCACAGAAGGGGCAACATCACCATAAAACACTGCAGCTGACTGTGAAATGTTCATAGAGAAGTCTCAGAAAAGTCCAAAAAACCCATACCAAACAAAAACAACCAACCAACCAAAGCTTTATTTCAGCCCTTTGAAGGTGTGATCTTAGATAAATCATTGTTAACTTGAGATAAAACAAAACAAATGCCATTAAACTGGGACAGYGTGAGATTAGCATTCATTTAATCACATGGATGTTGAGCTTGTKTCACCAGTCCAGTTTAAATAAGCAWCACACAGACAAGGTCCAAAGTGCTGTAAATTTACAGGTATAAAAAGAAATTGCCCATTTGTCATAAAGAGCATATTGTTGGGCACATAATCCTGCTCCAGGTGAACAGAAAGGGTATTTTTAGATTAATTTATTTAGTTGTGGTATATTAATTTTGTAAGCTGCGGTATTATATCCATAAATCTATGACCTGCATCTCATTTATTCTAATGTGGGGCGGTTTTTTTGCACTACTTGGCAATAAAAAGCAGTGCTGAAACAGGAAACAAGCACAAGAGGTCAGTGGGATACCTCGTGTGCTTACAGCACTTTCAGCACCTCTGGGAGCTGGGTAAAAGTGCAAAGTGACACAGAGCAGAGCACCACTGTGCTACACCCCATGTCCTCACACGTGGGCCAGGCCTGCTGGGGCTCAGAGAAGAAACAGAAGGATGGGTACAGCTGAAAGGGGGAGAACCAGGAAATYGTGCCAGGCTAGAAATTGTTCTCTCAGCTAAGTAACAACTCCTGGAAATGGAGGAGGAGAGAAATGAGACAGAACATGATATATGGCATGTGACTCCTTCTACCTTTGAAAGGCAGGCCACAGAAGGGATGTGCTCATCTTTTGCACTAAATCCCACATCTCAAGCATCTTTAGGTRGGCTTAACACCTTTCTGTGGAGCTCAGAAGACAAGTGTCCCGTGGAGCTGTGGCTCAGCAGTCCTTGCATTCTCTGCAGGAAAACTTGACTGGTATAGTCCTAACTTTGCAGATGGGATCCAATTTGTGTCCATACTGTTTTAAAATGTTAAGAGCAAAAATACGTTATTAGCAGGGACAGTTTTGTGGTCATTCAATGGTAAAATGTCTTCAGCCAGGGCTACA
>CADDXX010000290.1:86133-99123 GCA_902810485.1 Alauda arvensis | reverse complement strand
AAAAAAGGGGGTCATGTGTTCCAAGAAGCTCTAAACACAGATAATTAATCTTTGGAGAAATCCATAGCATTTATATGGGGGAAAAATAAAAATCACGTAATTCATGTGATCCGTGTCTCCTCCTTGCCACTCCTGCTTTTTCCTGTTGTGTGTCCAAGCAATATTTACTCTTAATTAGCCTACTACTCTTAGTAGACTACAATATTTTTGAAGAAGTCCAAGACACCTAAGTAATTACATCTCCTTTGGGTAAGATGCAATTTTTTCAAGTGTGTAGTCACCATCCTTTTCATTCAAGCAGAAGTTACTCATTGCAACTCCTAGTATATCACACCTGTGTTACACAGTACCTAGGAGCCCTTGGTGAGGCTTGTTAAGAGAAAAAACACACAAACATTTAACTGGGACACAGAGGATTGGAAAATGAGCYCCTGTGCCTGTACAGAAAGCTGAAACCCCTCAGCATGCTGCTSTCAGGGTTTGGCATCATTAAGTCACAACCAAGATGGCTCTTTGGGTTCCTGAGATTGGAACCTGGCAAAAAGGCAGCTGAGAGGGTTTTTTTTTGCTGCAGGAGGTGTAACCTCTCCTGCCTGCCTCCCAGGCAAACCTCACAAGTGAACCATGTCCAGCCAAGGCAGCGTTTTGAGGGTGACAATCTCTGAAGTGAGCTGGTAATTGTGTCCCACYGTCAGTGGCTGACATCACAGGGGCATTTTGTGCACTCCTGCGCTCTTGGTTCTGAGCCAAACAACTGCTGGGAAAAGCCAGATAACAACCATGGGCTGCTGCAGGCTGAACTGGAGYCTGGTACAAGTGCCTGGCAGCCTGGACATATTAAATGGGAAAAGAAGCCATCCCTAAGCTCCAAAGCGAGAAAACAATTCCCATAAGGCCTAATAAAAGACGAAGAAATTAAAGGTCTACCAGAACAAATGAATTAGATAATGAAACTCTGGAACTACATCAAAACTAGGAGGGGGAGGAGGGAGAAAAGAGCAGAACTGAGATCAAATAACAGCTGTGGGATGCAAATCAGACAGAATATCCTCAAGTCAGGCCCAGAATGAGGCAGCATCTGGCAGAAGGAGGGAGAAGGGCAGTGGGAAASCAGAAGAAAAGGAATGCAGGGTTTGGGAAAGCTGGCTGCATGACGTTGCACAGCAGAGCACACTGCACAGACAGAGCCAGGCTCCAGTGCACCCAGCCCACTTGGGAAGCAGAAACCCAAACTTTSCACCAAGGAAGAGAAAGACAAGGAACTAATGAGATGTGAATCAACAAGACAACGCCAGGAAACAAGGCTGGATATGCCATTAATTTTCTGTGRGATAATATTTACACCAGAAGGATCAAAGCTTTATAGTGAATTACAACACACATGGCACACTGTAAATAGGGACTGATTTGCCTCAGAGTGTCATTTTTGTTGCTGCAGTGTCTTTAAGCCTGATTCCTTTCCCATTAGCCAGTTTTGGGTAATTTCCATTACCCAGCTTTCCATYACCATTTCCAAGTTTTGTGGGAAARMATCCAGGATCTGTTGCACCCAGAAGKTGTGTCTCTGATGACAGGAAGAGTCACAGGCCACATGTTAGGAATTATTTACCAAAGAGAGATGTGGTCCCAGTTTCTTGAAGGTACTCAGGTACCTCTTTAGGTACATCACAGAGGCTTTCTCAATCCCATGAACAYTTTAGGGAAATTAAAGCTGGGAGTGGTTAAATGTTTTTAACCAGGACTTTGGATAACAAACTACCTAAATTCCATTYAAAATTCTAATGCAAGGGTTCATTGAGATGCTAACATGTTCTGCTTTCCAGCACTGGTAGGATAGATTGAACTTTTATGCTTCTGCAAGGAGYTACCTGTGTGTCCAGGATGAGCCAGAATAATCTTTAAACAGGATTTCCTAAGTCAATGAAGCTAACACAGTCACATAAAAGTTGGAATCATTCTTTCCTTTTTTCTCTAATTTCTCCCTGCCTATTTTTGTCCAAAATCATCAGAATAGAAGAAAATGCCAGGAGAAAGAGAGGCATGCTATCCTATCACAGCAGAAATTAGATGATTGGTCTGAGATCACAAATGAGAAACTGTTGTAGTGAATATTTTAAAGAAGTAAAATTCAGGGTTTGTAGCAAATACAGGTTTATTTTGCTCCATTGAGCCCAGTAATATTTATCTGAAGTATCACATTGTTTCTATTCCTTGTTTCAAGTTATTTATTTCATTCAAATAGGCACTACTCAGAAATGAAGGTGGAATATAATTTTATGCTTAATGCTAGAATTTTGTTCTTCCATGGACTGAAAATTAAAAGTTCCAGCTAAAGGGATCAAAAGAAAAGAGAAATATGAAGCAGCTRGTGAAAGAGGACAAAGTCTCTGCCCAAGGGTAAAGGCTGTGGCCTTCAGGAAACAAAAYGAGCATTTAAATGAGAATTTAAAGCTGCAGAGCACTGAGCACTTYACTTTCAAAGCTCTCATATCAAACAAACGATACCTGTCATGTTACAGAATGAGGTGCCTTCCAAAATTAACAGTTGAGCAATGAGCATAGGTGGTATTGATTAATAACAGCTATCTGTATTTGTCCTTTGTTATCAGCCTGCACAAATGGTGAAGGTCAATCACCTGCATCACAGGCTGGAAAAAATTGAGATAAAATTAATATAAGAATGGGTATGATGAARGGCATGGTGTGTACCCTGTGTAAGYGGGATCTCAGCAGGGAGGTCTGAGCTCCCACAATTCTCCCACGCTTTCGTTGTCATTTCAGCATCAGACTGCTGCAATTTCCTCTTACATTTGACACATCACAGCCTGGATGTGCAAGCTAGAATCCCACTTCCATGTCTAACATATGGAAAGAGAACATTTCAAATGTCAAGGGATATATATACATATATATATAGATATAGATATACACACACACCTTAAATTGTTCTTTTTACGGTAGCAGTTCATATCTCTCACCATCACCTTTTTGTGGCATGAGACACATGAGACACAACATATATTCTCATTGATTTAGTGTTGGAGACAAGACCTGTGCAATCTTCACTTCTTCATCTGCCACTGTCTCCTTGCAGGGCCTTAAGTCCCATATTCCCCTTGGTGCCTCAGCTGGTCCATCCAAAGAAATCAGTGGGACAAGAAAATGTGGCACAAACACAACAGAGGCATTTCAGAGGTAAGGAGAGAAGGTTTGCTCATGAGCTGGGGCAGTCTGGCATTAAATAGAAAGTTCTGCAACTGCACATCTTGCTCACAGAACAGGGGTGTAAAAGAGAGGTGCAGTAAATAAATATCTGTGGTGGAAAAGTTGGTAAGGAAGGATGTTTGGTAAGTTACTAAGGGACTTGGCTAATATGTCCTCCCTCATCAAAAAGAAATTCTGCTRCCACATCGAAGTACTTAAGCACTGTCCTGAACAAATTACTGGGTTCTCTTAGTTCTCTGTTATGCTTATTTCCTTTTCCTTCATGTGGAAATTTGCCTTCCTTCCACCCTTAGAGCTTCCTAAGGGCTGTGAACTTGAGTCAGAACAAAAACTGTTGCAAAGAGCACAGTCTTTCCAGCAGAAAAACACCAGCACATTTTGTGCAGTCACATATCCTAAAGGACATATTAAATTTGCTATTAAAGCTCTGAAAAATCTGTCTCTGACTGAAAGAAGAGAGCCACCTTTGCCATGCCAAAATTGCAGGAGAACTACAGTGATATATATATATATATATATATATATATATATATCTTTTGTTTGTTCGTTTGTTTTGTTTTTGTTGGGGTTTTTTTGTTTGCTTGTTCGTTTAGGGAGTCCCTATAATTGGATGAATTTATCCTTTCCCTCCCTCCTTTGACCACCTTTGCTTCAGCATCGAGTCCTACTGAAGATTTAAAGTGTAACAACTTAAAAAAGAAGAAAAAAAAAAAAAAAGAGAGAGGGAGAAAGTCTGGGGTAGGAGGGGGAGGAGAAAAGGCAGGTGTGGCTTGACAAGTGATGGGGAAAGAGGCTTTCAGGACACAGACACTCGGGACAGCAAGGCTGACACCGTATCCCTGAGAACCAGAGGGAAATYCCACGGCAGGCAGGGGAACAGGGATGCTGAGCCACTGGAGCGCACAGGAGCGAGCAGCAGGCATGCTGGCATTCCAGARCAGGCAGGCTGAAGTCATGAGAATGTGAAACACCATCTGAGAGCAGGCATTCTACACCAAATGCAAGGAAATCTCCATGGAATCGGCTCGGAGGCATGTCAGGAGCATGACCAGCAGGGCTGGCCCGAGTTCAAAAGGCTCAGCCCCGCATCACAGAAAGTCCCCAAGTGTTGTCTCACGAGTCAGTGTTCATTAGAATTCCATGATTCCCACCCACCCCTGTAATCCTGAAGAGGTGGCCTCCCYTACCTTGTGACCTACCAAGGTCACAAGAGCTCTGGATCCACGGTACCCTTGTGAGGGGCCAGTTTGACAGACAARACCAAAGGCTGCTTGCTGAAGCTGGTGCTACAAATCAGTGCTGGACCCTGCAGGTTCACAGAGTGACCCTTTAACTRCTGACTCAGAGCTCTCTCACTGCTGTACAGGAAGGAGAGTTGTTATTTCTTTCCTGTTACCTGAATGTTGTCGCTGGGGAGCTTTCACAAACCAGTTGAAGTAAATTAACTGACCCAAAAAAGTGGGCCCAGGCAGCATCAGGACCACAGCAAACCAGTGAGTGCTTTACAGCCCCCATTTGAAAAGAAGGGTGATTAAAACATTATCTGAATGAGAGGCACTACGAGTTCCTGGGGACAGCTCAACAGCAAACAAGGCTTTCTGAGCAGGTGGCATGGTAYCTGATAAGACAAGGGAATAAGTCAATATGTAAGGCTAGATCTCCATAATCCATCCCTTCCAAGGCCTGGATCCCCATTTCTTCTTAACAGCAAATTCTTGCATTGCTAACACTTTGAGAATAACCTTCACAGCATAGCGTGTTTCTCCTAAAATGCTGGGCACTAAGATAAAAGTGCCATGTCACAAATTCAGCTTCTCCTGAATTGACATAGGAGAGCCCCAGAATTTCAAAGAAATGCTTCAGACAAGAGCTGGCTGAAAATTCAAAGCAACTCTTTCTCAGGAGAAATAACTAAACAAACCTTCAAATACTCTTTTCATTCTCAGGCTGTAGGAAACTTTAAAAAGTGAGAGTGGAAAGGAACGTTGAATTCACCTCCAGCAAAAGCAGCCACTGGTGGATTCCAGGAATATCTATGTAATTAACTCTTGCTCCTGGAGTTGCAAAACAACTTTCAGAGTATGAAGTTGTAACCAGAGACTAGAAAAAGACATCTTCCACTCAACACGAATGCCCAAGGCTTTATCTAGACTAATATAAACTTTGATTTTCAAATATGCTTTTGGACAAACAAGTCCTGCTAACTCATTGGGAGAATATTACATGTACCACATTCATTTCCTTGGATGTCCAACCCTCATTATCCAGCAAAAGTTGCTCTGGTGCAAGACCCTGGGCATTCACCCTTCCCAGTGCTTCCTGTCTCAAAGGAGAATGTTTTCTTGGGTACAGTGCTCTTAATTCCTGCAAATCAAAAGGGTTTTTAAAAATCATTCTGAAGAAAAAAAACCCACACAAACAAAAAAGATAATGAAACTAATAAAAAAAGATAATGGAAAAGATGAGATGAATTACACACAGAGCCTGAAGTAGGAACCCAACAAATTGCTGCTTCATGAACTGTCATTGCTGCTGATGTTTTGCAATGATTTTAAAGACAAAYACAACCACATGGTCAGATTCAGGCACAAGTGGAGATGTTTTCTATTTTTTAGAGATGGGCTGGGGTACCAGGACTCTGGTAAATATTTCCAGAGGGATAAAACTCAGTAATTGAATTGAAATATCAAGCAAAGAAGGGAYCACAGTGTATAGATCCAAACCTTCTCCAGGCACCTCTTAGAGGGAGGATCAGCCATCCATGTAGAGAGAGTGAAGGGATGTGGGAGTGCTGGGATCAGCTCCCAAGCAGGAAGATTGTCAATATTTTTGAGAAGCCAGCACAGGATCTGTCCTTTCCCTGCTCAGACTATTGTGTGTCCTAGGCCTGTTAGTGCACGGGCACTAAAGTCACTGCACAGTTTTTTGGGACAAGGAGGAATAAAAAYACTGCAACACTGCAGGAAACAGCTGGTTGCATAGAGGGCAGCCTTCTGTAAACACCCTGAGAGACAGCTTCTTCCCTGCAGGATTGCACACCTGGGATTTAGTCACCTTTGGTCATTTTTGACACTTTGTGCCATTCAAACACACACTGCTTTGAACGCAAGGACGGAGCTGTTATTGCTCAGCACAAGCTCCAGGCTCACTGTTGAGCATGGCTWCACAGCACAAGTTACAAAGAAAGTCAGAGCAGGTGTCTGAAMATTCATCCCTTTCCTGCCTTAATGACCCCAGTTCTCTCACCCCCCATAATGACACCACAGTTATCCCAATTTCCCGTTTTTTTTCCTGTAGAAAARTATTTTCCTTTTCCTCAGCCATGTAGGAGGCTGCCATTTGCATGATTCACCTGTTCTCAGCTCATCCTAGCTCCAGCAGCACTGTTTTTTTCCTGGGATTGGGAGTGGAGAGGGATCTATCTGTGCTTAACTATCATCAGGCACAGTCTGTCAGCTAGAAAAGAGCTATAAAACCCAAAATGTCCTGTTCTTCTCTAGCAGAAGGGGGAAAAAACAGAAAAACTATCTATTTATGGCTTCCAACTGAAAAGGTCAATGAAAATAATCCCATTTGCTTTCATGGATTTTGGAGGAGATCCACAGATCTTTATTTTTAGGTATGAAAGGATCTATTGCTGGCTGCTTAAAATACACCATGACTGACTCCTCATCCATGGGACAATGCTCCTCCCTTGCCTTTGTTGCTCTTTGACAATCAAAGGTCCTATTAAAGTTTTTTTTCCAGAACATTCTTGTTTTCCCCCACCACACACTAATTGCTTTGTTTAGAGAAGTTTTCTGGAACAACATTTCTTCCCCTCCTCTGATGAAAAAGGCTTCAGTGTCCCTTCTGAGAGCCATCCCTTGTGTGGCTGAGCAGCTGAGCCTTTACCCTGTCCTCTGGCCACATTTCTCAGTGTCAGACTATCACAGAATCATGGAATCTTTACGGGTGGAAAACATCTCCAAGATCATCAAGTCCAGCCTTAATCACAGCCATGTGCTGCAATGCACTCTGCAAAACCCAGTGTTTAAAATAATTTGCTGTCTTGCTCAGATTGCTGTCACTGACGGGAATCTCCTTGGATTTCTGAGCTGSATCAAACCCACCAGGTCAATTTGACTCCTAAAAATGAGGGCCTGTTTTCTTTTCATCAACTATTCTGGGAATTTGTTTTGTACTGCAAACAACACAGACGACAAACTTCATCCAAAAATCTCTTCCCATTTTGAAGAATGTACTTTTCCATTCCAGTGTAAATAAGGTGCTGCTGKGGGAAGTCACCCGAGGCTTTAAATCTAACCCATGCTCTGCCCACTGTGGCTATCTGGCCAAATGGAAATTAGACACCCTGGGACATGAACCCCCAGGGCATCYCAGTAACAACTGAAAGGATTTAAAGATTTGTCATAATTATGGTGGACAATAAATATCTGAGCAGAGTGGCTGATTTCTGTGGGATAGGGAGTGACCCCATTGGGAGCTGCCCATGATTATGTGCTCTATTCTTCCCCTTTTCAGTCTGAGCTCTTATGTGCACCAAGAATTTTATGAATTTAATACCCTGTTTCAATTAAAACTGCACCAAAAAGTGAAAGCACAGCTTATCCTAAAGTAATTTGTTCTATTCTGGTGAAAACAAATAAACCAAATATTTAAAAAAAAAAAAGCAACTTAATCTAATAACATATTACACAATTCACCAGGGTCTTATGATTAGAATAAAAATATCTTCAAGCATCCTTCCAGCTGAATTGTGCTGTTTATGCTGTCAGCAGAGACAAGGGTTTAGTTTCCATGCTGTGGATCAGCCTCATTTTCAACAGTGGCTATCATTCTTGAAGAAATMTTTCTTTCTTGAATTGCCAAGCTGAAGTCAAACCAGCCTCCCAGCACTCCAGTATGTAAAAATGTGTATTTATTCTCCCATATACTTTCTGTTGGACTGCATTCCTACAGCCTGAGAAAACAGTGCACAAGCTACATCAAAGATAACCCAAAAATACTTTCATAATGAACTCCTAAAAATCTTTTACACTGGCAGCTGGAGTGAAGAATTCCCTTGCAGTAAGARTATCAACTCCGTTTCTTAGTAAAGAAGTTCTGAGCTCTAACCAGTATTTCCTTGAGCTTTGAGTCATGYTTTACTCCTGATGGAAGGATCAGAGATGCAATTATGAGTGAGCAATTCTTGACAGCTTTCAGGGATCTCAGCTACAAAAAATACAAGGGAGATAAGTGAGTCTGCTCTGAAAGGTGATAGGACAGCTGGATGTTRCACAAATAAAAGGGGATCTGTTCTGATTAAATGAGGACATCTGGKCAGCTTCCTGTGGGAAATGATTCTCATTTTAATACCAATAAAAGCAAYCCAATATATCTAGAAGGCAGACCTTTTAAAGAGCCATACACTGAGTGTTGAAGGCTGGTGGTCATCTCAAAAGGAGATCAGTAGCAAAAGTCATTGTCAATGCCAGGGAGCAAGACAAGATCCCAGCAACATCCTGCCTGCAGGTTTGACTTTTTAATGATGTCCAGATCTATCTAATTTTATGTGTACTTACACCACCAGGAGGCTGCCAAGGTCCCACTGCTGGTGGACATTTGAGAAGAAAACAGCAATTCCATACTGATACTGCAACTTTTCCTTTCAATAGGATGGTGTTGATGGTGTTGCTTCTTTATAACGTGGATGGCCCTGGCTTCCTGCTCCCTGCTCCCCCTGGGAGGACTTGGAACTTCATCCATAAATAGATTACACTGTAATTATATAATTTATATTTATGCCAGAACCCCTTGGAATGAAGGGAGTGTAAGAGAAGATTGGCTGTAATTGCCTGCTATTTGCATTGTTAATTATTATTGAGTGGCTGAAGTCTACAAAAAGAGAAGTCATGTGAAAACAAGACCAAAAAAAAAAAATCAGCAGGAAAGTTAGTCAAGAGGAAGAGATGTTCTTTCTAGCACACAGACACGACAACAAGGGACAATATGAACTGGAGCCATCTCAGACTGCCTGTGGGTGCCCTGCCAGTACTCAGAGCAAAAATAGGACTCAYAACACCAACATCTGACTTTCAAGACTCAAGGCTGCAAAGGCTCCTGCTGGCAGCTGCAAAAAAGAATCAGAAATAAAAATAAATAKTAGCTAAAGCAGAGGGGAAAACAAAGGAGAGTCTCAAGGACATTGAAATACTCCTGATGTCTGGGAGAAAAACTACTTATTTTTAAGAGGAACTCTGTGGATTGTTGCAAAGCTGCAGAATTATCACCACTTACTAACACCAGAGGTACCCAGACAGAAGAGAGAAGTGATCCCTCCCTCACAAATAGAAGCATGGGCACATGCAGGTGAACAGATGGGAAAGGATTGTCATAGCCTGCTTCATCTGCAGACATCCTGCTGCCAGGATCAATCCAGCTAAATATCTTCACAAAACAAAATAAAACAAAACAACAGCAACACCCCCATAAACAAACAAATAAAAACCAAACAAATAAGCTCCCTCCTGGAGCTATGCTTTTATCTCYGGCTGTAGGAAAACAAATGTCACACTGTGGTGTCCATCAGGGACACTGGGTCTTCTCCACTCAAAAACATGAAAATTCTCAGAAGCATGGAGCCACTGATTGAAAAATCCAAACCATAAAGGGAATGGAAACAGGAAAACTTCCACAGAGTTCCCTACATAAATAAGCATAGCAAAGCAGCACAACAGGACTCTTGTTGAATTTCATGTCCCATATAYCCCATGTCCATCACCCAAGTCTTCAGCACCCTCCAAATCCCAAGTGTCCTGCTCAGGAACACAGGTCAGAGCTTGTCCCTGCTGGGCCAGTCCAAGTGACCCACAGAGGGCAGGACCTCCAGGCAACAAGGAGAGGGCCTTTGGACATCTGTGGGGCTGGAAAACGAGGAAATAAGTTTTCTAAAGGGAATAATTCCCTAGGGAATCTTTTACATTTGTGTTCCCCCAGAGAGCTTTGAAGGCAAATAATCCCAAACCACATYCTCTGGCAAGGTACCACCTTGCTAGGTAAATAATTTTCCCTCAAAATGCCCTAGCACAAATTTATAGCTGGTGATGGGAAGGATGAGAGCTTGCACTCACTGAGCTGGAGTTGGAATCTTTGGTTTCTTTCAGGTGGTGACACTCATTTGCATAAAACAAAGTATATTGATATTGTGCTTTGGGATTAGGGGACTATCACCRTGATCTAAAGACAGAGCTGGGTAATTTTATATTTCATGTCCTTCCCAGGGGCCCTCAGAGACTCTGGAGATGGAAAACCAATATAGCAGATATTTTGTGACTAACAAAGAGAAGAGGCAAACACCCCCCCCCCAGAGCACTGAATTCCTGATAAGAGGCAATAAATGGAGAAGGAACTTGGGGGACAGGCAGGGACTTTGAAGAGAGATGCTACAAAAGAAACAAGTCTCCAATAAAAAGGGTATCAAASTCAAAATGATTGTGAGAAGCAGGAAAGGCTGAAAAACTTGCTGAATCTCATTTGTAATGTGATCTGAAGGATGAGTTGCCAAGTCCTGYCAATGTGCTTAGGAAATATGGCCCTGCTTTTTATTCACATTCCTCTCATCCTTTCACAGACAAAAAGGGAACAGAAGGTATGACACCAACACCTGAGTAACACAAACAGGCTGAATAAGCTGCAACCCCTCTCCAACAACCCTGATGTGAAAGGACAGTGAAAAATTAGGGCCCATATTTGTAATCAGTGCACTCAGAATATGTCACCACAGATGGACTTGAAAAGACAGCAAATACTCCTGATACAGATCCTCCATCTTCACCTGCAGAGGATAAGATACTTTCTGTTGCCTTCACCCCTTTTCCCTTCATGAGACCTGTTAGGAAAAATTAATTCCTCTCATTTCATCATCCCACAGACCTCTGTGAGTCTGCCAGATGGTGCTTCAGGTGGCTCCAGCTGGAACAGCAACAACAATCACCTGCTGGAAACCTCAGGCATCCTTTTTGGGAGGCCACTGTCCTGAGACAACAGGCAAGCAAGTCATATTTCTCCTCTAGATACGGCAAAATCCTGACTTGATCCAGAATTTTCAGAGTAAGGACTTGCAGCCATAATGCAAAAATCTGGGCCAACAGACTCAGCTGCCCATGGCTCCAGCTGGGAAATGGTTTCCTACCATACTCACTGTTTGGTATGGTGATTTTTACTGTTTTCTTTTCTGCATTAGGATAAAAATCCAAAGATTTCAAACTAAAGATATATTTTACAATTCATTACTTAGAGCAGAGTGATTTCAAGCAGGGAGAAAAAGAAAAAAAAACACAGTGAGAAATGCTTAGAACTGTTAAATCATAGTACAGACCATTTAAAACTTTTAACTGACAATGTAGTTGAATTTTTTTCCAAAGCTAAGCTTTTCTGTAAACATTTGGGGTTTTAAATCAGCATTTGTCAGAAATGAAGACAGAGATCARCAAATGTTTCCTAAAGTGTTGAGCTGCCATGCTTAACATGGAAGAAATATAAAGGGCTTATATTTAAGAATTCTCATGACAGGTGCAGAACAGAGAGAGAATGAGAAAGAAGCAGAAATTTACATATTTATTTGTCAAAAACTAGTCAAACATTGTTATTCATATTTCATCCTATACAACTGTGGTGTTCTGTTGTTGGGGTTTTTTTTCTGACTGGAATTTTACTTTGAAAGCTGCTTTTTAAAGGTCCCACCARGTAGAAAGTCTACAAAGGTGATTTTTCTATATTGTTTTAGACACAAAATCACCTTAATTTGAAATCATTGCCCACTCAGGTTTCACCATATTCATGGRTCTCCTTCCCTGGAGTGCTGGGAGCCATCTCCCATTTGGGAAAGTGTGGAGTGGGAAGAAAATTCACTCCACACTGAAGATTTCGAGTTATGCAAGAAGATCTTGAAGGACTCAGGAGCTTTAGTTACTTCTGYATAATGTGTTCTACTTAAAACTATGGTCTCACAAGGATTTTTTTTGTTGTTTTTAATTAAAGTCATATTAAATGAAAAGACAGATTTGACAAAGGTAGTGGAGAGTGCTGCTTTGCCTAACAGGCTGTGGTAAGCATTCAAATTCTGGTCAGAACTGCAGCAATCCCTTGTGCTGTCAAGAAATACAACTCCTCCTTGACAGAATGTACTGCAAATTTTATGAGAGAAAACCAAAGCCAATTCTTGTAATATCCATTAGAGCTCCTCACAGTCTCTCTGTGTGACATCTAGAGGAATGCAAGTTTTCCAGCTATTTCTCCATGCTGGTAAATAGCAGTTTACTACTGTTTCCACCTTTAGAACTGGAGAAATCACATCTGCCACCTTTTAAATCATTAACCTCTGCAAAACTTTCCTGCTCCAGCATTTAGCAGAGAGAACCATCAAAAATACATGTCTGACACTGTAATGAGAACTTGGTTGATGCTGCACCTAAAATCACACAGTGAAAGGTTGGTGCAGAACTCTGTGTACCTTGCTTAGTAAAGTGTGCAAGGAAAACTGACCTTTATAATATTCTGCATTTATAAACGTCCCAGAATTAGGGTGTCTGCAAATCAAAGGCAGAGGTGGAGCTCAAAGTTGCAGTAGAGGTGGTATGTTGAGCAGGAATTGGAATGATCTGAGAAGTGAAATCCTTCCATGAAAAGAAGGGGGGTTTCCTATGCTCTGGGCTCCTCAGCACAGGAGGGACAGGGAGCTCCTGGAGCGGGGCCAGCAGAGGCTGCAGAGATGATTTAGGG
>CADDXX010000290.1:73961-84543 GCA_902810485.1 Alauda arvensis | reverse complement strand
GCATTCCCCCCGCCCGGGATGTCGGGACCCGCCGGGATCGGGAGCACCGGGGGCCGTGCTCCGAGATGTGCGCAAGGAAACGCCTCCTGTTCCCGCAGAAATCCCCCCACATGCCAACCCTTCAGCCCGCTGCCTGTTCCCAGCGCAGAATTCCCCCACGCTGCTGTAACACCGGCTCTTTCTCCTTGAACCAAAGCCCTGAATCGGGGATATGCGTATTTCCCCGTTTACAGCCCATCTGCCACCTTCCTGCCTTTTCCCGCAGAGGGTCTGAACCCGCTCCTCCTCCCCACCCACGCCTCCTCCCCGCAGCCCCAGCCGTGCCCGAGCCCCGAGCCCGCGGTATAAGCCGTGGTATTTATGCCTGGCCAGCCACGCTGCGAGCCCTCAGGCCACCTTGTGCAGCTGTCACCCGCTCCTAATCCTGCCCAAGCCGCCCAGCCCGGCTCCAGGCAGCCGCAGCWCCGGCATCTGCCTCTCGGCACGGGGATGCCCCGCACCCTCACGGCACAGACCCGCGGAGATGGGGCCAACATCACCCTCTGCCTCGCAGCCCTTTTAGGGGAACACACGCTGCACATCAGCCCGATGCTCTGGGCACGGTGGTGTGTGCATCACGGCCCCACACCGAGGTCAACACAAGTTGGGTGGCCCTGCAGGACCCCAGGCTGCAGCCTGAAGGAACTCCACGGCCTTTCTCCCATTATCTGACCCCCTTTCTTAGCCTTGTCTTTGTTTCCCTTGGGGTGTAAAAGACAAGGAGGTGGTTGCAAACCACAAAAAACCCAGCAGGTTTGTTTCAAGCTGAGAGGAAAATCAAAGGCTTGGACTTCACTGTTGCTGAACCCAGGRAGTCACTTTCAGTCATAAAATCATCTCAGAATCATGGACTGGTTTGGGTGGGAAGGGACCTTAARGATCATGTCATTCCAACCTCCCAGGCAGAGGCAGGGAGACCTTCCTCTAGACCAGGTTGCAATCCCCTTCAAATCCCTTTGGTGGGGACCACTCCTGTGACCAAGAGAGGACAATCCAAAGCTGGCTGGGGTTTCCACACAGCACAGAGTTTGTGCACCTGGGAGCAAACCAAGCTAAAAACTCAGAGAGGTCACCTGTTCCTGGATCCCCCTGGGCAGTGCTCAGCTGAGGCAACATTTGAAAATCAACCCCAATGCACAKGCTCACCACTCACACCTCGGGATGGTGTAAAACCACAATAGGCTGGGTCAAGCTCTAGGGGTTGAGGGCTGATTATTTAAAGAATTAAATAAAGTTTAAATGTCTCTTCATTCCTATGTGGAGGTCTAGATTTCATGGCAAGATATGCATCGTGTTCCCTAAGGGTTTCCTTCCTTTGCAGAAGCACTGTCAGGCAATCAGTATTGTCTGACAGGGATAAATAAAATAACCCCAGATTAGGTTCCTGTTTGTACCTCAGCACAACAAACCATACATTTGTAGTAAAAGAGATTGTTTCARTAGGTTCATGAAGAATATTTTAAAAAAGAAGTGTTTAAAGACATCAGGGCAAAGCAAATCTGTTCTCAGCATTCTCGTTCCAAATTTACAGATRCTTGGGTTCTCATCATTGCTCTCTCTGTTTTTTAAATTCAATTCAAACAGCATATATCCCGTATTTTAAAAACACCCCATTAAAAAAAAATGAAGCAATATCTGTATGAATTTAACCTACTTTTCAGATATTTTGACAGAGGCTCTGGGCTTAATGCAGACTGTTGCAGGAGGATTTTTTGTTTGCACAGAAAGAAATCTGCTTATGATAGGTTAAAACAAAGGAGATAGGTCAGACTAGTCTGACCAACTGCCCCTTTAATCAAATATAAGCTCAGTTTAGGGGATTTTTTTCAAATGAATTTATCCTGATCCCTAAGACAAGTTGACCCAAGAAATAGGATGGAATATCCTTTCTACAACACTCCTTAACTGCAATTTTAAAGAACAACCTGGATTATCAAYATTACCGCCCATGTTAAAATCTTGCAACAATTTTCTGTCTCCTATTAAAAAACAAAACATGTTCTGTCTATTTCTTTCCAAGACCATTGGCCTAGTTTTGTGCTTTGTTTTGTTTTCCAAGCTGGAGTTTCTTGCAAATAGGATTGTCCAGTTTCTGCTCTGAGAACCATTCCTGCATTTTTCCCTGCATTCATTTCCAGTGAGGAAACATGGATCACAGACTTTTTCAGCAACTGGGAGCTGGAGGAGACAGGAGCAGGAGAGTGGCTGAAACTGGAGAGGGAAGAAGATTATTGCAGATAAAATGACAGAAAAACAGGAAAGAATTTGGCTGAACTGTAGATGTGTGGTTAATGTTTGGACTCGAYRATCTTGTGGGTCTTTTCTGAMCTTAGTGATTCTCTGAAAGACTGAAAAACAACATAAAGAGGCAGAGAACAACATGGAGGAAGGGAAAGATAGGCTTTTGTAGCCTTTCACAAGTTTATTCCAATTCAGTACTCAAGTTCTCAGTTAAAAGCCCTTCCATCTTCTGGTGTAACCAAGCTGTAAATGAGGACATCCAAAAGAAAAGATGGGGATTATTTCTGAGAAAAGAGACCAGTTGCTGTTGGATTTGGTACCAAGAAAAATCATGGCACACCATTCAGTCCCTCAGTTAAAACAGACACATTGCACCAAGTATGGAGAAGCTGTTTGAGTATTATGAATGAAAAAAAATGGGRAAATGGCCTATGTGGGCACTCATCTCTGTTCCAGCATTGTCTGGGTTTGTGTGCTAATGCTGGATCCTGCTAAAGCTTGCCTTAGAGACTCAGCACTCAAAGCCACCCTCGCCTAGACAGCTTTTAAATGAGAGTTAGAATTGTATATTAGATGAGCAGAAAACCATCAGGGCAGAAGTTATCACAGAAAAGGCAATAGCAACCTCCAGAAATGTGGGCCTGCCTTTAAATATACCACTTTCTCTGAGGAAAAATAAAATCTTGAGGAAAACAGGTTATTTCCATTTATCATGCCACTTAAGGAAGGTGCAGGCCCCTACCTTACACTGATAGTGGCTTTCTCATTGTCCTCTTATAACCATTTTATGTTTAGCTGTACTCACATTCTAATTTGCTGCTAAAAATAATACTGATTAAATAAATAAACAGATTTATCTGTCACGTTCGTTTCACTGACATCATGATCAAACTGACAGAGAGTGGGTTTAGATTGGATATTGGGAAGAAATTGTTCCCTGTGAAGGCACAGGTTGCCCAGAGAAGCTGTGGCTGCCCCATCCCTGGCAGTGTCCAAGGCCAGGTTGGATGGGGCTCTGAGCTCTGGGATAGTGGAGGATGTCGCTGCCCATTGCAGAGAGGTGGAACTGGGAAAATTTTAAGGTTCCTTCCAACCAAGGCCATTCTGTGGTTCATTAAATCTCTTTTGCATGGTTTTTCTTCCTCAGAAGGACACAATTCCTCATGATCTCCTTACACATGTACAGGATYAGGTCAAAAAAAGGTCAAAGCATTCACCTGAAGTCACAAGACTGAGCAAATCTGACTTTATTGCTCTGCAAACTGCACGTGCTGGCTCAATCTCAAGATATGCACGTGCATTATGTATCTTGGTTGAGATTCAACTCCTGCCCAGAATAAAAATACTAAAAAAAATTGGCCAAACATGGATGTAAGCATATCAGCTTTGATACTGGGCGCTGGATTTTCCTAGAAATTAATCCTCCATTAAAGCAGCAGATGGCCCAGTGTTGTTCCAGGGGCTCAGGGCACACATGAGGGGCTGGGTGACTGATGGACTTATGAATGACTGGGTCTGCATAAACCTTAAGTTGGATTAGTATAAGCTCATGCATGTCAGAAATGGTTTGCAGTATTGACATTTCATGTCAGCTTTGTGAACCCAGACTCGTTTCAGCCCCACACAAGGCTGTGTCACGTGGAGGGGACAGCGTAGGGATATGTAGGAATAAACACATCCTGGCAGCTTTACTGAATGCTTGGATGSTCTCAGCCTGCAACAAATGAAGTTCCTGCTGATTCATCCTTTAAATCAGTGACAGCTACTTAATTAACAGGACCACAGCCAAGCTGCTTAGGACTAGCACTGACCCTTCTTAAGGAAAGGAAAGTTGTGCAGCACATTTTGAAGGGCACCTCCCTGCAAGCCCATGGCTCAGATTTTGGGTGAGCCAGATGAGGAATGGTGGCAGAGAGAAGCATAAAATTCTGCTTTCACTTACAGAGCTGGGCAGGACCATCTGAGCAGAGGGGGCTCACAGTCCTCTCTTACCTCCATAAGGCACACAAATATTCCTTGGATAATGCCRTGACCTTCCATGGGCTCCCACAACCCAAGTGTTTGCTGTTACCCAAATGCTTTCACAGGCCAAAGAGCATTTACAGGAATTATAGAGGGTCAGCAACATGCTCTCCAAACCATGACAGCCTCTGCTACAGACAACTAAACCCTCCTCCTCTGCACACCTTTAAACAGTTTKCACCTAAATGGTTCTTAAATGACAGCTGCAAAACCTGCCAGCTGCATTAAATCCATGATTWAGGTGCAAGTTATCCAGGCTCCAAAGACACCTCATTGAGGGGCTGAAAAGTCATACAGTCCTGGGGTAGCACCACAGCAAGGACAGGGAGCTGCTGGAGCCAGGCCACAGCAGGGACACCAAGGCCATCAGAGGGATGGAGCAGCTCTGCTGGCAGGAAAGGCTGAGGGAATTGGGATTGTTCAGCCTGGAGARGAGAAGGCTTTGGGGTGACCTCACTGTGGCCTTGCAGTGCCTGAAGGGAGCCCACAGGAAAGATGGAGAGAGACTCTTGACAAGGGCCTGGAGTGACAGGACAAGGGGCAATGGCTTCACACTGACAGAGAGCAGGGTTAGATTGGATATTGGGAAGAAATTGTTCCCTTTGAGGGTGGTGAGACTCTGGCACAGGTTTCCCAGAGCAGCTGTGGCTGCCCCATCTGTGGAAGTGTCCAAGGTCAGGCTGGATTTGGCTCTGAGTAACCTGGGATAGTGGAAGGTGTCCCTGCCCATGGCAGGGGGGGTCACTGGAATGAGATGATCTTTAAGATCCCTTTCCAACCCAGGCTGTTCTCTGATTCTAAGCCTCACCTCATCTTACAGGCCTAAAAAGCCCCTGTGTTCATGTGAAAGGTGTATACAGGCCAATAAAGTGCATAAAAWTTCCCCACCACTTGCAAAAGTCCTCCCAGTCCCTTTCAGAAGCAGCTGTTCCAGGGTGGATGGGGTCAGTAAACACAGGGAAGAGGCCAGAGTGGCACAGTGATGTTTGCCAGCAACGTGACTCTGCATTCAGCCAAACACTTGTCAAGATCAGTAAAGGGGGCAAAAGGAGACCTTGTCTTGTTAAATTTACAGCTGTGGGTAGAACAAAAACAATTTGCTTCCAGATATTTTGATTCAGTCTTTTTAAAAAGCTTGTTGTTTAAATACTCATGCTTAGTTTGGCTTTGAGAGAAGCTCTGATGATGGTAATAATAARAAGAAAGAGACTGTAATAATTTTTAATGCACCAATGTTTGGCTGTTCCTGTACTTCATGAAGAAAAGCTCAGAGTTGACCTCAGCTTTTACTTCACAAGCACAAATATCCCCTGCCTTATTCCCTACCTTCTTGTTCTCCCTGTGCTTATAGGGCAAACAGGGGGAGGTGAGGGAGAAGAGCACCTTTTCCCACTAAATTCTTCTCCATAAAACACAGAATCCCACTTTCTTCCACAGCTGGAAAAGCAAAAAAYTTCCCTGTTCACCATTTGCAACTCCCACAACTCCACATCCTATTCCTTCCCAAGAACAGAAGCTGGATTTGCTCCTTTCCCCCATAATCTACAGAACCCTATAAAACCTGGCCACAGGTGCACACAGAGCACTCCAGCACTGCCAGCCTTGCCCAGAGCTTCTTGGCACCTCGTGGGGCTACAGGAGCTCCTGCTGTAACTTGCAGTGGGCCTTTCACCTTCCTGAAACCTGGGGGGAAAGAACACAGGGAACTGGGTTTTGCCATTAAAAAGGGGGGAAGTGTAAGCTGCCGATTTATTTGAGACAAAGGGAACAAGCAAATTGATCCCATCTGAGCTATCACAGAAGACTGATGCTGAAGGACACACAAGCACCATCAGAAGGYTAAAGCTGGTCATGCCAGAGGCCTGAAAAAAAAACCTGAAAAYCAAGGCAAAAACTAATTCATTTGATGAACTGGCAGCAGTTTATTTTCACTGCAGAGAAACTTGCCAGTGGCTGAACACAGACCGTCCTGCTGGCCAATGGCAACATCATTTGGCAGGRAAATAAGATGTAGTTACCAAAGCAACAAAGGATCTGCAGAGCTGAGCTCTGGCATCACACCAGTCCCATTGCTACAGGAACAGGGGACTGGGGGACTTGTCCACGCCGTGTGACAGCTGACCCCTGGCTCGTACRGGCCAAGACTCTGATTCCCTCACCCTGGATATCATCCTAGATTAACTTTTGTGCTGTTTGTAGCTGAATATTTTAGGACACAGATAGTTGCTACAGGCCCTGCTAGTTGGATAACAAAACATACATATATTTTTTGAATAAATGAAAGAGGAAGTTGGGGAGGATTTTAATCAGCCCACAGAGATAAAAGGAATACAATTTAAAAAAAATTCATTATAGAAACACTTTGGTCTGTATGAAWTCTCATGCACTTCAGGTATTCAGGATAACAAAACCTCTCTGGATTGTTCAGCAGTGACTTTCTGCTGTGGTATTTAACCTCCTTCACTCAAGTAATTAAGACAAGAAAATGGCATGCAMTTTAGGAAGAAGAGCAAAGCAAAGAAATTTAACAATCCACAAACAATCCAGAGGCTGGAAATGATTTGGCTGGAGTATTTGGTGGGTGTACATGTTACACTGGAAAAAAATGAGACCCAGGAAAATTTACTGTGGTCAAAAAGGAAGAAATTCAGATAACAAACCTTCAATTATAGATTTCACAGCAGATATTGAKTCCTGCCTTTGCTGACTTGTCTATTAGATTTCCTCCATGCTCAGCCTTCCAATTTTTTTATTCTGCCTTCTATGYATGGGGAAAGCTCCTGGTCATAAGGTGYAAATAGCATTCCMTTTCTTTCTTGGTMTATCTCTTTAAAACTTRGTCCCTGCTCTCTCCTTTCTAGACMAGGGACAGACAGCTGGTGTTCCATGGCTGCTGCTCATTAGGCTGATCTTAATCAGTTCACAGCTCCCGTGCAGCCCTCCTGGCAGCTCATCTCCCCCTGGACATGCAGGGAGCCCTGGGGCAAACAATATTTATTATTACCATATCGAAGCATTTCTTATCATATTGAGCCCTGTGCGATGGAGCTCGAATGTCTGCTGCATCTAGATGCTGTCAGATAAACAAGGARATCATTTGATACAGCTTTTGTCATTGCTGTTAAATCATCTGAAGGGGTTTGGTTTTGAAGAGCTCAGCAGCGCAGTTCTGCTGCTGTCATCTGCTATTTTTGTTTGCACAAAGTGTTCTGCATTGCTGCATCAGAGGCACAGATGTTGCTCTGCTGCTTTTGGTGGAGTCAGCCCCCACATATCCAAGAGCAAGTACTGGCAAATTTGAGTTCTATTCATTTGTTTGTAGGCTGGGATCTCATCTGGAAGCTTAAAAAACATGCACACAGCAGAAGAAAAAGAGGCAGCCAGTGTTATGAAAGCCAGACTTTGAGCTAGGACCAGGAAATCAAAGCCTGGTGGAAAGTAAAATGTTTGTGAGTCTTGGTTTAAAAGGTTTCCCTTRAAGCCACCTTTGTGGCATCCTGATTTTGTGGCACTCAGCTTCAGCCTGACCTTTCCCCTTGCTTGGCTCAGAGTTTGCCAAGGGAGCATTTGCCCTGCAGCCACTCGTGTTCATTCTGAGCCACTCATCAGCTCCTGAGCAGTGTCTGCCACCAGCTGATTGTCTGGCTGGGGCACAGTTTGCTCCGAGACAGGAGCATCCACTTGCCTTAACGTTTCTCAAGAGCTCTGTCCAAGTTTCCCACAGTGCTTCARAGGAGACTGAGGCTCTGAGGCTCTCACCAGCCAGTTGTGTTTTTGCCTGCTGGCATCTGTGGCCAATTCACTGCTGAGCMAAGGAGCAGCTCCCCAGCTGTTCTGTACCTGTTCTGAGGAGCAGCAGATGCTCCCACTCACCTTGCTGGGAACTGAAGGCACCATCCACCAGAAAAAAGCWTTACAGATGTGACTCAGCCTCTCTCCAGGAAAACCCAAAGCTGTCGGGTCACACTTAGAGGAGATTCACAGCAAATTTCAGAGCACAGTGAAGTCAGACCTGCTTTTTCGCAATGACCCAGGATTAGTCTCTAGTCAAAATTCAAACTGTGAATCTCAGAAATTATYTCCTCTCTATATCTTTGGCTAACTAAGGGGTTAGAGGAAAAAGGCTGCCAGTATCCAATTCATAATGCTGGTATACTTGGAGCACCTTTTAATGAGTGCAGGCCCTTCAAAACACCTATCATTTAGAAATGTACAGTCATTATTCAGTGCAGTGTTAAAAAATGGGCCCTTTAACCATTGGGTGCCTGTTGAGACATGGAAAGCTTTGGTTCTGTTTGAATTTTGTTCATAAGAACCACTCTGCAGAGTAATGRAATCCCTCCCACATGCTATTGCCAAGGCTTCAAAAAAACACTGCCAGGGCTACTTATTTTTTATATAAAACAACCTGTGTAACCTTGCTGTGGACAAACTGAACCTTACACTGCCTCTGTGCAGAGGATGATTTTGTCTCCCCGTAAAAAGCCAAACAAGCACAGARGGCAGGAGTATCTCTGTCACAACCAGGGATTCAGAACACAGGGTTGGTGTGGCAGGAGGAGATGCAGAAGCAGCCACAGTATCACTGMATGGGAGTTCCCAGTAGGATTATTTTTTATTCAAAACTCAGAATTAAGCGAGGAAGGCTTTCTGAGAGCAAAGAGGACACAAGTGGTAACTCCTCTGGCCTGAGGGTAAAACATATGCCATTTGGCTTGAGATGCAATTTGCAGAAAGAGGACTCAGCCTTAGGGACACTGTGCTCACACACAATGTTAGGAACAGAAATCTTTCTCATTTATCATGTCTGTGGYTGAACTTGCTCAATCCTGTGCTGGTTGACAACTTCCAGCTCTTGTGGTGGATTCTCTTAGCAATGTTTTTCAGCTCCATTCAACACCTTCCCTTTCTACATTATTTTGCCAATTTGTTCCCCTTATCCCTTCCTCTTGGGTTTTGTTTTCACCCTCTTGAATTCAGCACATTTGTCATGACACTCATGGGATTTCTGCTGCCAGTGTACTCTGCTCTCTCAGTGACGAAATTCTTCCTGGTGTCCAACCTGAAACTCTCCTAGCGTAACCTGAGGCCATATCCCCTTGTCCTGTCCCTGTTCCCTGGGAGCAGAGCCTGACCCCCACCCCAGCTGTCCCCTCCTGTCAGGGAGYTGTGCAGAGCCAGAAGGTCCCTCCTGAGCCTCCTTTTCTCCAGGCTGAGCCCCTTTCCCAGCTCCCTMAGCCCCTCCTGGTGCTCCAGCCCCTTCCCCAGCTCCMTTCCCTTCCCTGGACACGCTCCAGCCCCTCAATGTCTTTCTTGTGCTGAGGTTGCCAGAGCTGCCCCAGGATGTGAGGTGTGGCCCCAGCAGTGCCCAGCACAGGGGACAGTCACTGCCCTGGCCCTGTTGGCCACACCATTCCAAGCCAGATGCCATTGGCCTCTTGGCTATCTGGGCACAGCTGGCTCATGTTCAGCTGGTTGTCAACTAGGGCCCAAAATCACTGGATTCTTGCCTGACCCAAGAACCTTGGTTATCATCCCAGGTCCTCTCTGATGTTGTTTGGATCAGTGGGCCTGTGCTCTCAATGAGAGTGCTGCTCCCATCTGCCTCAGCCTTGCAGCTCCCTGACACAAGGCAGAAAAAAAAAAACCAAAAAACAAAAAACCTATTTCTGGAGTTCTGGAAATACCAAGCAAAGGTAATTTCACTGGGGTTTTGTCACCCTTGTCCCTGATTTTGACATCCACCTGTTCACACGGACACACACAGAGCTGCACACATCATCAACACATTTCCACAACGCTGCACACAATAATGTCAAACAGGTGAGTGTGAGGGCAGGAGCCAGGATCCTGTTTCATGGGAAACAGGAATCCYGGAGGAATAACTGGACTCCTGTGTGGGAGAGATTCTCCTGCTGCTTTGCAAGGAGAATCACAGTCTAATGATAAAACTCCTTCTCTCTGCTCTTTCTTTTCAGAATTACATTTTGCTCACAAACCAAAGAAMTGCATAATGGAGGATAATGAAATTTCCATCTTTTTTTTGCAATTCCCAAATACTTAAATTACACAATCTTAAATCACTTCATACCCAGATAGAGTAGTCAAACACTGGAATCATCTGCCCAGGGAGGTGGTGGAGGCACCATCCCTGGATGTGTTTAAGAGAAGACTGGATGTGGCACTTGGTGCCATGATCTAGTTGAGGTGTTAAAACATTGGTTGGACTCGATGATCTTAAAGGTCTCTTCCAACCTAGAATTTCTGTGATTCTGTGATT
>CADDXX010000290.1:30712-73946 GCA_902810485.1 Alauda arvensis | reverse complement strand
GTATTAGAAACAAAAGGACTCGGATTCCAGTAAAGCCTTCATTAAATTTGGCCCGTCTCAGCTTCCCTCTGAAATGGATTAAAATCACAGAAAGCAAAAATTACAGAAGCTRAAAGAGCCCAGGTGATGGATTATAAAGAGAGGCATTGGCACAGATCATAAACCAGCTGAAAATGGTCCTTTCAAACCCCCTGTGATGTGACTGCCAAGAGATAAAAAYCAGAACATTGGTCACCCTTTTGTGACATTTTAAATTGGCCACTTGCATCACTTTCATTGACTTTCTTTTCAGGTGCCATCACCCCCATTGAGTCACAAAGTCTGATTCATTCAAGGGAATGAGGTTTGACTGCAAAAAGAGCCACCTCAGGGACTGATTAGTCATGAGAATCTGCAGGAAATAACCACAGGAAGAAACAACCCAATAAAATGCAAAAGAAAACCACATTGCACACTGACTCTGGGTGTACAAAACTGTGCAAGTCTAATGGAGTTGCTGTTGGCCACATGGGAGCTTTAATTCTCCTGAGACCATTGACTTTTGCATGCACATTTGGGAAGGGAAGATTTATTTTTAAACAGTTTTAATCACTGACATTTGTTCCATTTTTATGATGAAAATTAGGRAGAACAGAGAAAAGGTTCCTAATATAGATGTTTTTCTATTAAAATTTGTCCCTCAAGATCTTCCATCCTGCCAACTGCTACTTTTCTAGCAATTAGTCCTRATGATTTTCCTAGCAGTAAAGGAAATCACTTCAAAATGTGTACATACAAAAAGCCTATGTAGTTAAAACATTTATAAACAATGTATTGTAGTAATTATTGCATATGATAAATATATACCAGCAATATAATGTATAAAAAAATATGATATGCAAAATCCCCAGAGGGAAAGGATAGAATTATTTTCCTTGTTTTTCAATTCCTAGATTTCATATTTCATAGTACAGATATTAGATTATTATGATAAAGAGTATTAAAACATCTGGTAAAATTACAACAAATTTCCCTTTAATTTCTTTGGGAAGGATGAAAAATCACAGCTAGGACAGCAAGCAAAGAAACTTTATGCCAAGTGATGCATTTCAGAACTTAAAACRAAGATCAACTTTTCAATAGAACTCAGAAATTAAAATCATGTAATCCAAATGATTAAAAGCAAATAAAAACTAAAAATGCAAAAGACAAATATGGTTTTTTTCCTTTCAGCCCAGTGAGATTAGCCATGGGGTGTTCCAGAGCTACACAAGGGGAAGATGAACCCAGATGTGTCTTTGCTTTTTTTTGAGCAAAACTCAAGAGAAAATKATGTTCTCTCTGCAGAGGTGATTTTCCCAGGCTGTATTCCTSCACAGACTCTGAAACTCCCAACATCTGGCTGCAAATTCAGAAAATAATTTCACAGACTTTCTTGGAAAGACAGCCAGACTTTGGGACTTGCTAAGGGTGGGCACTAGAATCCCAAAAATAAACCCTCTGTGGCCAGAAAAGAGAAAAAAAAAAAATGAGAAGGAAGAAAGAGGGGAAAATAGCAGCACAGTAAGGGAAATAAAATTAGATTCCATCCAATTTTATTAAACCAGATAAAATTGGATGGAATCTAATTTTATTTAGATTCTCTCCTCAGGGCCAGACTGACACAGAGATGTTGGGAGAACAGCTGGGCAGTCACAACCCACATCCTTCTCCCTCAAAGTGATTTTATTTCCCTGGGACTGCCTGATGCTGGCCACCATCAGAGGCAGAAGTCTGGACTCGAGGAAGGTCACATCTGAATGAGTGTGGTGGAGCTTGCACTCAGCCAAGTCCCCTGCACAGAGGCAGGAGGGGAAATCGGCCCATTTTGCATTATTTTCCCCTCTCCTGTTCATTGCAGCATCATTAGAACCTGCAGGATGAGGTAAAACACTTCCATTGATAAAACCTCCAACTCCCCACCAGTGTTAGGGTGGGAAATGAAGCCTCTTTGTCATTTTGCTGTTCCACAGGGTGTCCTGCCAAGCTGTTCCAGCCTAATGCCTCTGGTTAACTCCAAGGAAAAGATGAGGATTGCTGAGCAGCAGTGACAAGTGGCATTCACAGGGCACTGCCTCCTACTGCAGACACTGCCCCTTTCTAATCCACAAACACCTTCACAAGTCTGCTGGAGTTGTAGTGGTCTACAGCAGCTAAGTCCTCTTAAGTACCATTTAAATAGCAACAAAATCCCTTTCTTCACTATTTACGTTTATCCCAAGGAAAGAAATCACAGCTGATTAAAAAAAAACCAACCAAAACAAACAACAAACCAACAGAAAATTGACAATAAGCACATTTGAAACACCCGTGCTGTTGCTGGGAAGGAAAGAGTGGTTTGGCCAATATTTATAAGAAATGTTTCAAATCTGAGCAGAATAAAGAGGGTTTGTAGCCATGGTAACTTCCACAATCATTTATTAAAAAACTATAATGTCCCTGAAGATTTGTGACACGATGCAGCAACCATGTCACATTGTGTAGGCTGAAGTTATGTCTTGAAAGCCTGAATGACTTGATGTGACCTGGCACGATGCTATGGATATTCAGATTTTTTTCAAGGGAAACTCCAGTTCTAGTGGTAGGTAGAAGGAAACAAATCTCCACATGGGGTTGGAAAAGGACACAAACAAATGACAATTGTAAATAATTCCTTAAAATCTGTGCACTTGCAGAGTAATTTCACCAAATGGAAGGTGAAAGATAACAGAACATTGTGGCTGCACAGGAAAAAGTTYTTATCCAACATGTGGCATCTCCACAGGGACTACACAGCTCCTGGAGTAAGTAGGCAGTGTTTTATTTTTAGTAAACATAAAGACATCATTACTATAAAAATGTATTACAATTTCCAATTTAATCAATGAAAGAGATTATACTTTGGATTTTATTTTACTATTTAGACAGYCACATTCAGAACTTTAGAGTGCTCATCAAAATAAAAGCATAAAATYTTTGCGCTTTGACATCTTTTTTTTCCTGTTTTGAATGAAAATTAAGATTTGAAAATAACTTTTTGGGCATGTGATCTTGACAAAAAATATCCTTTCTGCCATCATTAGAGCTTCAGAC
This sequence comes from Alauda arvensis, assembly GCA_902810485.1. Lineage (NCBI taxonomy): Eukaryota > Metazoa > Chordata > Aves > Passeriformes > Alaudidae > Alauda > Alauda arvensis. Next base: position 70,856 of record CADDXX010000290.1, on the reverse strand, counting down.
TGTGGATCAGACTGTTCTTTTAATGTTCAGACCAGGMACAGTATGTGAGATCAGGTTGAAAAAATGGATCAGACTCCAGTAGKAGAGAGAGAAGATTCTGTGGGTTATTACACCCATGAATTGCAATGAGACATCTCCAACAGGGWTGTAGTATTCCCAAAAGAGCATTTGTCACCACATCAGAGCAGGCATTGGCTTGGTGCAGAACACTTTCCCCTAARTTAGTATTTTGTAAGTTGCCTGGGAAGTATAAAGGAATGTTGAGATCATTTGAAGACAGTGTATTAATGAAATAGTGGTGAAAACTAAAAACAGTGCTGCAGTACTCTCAGAAACAGCTTTCTCCCCCAAAATAGAGGTACATTAGTTTTAAAGAGATTTTTGTTTTATAGGGGAGCTCCAAGAAACCCCCCTTGAAAACTGTCTTTCTATGGGGAGTTGTAGAAATTTCTTTCTTAGCAAAAGTTTGGCAAAATACATTTAGAAAAGCATTGGGAATGGAAGAGTCTTGCACTGGCACTGAAAGGATAACGATGATTTATTCCTTGGAGGGATATGACTTTGAGAGTGTGGATCTATCAAACAGTGGTTAGGAAAGATCATCCACTGCAGTCCTGTTGGACTTGGTCCCAAAGGCCTGAGTTATCTCCATCATGTCCAGAGACATTATTCYCTGTACCCCAGAGATGAGCTCCCTGCCCCTGCAATGTTTCATTGCAAACAACAAGCTGCAGAGCCAGGGCAGCAGGAAGTCACAATAAACTTTATTTCTCTTATCTGGACAAGTTGCCTTKTCCCAGGTACTTGTCACCAGTGTTGCCTGTGGATGTTCAGTGTTCATATCTGTGCTCTGCACCACCACAGGCTTGTGCACGACTGGTTGGAGAACRTTGAATGAACTCACAAGCCTTTCCTTCTTTCACAAACCTCAGACACAGTGATTTCTCTCAGGATCTGCCAGAAGATGTTTAGATCACCCACTGGCAATAGGCTCTGCCTTAACTGTCTAAGTGCATGACCACTCCATAAACTACAGGCAGATTTCCACTCAATAGGCTTTAATAGCTAATATTTGCTTGGAGACCTTTTGTCTGCCCTCCACACGCAGGACCTGCTTCCTTTTGGAGATAAATCATAAAGAGATGAGCCATAACTGAGACAGAATCTGTCCATTTAAATTTCTTCTCTTCATCATGTGGAACTGTCTAGAACACACCACATGTTCATGGACACTGACAGACAGAGATCTGAAACCCAGAAAGATGAAGAGAGGCTATTGGGCTGGATTGGAAGGACCTTAAAGGTCATCTTGTCACAACCTCCTGCCATGGGGTTTCACAACCTGGCCTGGAATCCTCACCTGCTGTGTATTGAATCAACTCACTCATCTGACTGCAGCGCTGTTCCACTATTTTAAAACCAATAAATATTTATTCTACTGTATTTTGTTTGATCTGGTTTGCAACAAATAAACCGGTTAAGTTTTATGATATGTCCTTTGAGATGTTATTTTTCTTTGGAATCTAAATTTAAACTAAATCAGTCGCTGGTCCCACCAAGGACAAATATTTTAAAAGTGCTGCCAGCCTTGCCTTTTAGCCTGCTGTCTCCCCTTTATAATTATTGATGTTGGCATTATACCAAGAACCCTTTTCTTGGTGTATCAATAGAGCTGTTTTTAATTTGACATTTTACTTGCTGAATAAAAAACTGSTCTCAGTCACGGCATCAGTTTCAGTGGGTGCTTTCAAGCAACAGAATCCACCATTTCTGTGTTTCAGCAGCATTTTATTTCCCTGATATCATTTAGAAAATCATTCAATAATTCTCCACTAAATGATATCCAGGAGGCAGGAGGTTATTTGCAATAGAYCACATCACACTGAAAGGCCATGTCAGGTGTATGAAGGAAATCTCCTGGCACATCCTTATCACTGGGCTCATGAGAAGCTCCCTGTGCAGGGCAGTGCTGTCCATGTAGGAAACTGCACCCTCCTGACCTTCAAACACTCCCGTTTTGGCCTCACAGCCCTGCTGTCTTCCACATCAGGCTGCTTCCAGATGCTGTGAATTACTGAACTGTGAGGAGAATTGGGCTTTCAGTCTTGTTCTTATCTGAAKGCACACCTCAGAGTGTGAATGGGGTGGGATAAATGTCTGGTTTTGTCTCATGCCTGGTGATGCAGTCTTTCTGCCACAGCCACCTTCAGGACATGAATTATTCACTAGAAACAATGAATAGACTGGCACTCGAGAAAAACTCGTCAGATTTCCATTCCCATTCAGATGCTAACATTAGCTTTAATCTTTCAAACAATACAGATTCAAATTCATTTGCTGACCTATTATCAGCAAAGGAACTACAGGTCACATTAAAGTTAATTTATGAAATCACTTGAGTGAAACCCTGCACCTGCCTTCACCTTTCACCTCAGCAGATCATTAGCAGGCTGTATCAGGTATCACTGCAAATGTTTTTCATYAGAGCCAGCAACAGAGGTGACTAAAGTGAAGCACAACAGCTGGATTTAAGAAAAGGAAGCCTTGGTCAACTTAATTGCAAAGGGCCTTGAAACTGGGCTTTGCCATCTCAAGACTAATTCCTGAGYCATGGTGGGTGCATCTGCACAGTTAGAACCCTGCTTTGAAGGCATTGCAATGCCCCATCATATCAAATATTGAAGAAACATGATCAGCTTGTGCTCCATCATGGCACTAGCACTGAACTAACCAATTTCTCCTGTCTGTATTAAAATCAGGAGGCTGGAAATGTGGGAAGTGTCTCTTTACAATGACAACCAGAACTTTCCTGAAGTTTACATGATCATGGTCAGTCAACGTGTAAGGAAATATGAACAGGCTCCTGTGACCATAGAGACCTGCATACTCTCATTATTCCACACACATAGTGGAAAGTCAGAAATGCCTTCAGAAAAAATACAGCAGAAAATTTGCTCTGGTTTTCCTCAGYGTAGCTTTCATATTTCCATGTAGTGGATAGACAAACAAGTGCTGATGATTTGTGAGTATTGGTAACTTCCCCTTCTGTTTCTAAATTTCCTGAGGGAAAGAAAGGTCTGGGTGGGGCACTCAGTGCTCTGGTTTAGTTGACAAGGTCAGAGGTTGGCCTTGACRTCTTGGAGGTCTTTTCCAACCTTAATGATTCCATGATTCTGTGGTTCTGTGGAGGAGACCTCAAGGACAGTTCTTTAAAAACATCACGTATCAAAACGCTGAACCAACCCAACAACAACCAAATTACCAACCAAAAACCCCAGCACTAACCCAAAGCTCAGGAAACAGAGCAAAGTCTCACTCAGCAAAGTCTCCCTGTAGGGAAGCCTGATACTCTACTTGTCCATGATCAAATCAAACATCATGTGATAATAAATACATTAGACACAAGGTAATCCATAATTGATTTATTTCTTCAGATACACATTTTCTCTGAATTTTTCTCCAAAATACACATTCAATTCCAAAGTGCACAAAAGAAGCAGAATGAGACTMAATCCCAGATGAAAATCTGCCTTCCTCACCCTAAAGTGAAGAACACTTTGGTAGAGAACCACAGYAGATCTTGCAGCAGAGACAACATTGCTTTGTCACAGTGCAGCCCACATGRAACTGGGAAGAGAGGAGATGGCTACAAAGAGTTTGCACAATACAGAACTGTTAAAACAAGCTGTTAATATTCTGGAATAGCAGTAGGCAATCTGCCTGCCAACTACTTATCCATAAAAAGAGAAAAGATTTTCAGTGAATCTACTTGAAGTGATTTATGTTGAATATTCTCTCCCAGGAGAAGAATTCACCCCGCCTCAACTCCACCCCCCAAACCTTAATTTTCTGAAACATACAGGAAGATTAGTGCAAAAAGGAGAGACCATCTGTTTCCTTTCATCACTAAACCAAAGATGGTTTCCTCTGTGCAGAAGATTGCAGGCCTTAAGATCTTGAGACTGTAAGYGTTTGTTATTGAAATGCAAGCAAGGCAGGAATCTAACAGGCCATTATTTGGTTTTAAAATGAGGGAGGGAAGTTGCATCATCAATCATTATCTCACATTATTTCAATCTTATCTCTTTTCTGGCTTTAACAGGCAACCTCAGGCACATGGCCAGCAGTATTCAGTTTCAACCAGGATTGTGTTTTGTTTTCCTACTGGAATACCTGCGTGACTCCAGGTATTGAGGCACRTTTTCAACAGACACACAGGGGAACCACTGGAAAAATCCTGTTGGAAGCAAATTTGTGTCTAGTACATACTCTTAACAGTATTTTATATGGTTGTAGATGACAAGCACTTTCCTTTTAATGGGATTGGCACTGTTATAATAGATAATTAACACAAACTCAGGAGCAAGTCGTCTTCTTGCGACTTGGTGTTCCCAACTCTCACACTGCTTAATTCCATCTAGAGGAAATAATGGGGTTTTGCCTCCTTGGGTTGTTCAATTTTAATTGCCAACATGTTTTCTAGAGACAGGAAAGGCTTTTAAACATGGGCAAGCAGAAGCTGGAGCTGTCCCTCTCATAGACTGATTTCTGGAGCTGAGGATTTGAAGGAGCTCAGTGCCCAAAGTTTATGATTGAACCCATGCATCCAATTGAAATCGATGATGTCACTATCTGGAATTCACTGCTTCAGCCCAGAAAATAATGTTTCTATTCTTATCCACAGCTATCTTAGAACCACCAAAACTGTCCCACACATTGAAACATTGCAGATTTGAAAAGCTACATCTGAGGTCTACATGTGAGGTATTTTTGTCTTCAAAATCCATCCAAATCAAGGGACTTGGAGGTAGAGGGAACAATATGAGTCCACATGACCCACAAAGGTCCACTTAGAGTGACTTGATTTCAGGTGAAAGTCTCAGAGGAAAATAACCTGAACCATCTTACATTCCAGCTATTCCTACTGGATACCCATTTTACAAAGTGAATTTGACAAGTATTTGGAATAAAAAAAACCCTCAAAAGTACCCCAAAACCAGAATATCAGAGAGCTATCAGCGCAGCTGCATACTTAGCATAATTACAAGTTCCTTTCTCTACACTCAGCTGGACACTCTGAGAACCATGAGAACCTCCATGATTACGACTCTCCTGTGTGTTTTACACCTGTTTCACTGAGGAATAAACATGCTACAGGTCAGTCATTCTAGATTCCCTATCATGATGTTATCTGACTATCACGCCTATTCCTAATCATTTTTTTATATCCTTTACCCATGCAGATCTTCCTTTCAGTGGCATCCCTGGATTGCAGAGCACAATGTCCCACATCCTCTTCTTTTTGTCTGCCTTTCTCATTGTATTCTCAGAGTTTGCACCATCACTTCTTTATCTCCTTTTCCCATTAGGCTCTGTATTCCCTCCTTCCACTTTCAGATTGGTAATATTTTGACTGTTTATCTCCCAGAATGATACAGCACCTTCCTTCTCCAGCCCATGGCTGCTCTCATGGTGGGAATTTCACCCTCACAGAAGAAACCAAATAAAAAAGCAGGCGTGTTGCCTTTGCCAAGAGCCACTTCTGCAGAGACCATTTGGAGGGCCCTGCTGTCCCACAGAACTTAAATTGGGACCTTTCAGCAGCTCGTGATTTTACTTGAAAGAGAATTAAAAAAAAAAAATACCAGAGCTGTTGAGAGAAGTTTCCCAAGTGAAACTCAGATCAAGGCAAGGAAAGGAGGTTCTTTTTTAAAACATAAACTGCTATAAACTATAGCTCTRTAAACTGCTGCTCTGGAATTGGGATAAATTTAGTATGGATTCATCTATCTGTGAGCTTCTGAAGCTGTCCTCACTGGACTCTACAGAGGGGTAAACAGGCTGGCAAATCTCACTGTATACATACTCTTGCATGGGAAAATCCAGTTTAGTCCCTGGAATTTCAGCTTTCCCTGTTCCATTCCTAGCCAGGCAGCTGCTTGTAGGAAAATCTTTTATCTTCAAKCAATACAAGGAGCAAATAGAATGGACTGGATGTGACTAGAAGCAAAATTTCTTCTTCTAACACCATCTGCTTTTCAAACAACCAATTTCTGCTGAAGAGTGTTGTAGGAGCAAAGGACAACAGGCAAAACAGAAAGGAATCAGAAATTAGAGGGCCAATTAGAAATCTAATAATAACTTCTTTTTTTCCCCTTAAATTCTTCTAATAAGTTATTTCATGATTTTTAAGTTTGAAGACCCCATACAGGACAAAACMCCTCTCCTTTGGGAGATCAGCTCAGTGAGCCAAGAACTTTACATTTGCAATATTTGTTTTCCTTCTTTCAGTGCTCTGCTGGCTGTCAAAGCAATGCACATTTCATGGAGCATGAAGAGAATCACTGGAGAGAAAGGGGAAAGAGCCACTGAGGTCACTGATCCTGCAGCTGATGTGAGGGCAGATTTTGGGGTTGTCAGGTCAAGTTTTCTTCATGTGGTGAGCAGTTCAGTCTCTTTGGCCTGGAATYTTCTCCCACTCACCTGATGTGAACTGAGTGGATTTACCTGAAGACCAGCTCTTAAACTTCTCTAAGTGTGACAAATGAAGRAAAAATTCCTTACTTTTGCATTTTGATTAAGTGCAAGTTTGTGGTCTTTCACAGTCATCTTGCATTTGCACATCATCAGATAAGGGTTAGGGTGGAGAACAGTCCAAATTCAAATCCTGTGTAGAAAAAAAAAAAGAAAAAAAAAACCAGAGAAACTTCGTGGGATATAATAATCTAGCAAAGTACTCAATCAGATCAAAAACAAAACAAGACAAGACAAAACAAAACAAAACCACCACAAAACCAACCACAAAAAACTTTTTCTTATACTTTAAGAAAAAAGGATAAGTAGTTATAACAAAGAGGAAAGAAACATATTTTGAAGGACATTAAGCAGGGTGAGGGCAGAATGCCTTACCAAATTTACCAGATCTCAAAGACTTGGTTTTTGGGAAAGCTGGAGCTTTGGAATATAGGAGAGCCTGTGTAAAAAATGTTCACTATCAGAGCTCTGCCCAGGTGCCAGGCTGTTTTAACCTTAAACTACCTAAGGGAATGAGATGCAATCATACCATTTAATCTTAATTTACATATAGCAAAGGCATTTCTGTACCTAATTTTGTGACCAAGATAACTCTTCTGACTTGTCACAGCTCCAAATAACGTGAGGTCCAAACTGGATCAATGCTACTGAAAGAAAATTGTATTATTTCCTTGAGTTATGTTCTGATAAATTTTATTTATCAAAATAAAATTTCAAGTACTGATATAAATCTTAACCTCCATTAAGCCTTTCTGGCAACAGAGAGACAAACTTAAGGCCTGTAGCCCCAGCTGAAGCACAACAGAGCTGTTACCTCAGTAGGGCTGGTACTTCTTCAATCCTATTAATTATTCTTTACTCTCTCACAAGCATCAGCTGCTCCATCCTTTTCTTCCTTGCATGTTTGAATTGACAAACACACTYTGAGATAGGGGCTCTAATTACTGGTATATCTGGAAAGGAATGATGCCATTCCCAGAGTGAGGATGAGAAATATAAAACTACTCTCCTCACAGATCATTCCTCCTGTTTCCACACCACTCTTCCAGCACAGGGCTGTGTTTAGTGCAGCACCTTTTTCCACAGCTTCCAATGGATTGCTGGAGGTGTTTTGGGAGTAAAAGGACAGAGAAAAGTTCACAAACAGGCTGATGGGGATCCTGGATGGAAGCCACAGAAAGCTGACCACACTCACCATCAGACCGGATCATCCTCCACACTAGGGTAAATCCACACTTTATTTACTCTCAGTTTCTGTCTTGATCTCCAAGGTGGTTTTCTCAGCCTTTAACTCCCTGGAAAATGGGAAGTGTCTAATGGGTTTTGAGTAAAAATTGAACTTGTGGAAAATATTAGAACAATGTTCTGCTGGATAACATAGTTTAGGTGACTGGAAACATCTCATCCAGAGCAGTAAACCTTTGTTTCACCTTCTTATCTGTTTTCTATGACAGTTACTACAAATAAAAGTATTCAGGGGTAAGCATAATTTCCTATATATTCTATTCATGGCACTCTGTGTCATTTCAGCTAGGACAAAAATTGCTGACTTTTAAACATTTCAGTTTGAGCTYTTGAAATTTTCAGTTATTTTCATTAAGTACTTTTACTTCTACATTTAGGACAAAATATAGGGGAGGGAAATAGAAAAAGAAAGAGAAATTGAAAAAATAGAATTTCTTCCTTCTCAATTTTTGTAACAAGTGACCATCTATAAACTACTCTTATGCATCAAACTACATCAGGAGAAAGCCAAAAGTCTTTCTGAAAACAGTTTGTGTTTTAAGTCCCACACTCTGTGGTGTTCCTCACAATGATAAATTTAAGTTGGAACAGAGCTCAGATCTTAACACTATATCTAGACTATTTTAAAAAGTGGTTACACTGCTAATGTGGCCCTTGAGAGAAGATGATTTATTAACATTTCTTTCAGAATTGTCACRAAAACTGCTCTCAATGCCATGGCTACCTGARACAAARGATGGATGGAAATTTCCTGTGCATCCTGCAGCTTTTTCACTTGGGATATTCCCATCAGAATCCCTTTTTAGAGATATTACCATCACTTTCGTCAGGCCTTTTACTGAAAGGAAAAGGCTGATGAAATAAATTCGCCCCATGAAAGAAAGATAACACTGTGCTGGCATCAGCCTGTAAAAATTCACTGGGATCAGTGGCCATGGAATCAATTGGCCATGGAATCCCAGTGCAAATTTTCCTTCTCTCCCCTCCTCTTGCACGCTGTTGTTCTGTGACAGGCAGAGACACATTTCCAGCACAATGCAGACACGATATCAGTGAAGAAGCAGAAATGGGGGGTGATTTTCACTTCACCCCCTCCTCATGTCCTGGGAGGTTCAAGGTGTGTTTTCACTGGCAGGACTTGAGCACTCTCTTTGGGAGGTTCAAGACACTGAATTTTTGGAACTTCAGGGTTTGTAATTGTCCCAAAGTCATTCCCTATTACTTTCTTCCCCACTGTACAACCTTCTTTCCCCAAGCCTTTCACACCTTCCTTCGAAGGCTGTTAGCAGCCTATTCCTTTAGGAATTTGGTACCTTTATTTGCTAAGATGGATCTTTGGGGCTCACTCCTACATAGAGAAAGGGCGGTTGTGTAGCCTGGAAACAATTTCCATTTAATCAAAGCACCTCCTTCAGGATGGACTCCCTGTGTCCAAGGGGAGAASGAGAGAATGTTCTTACCTCACTTTCACATGATTCACCTGCATATCAGCAATTCCATCTTCTTGGCCTCGAGCCATGGCAAAGGAATTYATTATTATTCCATGTCCCATCCATTCCCTTTCATGTGTTTCTACTTTTCCTTGGATTATACCTCTCCAGAGGATGACTTTCCCTTGTGCCTATCCTCAAATTACGGGTACTGCTAAAAAAATGAACATTTTTTCACCACACAACCACATGTAAAGACCCTTCCAGGCCTGAGTTTCATTTGTTTGGAGGGTGTGTCAGGAGATACTTAGCTAGACTTTATTCTTGGAACCTTCTTATATAGTGAATAAACTAAATTGTGAGGAGAAATTTTTATTCTGGTTCATACCAGTGCAAACAGAGAGTGGCAAAGCTCACCATGAAGTTGTTAAGTGTTCATCTCAGGGGAAGGGAAATTTTACCAGCAATTCATTTGGACAGAGCCAGGAAATTCAGAGTTTTAGCTGTCACATTTACTCAGCTGCACTAATCTGGATGGCCAGTTTTAAAAACTGCCATTAACTGTTGCCTGTACTTTTTCCCATCAGCTCTTGCTCATATTCCTCACAGAAAACCTGTTGGATGATCAAAGGTAAGTGATAAAAGCTGCCTTTCTGCAGTACATTCTGGTGTATCAAAGTGCTTTMAATAGACCTTATTAAAAAAAAAAGGAAAAAAAAGAAAATTATATTATTTTATACTGGAGTTTTTGCCTAGCAAAACTCCAATTTAAGTGAAGAAAAATTGGGACAGCTATGAACTCTTGAACTCATTCTCTTCACGGTTATTTGTACTTTGAAGGTTTTCAGTATGGGCTTTATTTGTGGCAATTTCCAAATGAGGCTGAGCAGGGAGTGCCAGTTTGGCAAAACAGGGTGGAAAAAGCTACTGAGGAAAACATGTCCATCACATTTAAGGATCTTTACTCTTCCCTCTATGTGTGCCTAACAAACACACACTGGGAGCAGGTTTTTTTGTCACACTAATGAAGCACAAAAAGAATGGAAAAATCAGTGAAAGCCAAAGCAACCCAGAAATTCCCCTGAGTGTGGTGCTGAGCCTGGGAATTCTCCAGCTACATAGCCAGGCAGTGCCAGTGGGGCCCAGGGATGCATGATTGAGGATGGAGAATGGCATTGGGAAGGCTCTGAAAGGAGAATTTTGCTCTCTAGTGCATCATTCTCATAGCGTAAGAGCAAAGGGTACCTGAGCAAAGGTAGGAATTCCTGTAACCAGACAGGAGTTTGCTCTTACACCCTGTTTGCCTGTCAGCCTCAGCTGTGCAGGGTCACTGAGACAAAGAGCTGAAAGAAACTTGCCCAGAGATATTTCTGTAGCTGCCCCATCCCTGGAAATATCCAAGGCCAGGTTGGATGGGGCTCTAAGCAACAGAGTGTAAAGTGTCCCCTGTGGCAGGGGTTGGAACTGGATGGGCTTTGAGTTCCCTTCCAACCAAAGCCATTCCATGATTCTGTGAAACTCGTGGAATACCAGGGTATGGTGTTCTAGCAATCAGGTGGTTTTATACAAATTCTGCACCGACAGATGGGAATTTTTTCCCCTCAGTCTGGTTTGTGACTTTCTGCTGAGGTGCTTACAAGGATATCTTGGCTCCACGCTGTTGCAGTGAGTCGTCCTGTTTAAACCAATCCAAATGATGGGTTATGTGGAGGTTTGTAACCTCCATGCTGTTGAGGGATGATAGCTGTGCTCCATTTATAAAATAGTCCTTAACTAACACACAAACTGCACCGAGGCTGCTGCCACCCCTTCAGCCCCCAAAGGCTGCTCGTTCCTCACTCTCTGACACTTCTCCTTGCTGGAGTTAGAATCCTTGCCCAGATGTCCTGGAGGATGGCCTGTGGCAGAGAAAGGAGCACTGTTCTGTGCTTCCTAAGCAAGAAGGGAAGCAATCACTCACGCCTCATTAGCTGCTGGAGCACATATCTGTTCCCAGATTCCACACTGGCATCCATCTCACCGATGGGCAGGAATGGGGCAGACCCCCAGAGTGAGCAGAGGAAAAGTAATTTGTGCCTCTATCCTGACTTCTTCCCAGAAGCTGCTTTGAGCGTTGCTCTTTAATGACAGAAACTAAGGGCCCTTGACTCAGGCAGCACTCAGCTGTTCAATAAGGTGACAGAATCAGAGAGTGGTTTGGGTTGGAAGGGACCTTAAAGACCACCTCATTCCAACCCCCTGGCCTGAGCAGGGACACCTTGTAGCAATGTATTTGCCTGAGTTAAGCCATTCTTTGTACCATCCAAACTCCTTGTAATCTTATCAGAACACCTGCAGTCTTGTTATTCAAACCCTCAGGAATCCATCAAAACCACTGAGAGAAAAACAAGCCTAAAATAAGGACAAGAAGCCTAAGAAAGTAACCATCAAAAATGCAAACTTCAGATACAAGTGAACTCAGCTTAGTAATAGATTCTGCCCAATTAAGTGCCCTAAGGGGTGCGTGCCAGCCTCATGGACAAGCTGAAGATCCAATCAAACAATGTGTGTGTGTGTGTGTGTGAGTATGCTATGCTAAAATCTATAACTGTTATTTATTGTAAACAATAAAACAGCTTCTGCCAAGCCATACTAGCCTGATGTTCAGAAATCCATTTCTCCTACAACACCTTCCACCAGACCAGGGTGCTCGAGATACTTATTTGTTCCTTTCCCTGACAGAGAGGGGAGTGAGGGGACACTCTCCCCAGATGACCCCTCAGCAGCAGCACTGATCTTGGCACTGCCCAAAGAGACCACACTTTGGCCAGTCATGTGCAGAAAAGCAGCCACAGTCCCCCCAAAACATTAATTTAGGCTCCAAACACCAGGTTAAACTCTGGCCTGAGAGGCACTTCTGAACCCCGAAGCACACGAGCTCAGAGCTCCTCTGCCCTGTCTTTGTGGGTGAGGTGAGGCAGGCTCAGGGCCAGGGTGGAAGAGTTTACTCCACCTGAAACTGAAGCAGGATGCTCACTGCAGCACTGAATTTGTTAATCTCTGCTGCTGGGAAGGTCACCCTGACCCCGTCTAGCATCAATTCAGTATTTTCTTCCTTTGCCTTCTGCAAGTTACATAAGTGGGGAGCCCCTTGGAGGCAGAGAAGAGAGGCTGTGGTGGCAGCTGCTGCTCCCTAGGAGGGAAGGGAAAGGGAGCAGTGAGTGGAAAGGGACTGTCACAACCAGAGTGGCTTTGCTGCAAGTAAAGGCTCTCCAGCTGGGGCTGCGTGGGAGGGAGCAGAGATTCTGCCAGCCAGCAGAAAGGTGGAGGATTTGTCATGATGTGGCTACGTTGGGGTTTTTTTAAAACACAAGCTGATTTTATTTCTCCCGTGGCCCCTTCCTCATGCAGCGCTCTCGAAGGTAAAGCTCACAGCTCTYGAGACAGACTGGGCAGGCAGGGCTTGTATCAACAGCCTCAAGCATGTTAAACTGACAGCAAAGAATCCAACCAGAGAGTATTGCCTCTCCATCACCAACAAAACACTTCTGGTCATTATCAGATCTCCCATCTTACAACAGCTCTCGTGTCCTGCCCTTGTGTCCCACAGAGCCACGTGTGTGTGGGTCCACACATGAGAGACAGCAAAATGACAGCTGGGATCCTTTGAAAGATGTCAAAATCCACCATGGTTTCAAGACGATGTTTTTGAGGGGAAAGAATAATAAAAATACCCCAAACAAATTGAACTCTTCGTGCTTCRTTCCCATCCTCTAAGCAGGGTGAGAGCAGCTCTCTCAGAGCACGTAATTAATATTTTCTGCCTGCATCTGCTGTACCCAGGCAAAAACTGCTCGCAGCCCTGCCCCAGCCTCACATCCCCCAGTGCAGTTAATGTGCTGAGAGGCACTGTTTTGCCCTAGTAATCTTGTTTACACACGTTTCCGCTGCATTTTATTTTCTGCGTGCCTGTGCTGTAATCYCATTTGCCAGCCTGAAAGGTAAAAAACAAAACAGAACGAGCCACCGAGAGCAAAAATGAAAAGGCTCGCAGGGATGCCCCAGCTGATCTCACGCAGGCAGGAGTGTGCTTTTGCAGCGCTGCCACGTGAGGAATGGCACTTCTGCGCTCCGTGTTCCCCGGCTCCTGCCTCAATTCCCGAGTGGGAGGCGCRGAGCGCGGGGATTTGCGGGCAGTTAATTCACATTATTGCATTTTCCTGCTGCCCGAGCAAGGGAAACGCCGCAGCTCCGGGGGCAGAGGGTTCCACGTGCTSCTGCCCGCCGTATGTAGCGCACMGTGTGCCTGCAGCTGCCCTCCCCGYGTCCCATCTGTTGGAAAGGGAGGTTGGTTTYGCTCATCCTGCCTCCTGAAAGCCCAGCAATGATAATGAATGAACAGCGGAGTGCTGGCAGCCGGGGCAGGCTGATGGCAGGCACATGCTCTGCGAGGTTCCCCTGCTGCAAACACCAGGGTGTGGGACTGGATCCTGGGATCTGGAATCCTGTCCTGGACAGGTCTTTGCACCACCTTCACCTCGGTGGATTTCACTCCATCACTCTTCTTACCATTCTGCTGTGTTTCCTGACTACCTTGGACCTTTTTTTTCTTACAGGCACAAAGCTCAAGCACAGAGCTAGGTGCTGGTTTCCAAGCAAAATCCCCTTTACAGGTTGAAGGTATTTTCATCTAAATCTAATCTTTTATTGCAAATTAAAAGCTGATAAATAGGATCACAATGTTTTGGTTAGCCTAGTCTGAAACCCAAGCTTATTAARCCATGAACTTGCTTCCYATGCTCTGATAGTGACAAGGAGAAGCTGGAAAGAAATTAATGAACATGCTTTTGGCAAAAYAGCAGCAGTAGCTCACCTAAATGAAAGATGTCCTATTAATAGAATCCCTAATTATAAGCCAGCCCCAGCTGTTTGTTTACAGGAACATATCTCGTTTCTAATTGGAGATGTCTAGATGTGTACACTGTGCTTCCAAGATGTGAGAGGAATCAGGAGCTGTCATTTTGGGGTGCATGAGAAATAGAGCTCCACTCAGTTCAGTCATGGAGCTGTAGGTAAATCAGGCAAGTCACCTGTGCCCATCACCACTGTCACCACTCACAATCCTCAGGCTTCTCCCAGSAGGTCCTATTGCCTGTTCCTTGTGCTAACCCACAGTTTGAGTTGGTTCAGCCTTCAATTCTATTTAAATGGGGCATTTTGCCATTTGTGTGATTTAAAATCCTGAACAGAGGCTTGGCATGCAGCATTAAACAGACAAGGATGAGAAATGTCCTTCTCTCTTTGCTTTGTAAACAGCTGCATTTGATGGAGTCTCACCTGCAGCAAGGACATGTTCCCAACACTCTGAGAGTGATAGAAAATTTCCCACTGACTTCATTAAACCTTTGAGATCTTGAGGAATATTGCAGCAGYAAAAAGCCAACATTGTACAATGGCCTCAAGTTTCTTCTGGCAGTGAGTGTCTTTTCCAAAGAAACAGCCAAAAAGAGCTGAATCTCCCCAAAGCAGGAGAGACATTGAATGGTTTCATGCCCTTGCTCTGAGGGACTTTAATGTCCATGAATGCTCAGAGCACTCAGAATTTTGATAAGTTCACTCTCAGATCAAAGCCTGCTTCCAGAGACTCAGAAATCTCCTCATTAAAGCCTCAGTCCTGCATCTGCTCACGTCAGTCATGACTGTGCCTCAGCACAGAACTGAGCACCTCACTGCATCTATCCAACAAAAAAAATAAAAATCAAAGGAGTTCAAGGAATGGGATGATCCACGTGACAAGGATGAATCCTCCAGTTAAAGGCCAAAGGCTTGCATCAGCCCACAGATCTCCCAGGTCATGGAACTCTTTTCCTTAGTAGAGAGGGTTAAAAAACCCCAAACAAACAAATTCCTTTAAAAAGTTGTGATTAAAGTTTCATTTAAATGCAGGTAAACTCTGAGGTGTTCAGTGAGCAAAAAGCCAGAAGAGCTCCATTAATGCCAAGGGAATGAGGCTGGTTCATGCCAGCTGAGACTCTGCATAAAGGACTCTCACAAGGCAGGGCCAGGTCCTACAGCATCCAGTTCCAAGAGCTGCACAGGGAAACACTGTCCTCACACAAACTTCTGGTGAAATGGGAGACACTCCACTGATTCATGCAACACGAGTTCTAAATTTAGCCATGGATGAGAACTGAAATAAAGAACATAAACCTTCATGGAGCAGGAAAATCTACCTTTCAAGTCCAAACAGACTTATGAAGAATTATTCCTGAGCTGAGCTTACCAYTCACTGGTAATTTTTTCACCATCTCAAATCCCACATCAGAAGAATTGCAGGCTCTGACAGCCAGATATAGACACAGATATAGATATAGAAATAGATATAAATATAGATTAACTTATTTAAAATTATCAGTCATTATTATTCAGAAACTGTTATCACTGCCACACACACGTGATCTGGTTCTGAAGAATGGGGACATTATTTTATTGAGTTATAGATGGGGAAAAGGCATAAAGAATACAGGTAATGCACATATTTGAAATAGCAATATAAACATAAACAGAAAAATGTTCAAGTCAAAGTCACATGAAAAATTAGACTAATCTTCAGATGCATTCTAGACTTGTATGTACAGCATTTTAATGCTAAAAGTAGAAATACAAACTCCAGAGATGCAGCACATCTCAAGAATACAAAATAAATAAACAAAGATGAGTGCCAATAAAAGAAAGAGRACAAACACTTGAATCTTCTTCCAGAATGATGGGAAAGTTTGATATGTAAGAACCAAGGGACAAGATGCCCAATCTATGACAAGAACTCAGTTTATTTCCAAACAAAAGCTCAAATAATAAAATCTTGTGCCTGGAAGTGAACCCCAAAGCATTTAAAATTTCTCACTCTTGTTGTGGAGCTGAACAATTCCTCTATGAGAGAAACCTCAGAGCAGATCAGTGTTTCAGCAATCCCAGTGAAGAAATCCAATTCTGGGGATGACAGGGACATCACAGTTATTTATCCAGAAGGAAATTTTTCAGCAGCTTCCAAGCCAAGATGACTTGAGAACAAGGAACAGGTTGATTTGGTTTCACACTCTGCAGCAGTATCTTCCTAATGGTCAGTGCCTGCAGGAGGAAGGCAATTAGGAGAGTGTCATGCAAAAAGCTGCAGTAATTAAAGGAGCAAAAACCATTAGGCTTCACACTGGACACAAAATTATAGGTTGCATCAAAGTGGAAGGTGTCCTTTCCCATGGCAGGGTGTTGGAACCAGAGGATCTTTAAGGTCCCTTCCAACCCAGGCCATTCTATGATTCTCTGAAAAATTCACCATTTTTTCACTTTCCTTTCAAGAGTGTTACAATTAGTAAACTGAGTGACGCTGAGCACCATCAGTGGGTTTTCCTGCTGGGAGTTTCTCCCTCATCAATTTGTTTGCATAACCAAATATCCTAGAGAAAAAAACAAAAAAAAAAACCAACAAAAAACCAGCCCTTTTTCCACTCCCACAACCCTTGCAAATTAGATTTTTATGGTAGATTTTTTCCTCTCCAGAAAAATAGGTCAGCTGCCCTGCAGTAAAGCACACAGTCTGAGGCCCACGTTTCTGCTTGGAATGAGCACACATGGAATGCCAGTGCCCCTTGGAGCTGGGCATCTGCACATGCCACCCTCCACTTCAGCTGGTCAAGGGACTATTTGCAGCTTTCCCCTGCCTTCAGAGCTGAAGCAAGGCCTAAATACTTAAGCCTTTTTCTACTTCCAATCTCCCTCTCTGAAAATATGGACCATAAATATCCTCTCCCAGGAGATTAGTCCTGGAACCTTATTGGGCTTAAAGTTACGTTCAAACAATGTCCTAATAAAAACAAATAGTAAATAAAGTGCGTTCCAAGGACATCAAATCATGATTACAATGACTTCCATTTTTGTAGAACTTCCAAAATAAGTCTTTCTTTCTCTACGCATTGGAAAATAAAAGTGACTTGGTATATGGGAATAGATGGAAATGTAAAAGTAAAAAATAACAGGAGATTGCTTAAGGAGAGTATTTAAAACCAGAAAAGTTATTCCCAAGTAGCTTCCCAGGCAGCTCTGTAAGACAAAATAGAAAAGAAAGAAGCAGAAAAAAGGGGATTTTTCAGCTTAGTGGGATCAAAKAAGTTGGTTCCAGCTGGGTCTGAAAGGGAGCAAGGAGTACTCTGACCATGACTGCACACCTGAACCACATGATTTTACACACACACACACACCCCTTAAATCCATCACAACTGAACAGCCCCTTCTTTCAGTGTGTGTGCAAAWCCTCCAACTCATAAAGCAGCCCTGAAAGGGCAAAGAGGAGAGAGAGCCCTACAAATATTGGTCATTCACCCTATGATCCTACAGTGTGAGGATCATACAGCCTGTCTCAGAGAGCTGTACCACAGTTTTGACAAAGGTTAACAGTCTTGAAGGTGAACTTAAGCCCAAAAAAAACCAACAACAACAACAAAAAACGCAGCACAGTGAAATCCTTTGGCAAGGTTTTGAATCTATGTGAAATGAAATAAGCAGTTGTCCCAGCTCTGAAATAGCAAAGGCAGTTTCTGTCAGGAGAGCTCCCCATGTGTTAATCTGCAGTGAAGCCTCAGTGCCAGAGCTGGCACCCTTTGAAGTTAAAGGAAAAGCTCCCGCTGTCTTTATGGTGCCCAGATTCCTGACTGCATTGAAAAATACCRGAGTAAGAGGCATCCAAAGCTCCCRAGAGCTCTCTGAAGATCACTGCCCAGTGATTAGAGGAGATGTCAAGGGGACTGGGTTAGAAGCCTCACACTGGCTGAGCTGGAAACGCTCCCTAGAAAGGATCCTGGTTTTGTTGTGAGTGATCTCAGAACGAAGCTCAGCAAATCTGATGGCAGATTTGAGAAKAAAAAGAGAGACTAACATCTCAAAATAAAACACTTGGCTTCTTAAAAATTTTATTTTATCAATTCCCCTTTTCCTACTTTTTTTTCCCTACTGATTTATGTTAGCTAGAATTCAACTTGAATTTTATGTGGGTTTTTCATTGTATTTTTATATGCTTCTCCTTTTCTCCTTTTGAAAGAAGAAGGGGAGAGAAAAAAAGGCTGGAAAATGAAAAGGACTTTACCCATTTAAATTTTGAATACATCTTTTTCAGCTGATGTCAAATTAACTGAAATTGACGTTTTAATGTAAACATGAAAATACGGATGTAGCATTTTGACGCTCTTTAACTGCGTATTTTCTACAGCAGGAATTTCTTGATTAAGAATTTCCAGGCAACTCAAAGGCACAAGCATTAGGAGTCCCTGCAATCTGGCATCCTGAGCCATAATCTTTGTGAGTAGGATCTGTTTTGAGCAGCAGAGCATCCACACTACAGCAGAGCGGTGCCTGTAATACAAGCGAGGATAACACGGGGCAGGAGATTAATATTCTGCATCACACTGGGCTCTGTTATTTTTATCCCACTGTTTCCTTCACTCACCATCTCATGACTCACACCCTCCCCACGCTGGAATCTCTGCCTGGGTCCCGTGGCTCACTGGTGAGGACTGTCTGGAGAACACCACTCCTGCTTCAGGAGCTCCAGGTCGCTCTGGAAAACACAGAGAGGCAGCAGAATTGACTGGTTTATCACTTCCCTGCTCTGGCTGTTGCAGCCTGCTTAGCAAACTGTCTTCAGCACTTGTGAGGGTTGCAGTTCCTCCTTGTTTTTGCAGCCTTAGTGACGTGTCTGGATGCAAGTCCCAGCTCCAGACAATCTCATGGAAAGCTGGCACAGCCTTTAGTGAAAGTACAGGGCTCAGCCTGTGAGGTGAGAAAGGGCTCTTGAGAGGCAGCTGAATGTAATTCAAGATGAGTAAAAGAGCTGCTCCTTAACATTCCTTGGTTATCACCTCAAGGATATATGGTTCTCAATGTCACACTAGGCAGACCWTCCAGGGCTGATGCTTCCTAAGGCCARAYCACAGTTCTCTGATGTGGGATGGGWCACAGGAGGAATYAGATGTTGAAATCCTTGCTAATTGCACATGTAGCTACTGTGATCCAAAATGCAGAACATCTAAACCCCAGTGCACTCTGCTGCTGTAGAATCCTGCACTCAAACTTCCCCAAGTTTGGGATTCAGTTCCCCAAGTGCCTGGACTCTGGCTGCTCTTTAAATCCAGATGTAACATGGAGTTTGTTAGTTAGGAACCTCGATTCTACCTCCTCCCAGAAATGAGGCTGATCAGAGGAAGCATAATTATTTYCTCTTACCTCCTCACTGAGTGGTAATAGCCCCTGCTCAAGAATCACAATTCCCTCCTTTCCCTGTGTCTGAACTTCCATCCCCATCTTCCTGAGGGCATTTCCWAACCAGTCAGAAGCAAAGAGCACAGAAGGTTCACTCTTTATACGAACAAGCARATATTCTCTAGGCTAGAGAGAGTACTTCAGGCAGCAACTGGACACCATCTCACCCTTCAAAAAATATTATTCATACCAGAAAATAACAGATAAATCTCACTTCAGATGTTTCCCCATCTTTTGCCCTGCCACTTTCAAAGATGAACTTCACTGAAAGGTGTCAAAGCCTTACACACAAGATATTTACATCTTGCCAAAAATAGAGGCATTTATCTGGGGCAAGGGGAATAAAACCCTGACTCAGGTATGAGAACTCCACTCAGCAGCAAGATTCCCCTCATGCAGCTACTGAAGCAATGGGCTCTCCAGGAATTTTAGGAGTGTGTCTAGCTAAAATAATCCCCTTTTYTGCTGAGAAGGAAGGTAGGAGTCAGCTTGGTTCTGGAGTCAGTTTAGCAGAAGTATCACTTGCAACCCATTGTGTTATTCCAGCTTTCACAGGGACACTTAGCAAAGGACGTCCAACAGCCCTTTCTCACAAGCTTTTAGATSCTCTGGCCTCCTGCTTTTTCGTTTTGCTCCCATCTGGCTCTTCAGGTAACACCAGAAAACATAAAACATGCTTTATTTCTGTGGATGTTTTCCAGATTTTTCCTGGGGCCAGCTTCCTACTCTGTCACATCAAGTCCTTCACATGGAATGCTGATGATGACTCAGAACACTCAATGAGGCTTTTGTTGGTGAAAAAGCCTCATCCAGGAGGGAGTTTGCTGCTCAGAACCCAAACACCAGCTCAAGCCAAGTCACATGCTCTGCCCTCTCCTCCTGTCCCTCCCCAACAAAACTGCCTGCCTGGAGGGGGGCAGATGTGCMTGATGGAGCAGGAAGGCTGACGGGCTCTCACATCCACACCACATCCAAATGTCAAGTCTCCCCTGAATCCAAAGGGCAGAAGCTTCCCTCAGTCCACCCTCAGTCTGGAAATGTGACCTCAACCCCAGAGTCATGCCCTTCCTCTCAGACAATTCCTCCAGCTGGAGGATGATCAATGTGAGAGCCCCAGGAGAGGCTGAGGAGGATGTGATTAATGACCTGAAATGAMGCCTGTGCATGCTGCAGGAGAAGCTTCCACTAAAATTTCTTCCACTGGAGTCAGCACCTCAGGACAACAAATGCTGCTGCAGTCTGAAAGATGATTACTGAAAAAAAAAAAATATTTATAAAAAGCTAAAGGGAATTGGAGCAGCCAGAGAAAATCTTGTTAATGCAGCAGTGTCCTGCTGTGAGCTTTCTGTTTATCAGAGAGGCTCCTGGGTACTACTGAGTTAAACAAGTTTTTGCTGTCAAACACCTGTCAGCAGTCCCTTAGAGTAAGGTTTGTCCTGAGCTGCAATCTCATCTTCTGAACCTGTCTTTGCAGCTGTTCTAAGCAGAGTTTATGAAACAAGAGCCATATCTTACTTCTCACCTCTGAATTATCACCTGAGGTGCACAAAAGGTCAGGAAAGGACATATAAATGCCTCAAAGAGGGTGTCAAGAGGATGGTGCCAGGCTCTCTTCAGCGGTGGTCAGTGGCAGGATGAGGAGCAGAGGCCATAAACTAAACACAAGAAGTTCCACCTGAGCATGAGGAAGAATTTCTTTCCACTGAGGGTGGCAGAGCACTGGAACAGCTGCCCAGGGAGGTTGTGGAGTTCCTCCTCAGGAGACATTCCAAACCCACCTGGATGTGTTCCTGTGTCACCTGCTCTGGGTGACCCTGCCTAGCCTGGGGGTTGGATTGGATGAGCTCCAGAGGCCCCTTCCAGTCCTAAGGATTCTGTGAAAGCAATCCCTCAGAACAGTCAGGAAATAACTTGCAAAGAGCAGGGAGTTGGTCCCTGCACTTCCTCCCACTCTTCTCCAAACTCCAGGAAAGGAAGATGCAGGGACAGTTTTGCCAACTGGAACCTGGGATAGAGCAAAGAGAGGGACTTTGTCCATGAACTGTTTTTTTCTGCAGGACATGATTCAGAAGGAGTTGCAATCCAGAGGGTAAACTAAATACTAAAATGTATAATTTCTAATTACTATATGACTTAGTACTATTAATCACTATAATTTCCAGAGAACAATGATCAAAATTGCCTCACATCTGAGCACTGCATTCCTGGAACTCAATCTTCATGGCAAATGGATGCCTGCCATGGGATAAAAATGTCATCTGGCACTGGAAACAACAAAGGAGGATGGTAGTTCCTTGCTCAGRGCATCACTGAAAAGCTCTTAAAACTATTGATGTAAGATCAAAGCCTTAAAAATAAAACCACATCATTAAAGAGCAGGAATTTTGCCTTGAATGCRAAGTGTCACCAGTTTCAAGACAAGTTTATAGTTCTATATTTGGAACAAGAATTAATGGGAAAGGAATCTGAAAAACCCAAACATCATCACTACTAGATACCTTGTCACAGAAACATGTGAGATACTTCTCCATCTCACAAAGAGTTTCTCTCCTAAGAGGAAAGGTTCACAGTTTGCTTTTTAAAGAAACTCCAAGTTTTGTACTTTCTAGTATTAACTGATTTATGCCAATTTTATACTTATCCTGTCCATGAATTAATGAGTTGCCAATCTTGCTGTATTTTAAGTCAGATCAGCACCAGATGGAGAGCAGACTTGCTTAATAAGGGGTTTCATCARAGGAGTAATTAAGCAAATACATATCTGAAATCCAGTGTCAATACTGACAAGYCTAACAAACTTTCCTAAGGAACTAGCTGACTCTGTGGTGGCTGGATTCAGTTTAAGGTTCTTGGCAGAGATCAGGATCCACTACTGGAACCGTGCTGTCCAAAATGTCTRAACTGAGCCCTGAGCTCAGTCCTGACCCCTGTGAGTCAGGGGCACCACACCAAGTGTCTTCCACTGCACCAGGACTGTGACTTGCTGCTGTTTAGTCAGACACTGGCAATTACCTRAAGTGCATCCTTTGGCTGCCATGGCAAGGCCTAGATTAACCCTTTCACCTCCAGCTTAATTATACCAGCCTTGCTATGTTCAGCAGTGTTGGAGCAATCTGCCTGTGGCATTGCCTTTCCTCTGTTCCTGCTCCTACACAGGCTCTGTGAGCACAGACTTCCCTGTGAACTGGGAATGCAGACCAGGAGCAYCTTCCCAACACAAAAACCCAGGCTTCACTGAAACAACAGCAACTCCCCTCATAAAATGCAAGCATCGGGTCAGGTTTGCTTRTGACAAAGGCAAATTTAGGCTGGCACAAGGCAGTGTTGAGTCTGGCAGTGTGTGACTTCCACAGGTGCTGCTGGAGCCTGTGGGAGGTGTTGCTGTGACTCATGGAGGCTGGCAGAACTAACAGGGCAGCTTGGTGAGACAGGCCTGGCARTGACTCTGGTGGTTGTAGGAGGAACCAGGACATTCCCAAACTGCAAAGGAACAGAGGATGTTCCAGGAGAGGGCATGGGAGCAGCCTGTGCCAGGGCCCCACCACCCTCACAGGGAAGAATTTCTTCCTCATATCAAATCTAAACCTCCTCTGTGTCAGTGTGAAGCCATTGCCCCTTGTCCTGTCACTATATTTGTAAAAACTTCCTCTYTGTCCCTTCATGTACTGGAAGGGATTTGCTCCTGTGAAGGCTGCCCCTGCTTAAAGAAAGGCTGAATGTCCCCTCTCAGTGAGTGACATGCCTGGTGTAATCATGGGAGAACACCAGGCAAGGCTCCCTGGTGCTTGTGTTCCATGGAATATTTAAATTTTCTTTGTAAAGATAGAAATGAGACAAAATAGCCTGCAAATGCTTAATTCATTCACAGTAGCTGGGAGAAAAGGAATGTTGAGATTCTTCAGAGAAAGTGGAAAAAGCTGGATGAACACACAGCAAAATGGCCAGTAMAACYTGCAGCTGCTTAATGTGTAAGGAAAAATCCTCATTTGTACCACAGAGATCTAAACTTTTGTCTGCTGAAAAAAACACGTTCTGGGTATTTGTAGTGATGCTGGTGAAAAAGAAGCCAGCTCAAATTTAAACCTGAATCATCCTGACACTTAACCAACAGTGAAAATCCAAAAGATCTGGCTGCCACCACTTAGAATTTAGAGTCAGTGCTCCAAATTCTGCGTGTGAGAGACCACCAGTGAAGAGTTTCACTACCTGAGTTCACTACACAGGGTGCAGCCACAGCTCTAATGGTGACAGGATGCATTGAGAAAAAAAGAGTGAAAAGTGAAAATATCATCTTTACAGTAATCTGTGGATCAGCCCATTTTAGGATCCAGCTTTAGGTGCTGGAGCTTAAAACTGAGTAAGAAGCCTTCCAGGAGATGTGTGAATGATCCACAGTAGAAAATATAAAAGCAGGAAAAGGAGTTACTTTTCAACAAAATATGTAATTAGGTTATGGAACTGAGCAACGGGGTAATCAGAGAAGCCAAACATTTAATTGGATTCCAGAGGGCCAGGACACTGAAGGGAATATCCAGATTATTAACTGCAGAAAAYAAAAACATGGAATAGGTTGCTATTCCAGCTATCTTCTCAAATAGTAAGTACTAATTTGGCATCCCATGATGCTACACAAGGGCTTCACACATCAGTTCAGCACTTGGAACTGCCCAAGTAAGTTTTCTCAAGGAAAGTCCATTGAAAGTCCACTGTTCCCACCTTGTCCAGCTCCATTTTTCCAAGCTTAAGCATTATGGACTGACAGTGATACTCAGACTTAAATAAGAAACAGACTGATCCATAGTTCAGGCTCCAAGCTGGCAGTGAGGAATAATTGCCTCATCCTGATCATTTTCCAGAGTGATTTTTGCCACAAGTCCAGAACAGAGCCCAGACCAACCCCTGCTCCATCCAMCCAGCAGAGGGAAAGTTCACCAAAACCAGCAGCAGTGCTATTTCATCCTCTCTCTGTCTGCTGAAGCCACTTGCAAAACATCCAGTCAATGCTACAGCAGAGCAGGCCTTCAGAGTCCAAACACAATTTGAACCAGGTAAGGGTGGGATGGGCAACTCTGGTCCAAATTCCGGGCATGGAATCACAGAATGATTTGATTTGTTAGGGACTTTAAAGCCCATCTCATTCCAATCCCCTGCCAAGAGCAGGGACATCCCTGGTTGCTACAAGCCCCATCCAACCTGGTCTTGAACACTTCCAGGGATCCAGGGGCAGCCACAGCTTCTCTGGGAAGCCTGTGCCAGGGCCTCACCACCCTCACAGGGAACAATTTCTTCCCAATATCCAATCTAACCCTGCTCTCTGTCAGTGTGAAGCCATTGCCCCTTGTCCTGTCACTCCAGGCCCTTGACAAGAGTCTCTCTCCATCTTTCCTGTGGGCTCCCTTCAGGCACTGCAAGGCCACAATGAGGTCACCCCAATCCTTCTTTTCTCCAGACTGAAAAACCGAATTCCCTCAACTTTTTTGTATGGATATTTATCAYCCCCATCCTGGGTTGATCCCAGGGGTTAGTGCTCTGCAGCTAAGAAAGGTTTTTTCATCCCTTATAGGATTAATTAACTCTTCATTCAATGCCTATGAAATTTGGTAACAGCTATGACATAACTGGTATGGAGCACCACGGGTCACCCTCAATGCCATCTATATTTAAATGCAATTCTCCTTTAAAATAATAAAGATTAAATTTGTTTCAGTATTCCAAAGCAGACTCAGTTTTACTTAAGTCAGGCCTACCTTATTCCAGACGTGATTATCCACAAAGGAGTGTGCAACATTTTGAGTCATCGTAATTAAGAACTACTTTTTTCTGATTCCCATTCAGATTACACTTCCCAAGTGTTCCCTTGTAGGTGAAGCCTTAGAGATTTAGAAAAAAAACCTCTCCAATCTCTGGTCATTATCTAGAGAAGAAAAATSGCTGTAAATTCTTGCCTGTAAAATCTGAAGAGCCACAGTAACGTCCCTTTTACGTGCACTGCATTTYCCCCAAACAAATGTAGCAGGAGCAAAACAGGTCAAAATTCTGCAACAGGAACTACAAGATGATTTTCACAACATACATATGTTGTGGCAAAGCCCCAGATACACTTCTGTTCCTAAATACCTTTTGATTTATCACCTAGTGTGTAACAAAATGTAAGGCTCCGTTATTGTGGATTTTGCCTTTTCTTTGTTTTCTTTTTTTTCCTTTTTTTTTTTCTTTCTGGAAAATATGCTTTTGTAAGATATTTCTTGCTTTTAGCCTGTGTACTTATAGCATTATTTTAAAAAGCCACTGGGCAGATGGTCCTCAAATGTGAGTTAATAACTTGTAGGTAGCTTTTGGGCAAGCTTTTTGAAATCCCTTCATGCAAAATGATTTCACAAACTGCCTGCATGCCATTCTTTGGCTATTTGAACAGACYATTTCAAAATGGTCAAGAGAAAAAATGGCAGATTACATTCCATTTGTTTTGCAGCAGGCTGCTACACTTATTTTATCATGGTAAAAGAACATAGAGGGAAAATAAAGCACATACACAGCTTCCACTGAGGATTCTTCTAGACCTGGAAGCCATGACAGGCTTCAAGGTGAGGATGTTTGGCTTCTGCTTCTCTTCTGCAGCAGTTCTTACCTTTCAAAATGAGATTGCTTTYTGAGAGAGTAGCACAGGCTGAGTGTTCAACAATCATGAGTCAGACTTCACACCATCACAAGATTAATGTAAAAATCAGATTTCAAACAGGAGGCTCTTCCTGTTCACCACTGGTTTGGTAGAGATCTGTGTGCTTAATAYAAAGTTAAAAGTGTTGCAAGTGTCTGATCTGGTGAGCGTTTCATCACAGGTTTTGAACAGATTTCACCAGAAATCCATCACTGACAAAATTCTGCAGCCTTTCTTAACAATGGCAGCACATCAAATGCCTTCTGATCCTCACCCAGATCTGCCTGTCTGTGAACCCATCAAGCATGACTGCCCTCTCTCTAAGGTGATTCATAGCTTTAGAAAATAGAACCAAAAATAGAGTATTTTTAGTTGGAAAGGCCCAACTGTCTGAGCACTCCTCTCCCTGTGTATATTGTGCCCAGCATTCCTCTGTTCCAGGTGAGGGAGGAAGGAAGGAAGGAAGGAAGGAAGGAAGGAAGGAAGGAAGGAAGGAAGGAAGGAAGGAAGGAAGGAAGGNAGGAAGGAAGGAAGGAAGGAAGGAAGGAAGGAAGGAAGGAAGGAAGGAAGGAAGGAAGGAAGGAAGGAAGGAACTGTGCCTCAAGATACAAGGCACTGTTTGCCTTATTTCTAAGCATAATTCTACTTCTTGCTGTTACCCTGTAAATCCCATCTAATTAGCATTTGCAGCACTTCAGTGAAGTCTATGAACATGCCAAAGTCTCTCCTGTGTTGACAGAGCAACAGTCTAGGACAGGTCATGCCACAGCTTTGTCTAAGGGAAGCAGTTTTAATTCCAGCCCTTCTTTCCCCCAAGCAGCCAGCCACCTTTCCAAAAGCTGTTCAAATAAGTTACCTCCTTCAAGGCCAGTGTCCTTTTGCCAGAGCTGGCTGAAAATGGCTAACGAGCTCAAAAGCCACTGATGAACAAAAGAGTGACCAAAAAAACACCAAACCCTTCTCCAGACTGAACCCAGCTCAGTCCACAGCTGCCAGCAGAGCTGATACAAACCTATTTCTGCAGTGCACCACACAGCCAGCCATGGGTGAAAACAGCTGTACCTAAACTCCGTGCTAAGGGCACCACTAAGCCATGGTGTCCCTGTGTGGGGAATCAGCCCCAACAGGAGCCAACCTTGGGAGCCCTGCCAGCGCCAGAACATGCACTCCATGGCACGTTTGGCATCACAGCAACCCCCGTGAGGGTGCATCCAACTCCTGCATCCAGGTGGTTGATAAATATGTTGAAGACGACTGTAATAAGGAGCCCCAGGCACAGCCCCATCCACTCAGCCAGGAGGATGGAAATCAGCCGGGACATGACGATGAGGCAGAGCCTGCAGAAGAGAGAGAAGGATGGTGTGCACAAAAGCACCCTGCCAGTGTCCCGGGATGGCTGATGTGCCCGGCCAAACCGGAGGAGAGCCGTGCTGGCTCTCTGGAGCACGGAGCCAGGGGCAGCTCGGCACATCCCGATGCTCCCGGGCAGCAGGGCAGGCTCAGCACGGAGCTTTGCCAGACCGCACCACTCCCTGAGCCGGGCCTGGCCCCGGTGCAGAGCACCAGGCTCGTACCGACATGCAGAGCCAGCAGCTCAGAGGGGCTGGCTGGAGCCCTGCCTGGAGCCTGGCTGGACCCCTGGATTTAGCCTGGATGTAGCCCTGGCTGGAGCCTGGATGTAGCCCTGGCTGGAGCCCTGGCTGGAGCCCTGGCTGGAGCCCTGGCTGGAGTCTGGATGTAGCCCTGGCTGTAGCCCTGGATTTAGCCTGGATGTAGCCCTGGATGTAGTCTGGCTGGAGCCCTGGGTTTAGCCTGGCTGTACCCCCGGATTTAGCCCGGCTGCAGCTGGAGCCGCTCTGTTCCCAGGAGCTGATGCTGCMAGCTCCGAGCCCGTCCTGCGCTGCCTCAGCCCCTGCGCCGCCSCTGCTCGCTGGGGGCGAGCCCGGGACCTGCGAACGAGGCATTTGTTCTGACGAGGCAGCAAACGCGGGCCCCCCACAAAGCCTGTAAAAATTGCTGACATTCACRGCACCGTGAATCAGCGGCACTCATCCCCCAAATTCCACCAGCGCGCCGGGAATTAGAAAGCCGCAGGTTCGGTTCGCTGCGAACCAGCTCAGCTCTAAGCTGTCTTGTCCCAGTCGTGTCAGCACCAAACTGGAAGGAACAGCCACGGGTCAGGCAGATTTGTCTGCCCCACTTCACAGTTAAACCTTGGAAAATCCATTTYTTGCCAGGAACTCCGCCTGTCGCTGTACCTCCCTTTGGGAAAGATGCTAATTGGCTGTTTGTCATCGGATCAGAACGGGGAATTGAACATTGCCTGGCTGAGTCACTGAAATTCACTCCTGAGCCTGCTGAAATTCACTCCTGCCCCCTCTTTAAATTGAGAAGACACGTCTGGCACACACCTAGGCAAGACACTTTATGAGTAAGGCTTCTTTTCAGAACAGGTACCTGGCTCATGGTTCCTATCCAACAGAGACKAAAACTTTRCAAAATCAGCCATTGGCAGCACTCCCAGGGTATTTTTCCATTTGCACATATTTCTAAAAATGTCAATGCCAGTCTAACCATTCTCATCTGGGGAGCCTGACATCAGATGTGCATTAGCCCGGGGAAAAAAATACCCAAAATGCAAACCCCTTCTAAAAAGGAGAACAAATTCCAAGTATGTTACACTGGCTCCTGCCTATGGGCTCTCTGCAAAGGAGAGGAGGAAATTTTACAGTGYGATTTTACACCCAAGACAACTCAATTAGAAAATCAGACAAGGGAATGGGGATGGGTTTTACAGGGATAAGAAGGGGATGATATGTGACATTCCTGTTCCGGCCTGACTTCCTGTTTGTTTGGGTCTGCTACCCAACAAGAGACAAAAATAAAGTCCCAGGCAGAGACCTTAAGAGCCACGTGCAGTCCTGGAATGAAATCCAGACAGCTMAACAACACTGCATCTGGCTGTGGGAGAGCTTCCCTAGGGAGAAAGCATTTTGGCTCGAGCATTTTGTTCCAGTCATCAGTCTCTGATTATTTTCTCTTCCAAATTCGGACCCTTCACACCCCTCCCCAGCATCACCTGCCCTGTCTGAGGGAYGAGTGCAGCCAGGCCATGCCAGGCTGCCATTTGGCCACTGAGTCCAGGAAAGAAAATTGTTCCACACCATGCCCATAGAACACGCCGTCAGCATTCCCTCACTTTTAAGAGAGATCTCCATTTAATTTGGGCTGTCAGGAGTCAAGGAAAACAAAGGCTGTGACTGCAGAGCTCAAGTCTATCTGAGCAGGATTCCTGGAATGGAATACAGCTGACTTCAGTAGGACTAATCTGCAGCTGCACAGTGAACAAAGTGCAGGGCATGCTTCTAAGATATTTTAAATATATATTTCCATTAACGCTGGAGTAAAAATKACTTTACAACTACTCTCCCTCTGGGAGATAATTAGAAAGTCCTCCTTCCCTTACTGGCTCTGATGATGATTGCATCTGATCACCTCCAGGATGTGTTTGGCACCTGAATTACACTTTTGCTTTCTTTGTTTTCAACGTGCATTTTTACTATGTGTCTCTAAAYATTAACTCACAATAAACAACCTTACTCATTGTTGAAACAGACCTCCAGGAGTGATACCCTGACACCAAAAGTTCCATCACTTTTTCCCCCGTGGTGCACCTCAGCATTCCAGCTTTTCTTTGTAACACTCACACTAAACCATGTGCCCACCCATCTGCKGAAGGAAAAATCCCATCAACCTGTCCTTAGTTGTTCCCTTCAGAGGGATTTACTTCTCACCCCCTTCTTGAGATGGTTGACAGCATTAACATCTTAAACCATTGTAGTTAGAGCTGTCAAGAACCATGGATTACAGAGAAGATTTAAAGTGGAAGTTTAGTTCTAGACATGCACCCTTTCTTCTCCCTCKGACTGAATTTAACTCATGCTCCATTACCTGGGGACCACTGGCACGTGGGCTCACCTTGAAGCCACAGAATTCTAGTGCTGGTCCAGTTCCTGCCTGTGCTCTGGGCTCTGTGGTTTCTTCAGCACTAGAATGCAATGTGTCCCCAACCCTTCCTTATTTTTTTTTACTGGGGTTTATTTTTTTGTTTGTTTGTTTGATTGTTTGGGGTTTTGTTTGTTTTTTTCAAATTTACAGTCATTTCCTGGTGAATCCTGCTGGATGGAAGACCAGGGGATATGCTCAGCCACCAGGGAATTCTAAGCAGAGTTAGAAGATGCAGCGACTGAAACACAAAGAACAGCCTACACTAGGAAAATCAGACAAAAACCAAAGCAACAGTATCCCCCTCCCACTTGTGCTCCTCTGTGTCAGATCCACTTGTGCTCCTCTGTGTGCAGCTGGGAGAGTGCGTGGTTTTTAGTTAAGAGTCGCATTTCGATGAGTGCAGGTGGAAACAGAATTAGATGAGAACAGATTTTGGCAGGGATAACYGTTCTCAGTGAATGGAGACTGATTGTTGTTTAAAAATGTGCCAAGAGGGGGGAAATGTGCAAAGCTTTTAAGATACCCCAACAATTGCCTGAGGACAGGCACCAAAGCAGGGCTGTATCTCCACCAGCCACCTCAAGAGTTTGAGGGAACAGTTCCCAAGCAATTAATCACAATCAACTACACTTAAAGGCTCCTGGTCACCCTGGTAAGTCTGTACCCAAGCCCTCTCCCCCAAAATACTTCCTGGGCACGGTGTGGGACTGAGCAGAGGCCAGGAAGGGAGCCCAGTGGGCTGAGTGCTGAACACCTTGTTTCAGAGAGAGCCTCTGGCAGCAGGAGCACAGCCTGTGTCCTGCCAGCTGGCCYCAGTGCCAGGGAATGGTCCTGGGCACAGCTCCTTTTCTAATATAGCTGCAGTCAGGATGTCTATGAGAATCTGTGTCTTCCCCCTCAGTGRATATCCAGCTTCCTTTTTAAGAACAGAGCTACCCCCGTTTTCCACCAGCAAGAAGCAAGTGCAAATGCTATTTTGAAATGCCCAGTTGTTTCCAAGCCTTCCAGAGAGATTTCTCTCTGGTGCCCCAGAATTCTGCACTGCTCAGCCTCTGCTCCATTGTAAGTATGGAYTACTGAGATGGAGATATTCTGGGAGGCAAGTGGGAAAGGGGAATCTAAACAAAATCTTGTTGGTTACTGGAATTTACTCTGCCACGTCTGCAGGAAGATGCCAGTGCCTGCCTTACATCCACACCTCAGCACATTCTCCCTAAAGGCAGGTACCTGTACCCTTTCAAGGCACTGAGCAGACCTTTAAAACATGATCCTGAGAGATACTGTGCAGGTATTYTGCCCAGTGGCTGAAATCCAGAGACAACTGTGGGAGCCACCATCCCTTTCTCAGTCAAAAGCTCTGATATCTCAGCTGTGGATTCCTGCTCTTCCCTTTGCTTCCTCTTTGGCTCAAGGAACACTCTCTCCTTCAGAGCCTGAGCTTAAGCTAGAGGGCATTCCTTCCCAGAACAAACTCTGTCACCCTCCAGACTCCCTGCTTCTTTGCACCATTCTCTTGCTTAATGAACCACCATGTATTTTGCCAATAACCTTCCCTTAAACAGCCCCCTTGTGCAGCACTACCTTGAAAATTACTGTGTTTGCTGAACTGAGGAACTCGGGCAATTTGCTCTGCAAACTCCTGTTAAATGAAYTGCTTTYAAYCACACCCCATTAGATTTTCAAACCATTGTAAACAAGACAGAAAAAAAATTATAAGGCTACATTGCTTAAATAATTCAAATAAATTTTCACCTTTACAATCACAGGCATTTCTACCTCTAATTAAGCAGTGAGGAGGGAGAGGTTTTAAATGTGTTGAACTTGCTTGAGAGAATTAAGTATGGCACAATGTAACCAATCTCWACTAACTGAAGAGAGCAAAGCAAGCCCTGGTATGGATTTTGTGATATTTTCTGGGGGAAATACCACGTGCTAGGACACCACCACTGGAGTGAAATCATGCAAAGGAAGAAATTCTACCTGCTCCTTGTACACACCAGACCAATGTATTCTAATTAAATCACATCTTTTCCTCCAGCATCTTCATGGGAACGCCAATCCTGACCATGAGGATTTGTTATGCAGCTGTATTGTCATGAGAAGAGCTGCAAGGTTTCATTGCACTCCTCACCCACAGGAGTGAGGAAAGCACCATTCCTGGCCAGGTTTGGATGTGGGATTTGAGAGAAGAGACCTTATATTCAACATTTATGTCCAAGCTGGCTTTGTCAGAAAACTAGAGAAGGTCAGAGCAATCACTGTCTTCAGAAGGAAATTATTACCTTTCTCCATCCAAGGTGGCTTCTCCAGCAATATTCATTCCAGTATCAATTTTAACACTCTCACAGCTGTTTTCCACAAAATTGCAAATTACAATCTCCATGGCACATCACAGTTGAAGCACAGAAATAAGATGTATCTTTGTTTTTTCTCTTCTTCCTGTCAATCAAGTGTTAAAACCTACACTGATTTATTTGGAAACATCCCCYTGATGACTGTGAATTATTTATGCAGAAGACAACTTGCAGATGACTTTTGGTAAATTCTAAATTCTATCTGGAAAATTATTAATTGTGCAGTTACTATAAAGACTGTGTGGTAGGAAGCCCAAGCTCTAATGAATAAACTTAGTTGCTATCTAGGAAGGATATTCATTTTACTAACAGATCAGGTCATTTCTGGGGCATCCACATCTTCTCTTGGCAACCTGTGCCAGGGCCTCACCATCCTCACAGGGAAAAAATTCTGCCTAATATCCAATCTAAACCTTCTTTCTGTCAGTTTGAAGCCTTCTTTTTCTTTAAACAAGTTGGTATTTCTGTTCAAAACTTCTAATTCCAATTAATTCCTTASTCACACCATTATCAGCTTTATTTTTTTCCTATTCCAATTAACATAAAAGTTTTTATGTAATATAATTTCAATGGTTACTATAACCACAATTTTCACAATATTTCATCATAGAAATATTAGGTATGTTCTGGTCAATGGGCCCACAGAGYTACTGGAGAATTTCCATGTTTTTTCCTCTTGAGAGCTGACACACTGATGTCAGGTGGCATGACCCAAGACCACTGAAGAGTATCAGCACCCAGAGATCCCAAATTTAGGCCAGAGAAACAGAACTTCAACCAGCTGACCAGGAGAACTGGGGACCAGTTCATGCATACAGGAAGAAAGTTACAAAAAACACAAAAAACCCCAACAAATTACAAACAAACCATCCAAAACCCAAACATTACAGAACCTACAAAAAGGCTAAATAGCATAATCTAAAAAAAACATTTAGTGCTGCAAAAGTCATGGCAGAATGGTTTTGGAATAATGATTTTAATTGGTCATAGGCCATATTATTACAAAGACCTTTTCTGTTTCATTTTTGGACATTTGTAGCTATGGAGCGAGGCTGGTGGTCACACAGAGACATGGCTAAAGCAGAACCAAAGGCAGGCAGATGCTGCTAGAGCTCCATCCCTCAGTTTCCTTGCTGCATCACTCTCCTACACGGGATCAGTTATTCCTGAGGCTTCCCCCACGCCCTGCCTGCCACACAACATTCCAATCCCATCACTGGCCAAGTGGCAAGGCCAAAGTCTTGAGGAGGAGCACAAAGCCCTCCTTCTGTTCTGTATAAATATGGCAGCAACCACCCTGAGGCCCCTGCCAAATTCCACTCYYGCTCATGGCATCTTGCTAAATGGCTGGATCAGATGCCRGCAGGGAAGCTCGTCCCTCACCAGGGCTCAGGGGCACTGCCACATGCCACTGAACGCTCTCCTCATTTGACCTCAGCACCAGCTCCAMTGACACTGSCTGGGAAGAAGAATTTCTTYACAGAAAAGGTTGTAAGGCATTGGAATGAGCTGCCCAGGGAGGTGGKGGAGTCACCATCCTCAAAGGTGTTTAAGAAGCAACAGSACGTGGCACTGAGTGCTCTGGTTCAGGTGACAAAGGGGTGATAGCTCACAGGTTGGAYTTMCTGACCTTSGAGGTGTTTCCCAGCCTCAGTGATTCTGTRACAGGTTTCAGAAGAGCCAGGCTTTCTGTGCACACACGGATCTCCCACTGAGAGTGCTTTCACATGTGCTYTGYTCCCTAATGGGAGGTGAAGGGCAGTGCCTGGAGAAAGGCTCAGTGCACTGCAGCTCCAGAGCCCTGCCAGCACCACCTCCACCGGAGCAGCAGGGTCTGCAGCTGGAGAGGCCAGGSAACAGCCAGCAGGAGTGCCACGTTCTCCTCACAGAGCCCAAATGGAAAGAGCACACAAAATAGGGATTTGTTTGTGATGTTCAGAGGAGCATCGAGTCCCCCCTGTGCTCAGTGACCCCATCACCAGATGGGTGCACAGCTGCTGGCACCCAGTCCTTGCCTGCAGAGCCACCCAGAGCCATGCAAGAGACCACAGGAGGAATCTCTSCCTTCCCTGAGATCCACATTTCAGACCTCCCAGTCCAGCCAAGCCCTCCTATTTGTGCCTCTCTGAGCCCTCATCCCCTTTGAAAGGCTTTTCCTTCCACAGCCTTTTCTTTACCCTGCCTGTACACAGRGCACGGTGCAATTGTTCACAGAGCTCC
This sequence comes from Alauda arvensis, assembly GCA_902810485.1. Lineage (NCBI taxonomy): Eukaryota > Metazoa > Chordata > Aves > Passeriformes > Alaudidae > Alauda > Alauda arvensis. The sequence goes on along the minus strand of CADDXX010000290.1, from coordinate 36,120 downwards.
AGGAGATGAATGGTGTTATRTAACTGCTTGTTAGTGTTTTATCATTTTTTTAGGATGATGGAGAAGTAAAAGAAAGAAATGAGGACTCCCCTTGGGGCCAGGCTAAGCAAACTAAACTTACATTACTGATGTAAGTGGTTCATTACCAACTGAACATTCACTTCAGCACCCCCAAGAATGCATTTTAGTGCACAGTGTCCCACGTGAGAGGACAAACCATTAAAAACTGCAGCATGTGTGGGGTGAGGGAGCTTCTCTATTGCAGCTCCTAGCCAATAGGAGTTTACAAAAAATGTGCTGCTTTGTTCTTTGGCTGGGTTTGTTTGGGGTTTTTTRTGTGTGCAATGATTTGCTATTCATTAAGCTCTGATATCTTGATGCTTTTGRGGTCTGATTCACACCTGCTGTTCATTCCAGGTCAGCTTCCATAAAATGAATAGTGGTTAGGATGTATTTCCTTCTTGTGATGGGCCTGGAAGAGAAAACTCTCTTCCTGTCTCACATTTCCAGGAGCTTTCTTGGAGGGATTCAGTTCTGTTTCACTCTCACACTCCTTTGTAGCACAAATTTGCACTGGCACATTACATGGCTGTACCAGATACCCACAAATTTGCCCAAAAATCCAAGGGGAACCAACAGCTCCAAAGTTTCAGCCCAGTTTATAACTCATATTTAAATAACCATCAGAGAATCAAAGAATASCCCAAGCTGGAAAGGATCCACAAGGAACATCCARGTCCAACTCATGATTTCAAACCTCAAAATCATAAACATCAATGCATCTAAAACACCTGCTGAAAATTGTGTTGGTTAAAGCATGTGCCCATGCTAAATGCTCTGTYAGACTGGGCTCTGACCATGTTCCTGGTCACATTTCTCAGTGTTTAGCAGCATTTTCTCATTAGAAAGCAAATCCCTGACTGTCTTATAAGCCAACAGAAATTATGTATTCATTTGCAAAGGTGTCAAAACCAAATTTGCCTGAACTGTGCTTAACAACTGTTTAGAAACCCAAGCCAAGCAAATRTTTTTAACCATACTTTAGAGAATGATTTGTTTTCTTTCTAATGGAAACTTCTGTTGTTTTGTTATGGAAAAACACAGCATATTCAAACAAAAGGCTGAACCTAATTTCCTCTCAGATGAGAGAGCTCAGGCAGCTCCAGGAAGAGAAGGAAACGCTTGAACTTGTACTTCCACGAGGAGAGAACCAGTTCAGTGAAAGCATAAAAGGACACATGGTGGGAAGAACCAAAGTAAAAAAGGAGGGAGGAAGACCAGGCCTTCCCTCTGTGTCACCAAGATCAGCTTGGCCCACACCCCACAGCCCTGATCTGYTTTCACCTACATCAGCTTGCTGCARTTACTACAGAGATGTAATCCAGATCCCTACAGTCCTTACACAGGATCCCAAACAAGTGGCTGTGTGGACACAGTGCCCTGCTCTGAGGAGCCAAAAGCCCAACCCAACCCAACAGAACRGCTGGAAGACCAAACTCTGGTGGTCAGGAAGGTGAGGGAGGGTAGTAGTTAGAGAAAGACCACCCCAAAACTTTATCCTGAAAGACTCAGTGCAATTGTTTGGTGCTTGTTCAGGCGAGTCAGATGGATGGGATCACCAAGGGCAAATCAAAGCATTTGTCTGAGCAAAAAGCTTTACTCTAAGTCCACCGGTGATGCAGAACTCGGCATGTGCAGCTGAGTTACATCACTTCTTTGTTTCATCTGAAATTCAGCCTCACCAAAGAGCTGATTCTGCACTCCCCCCTGSTGCAGCAACTCCCACCAAAGCAAACTGGAGATCTCCCTGAATCTGGAGTGCAGCTGCACTGGGCACTTTTCCTGTCAGTCCTGTTCCAGACAGCTCCTCAGCACATCACAGCCTCATTCCCCATCTACGTAAACAAGCAAACCAACCAAGAAACCAACATCTAAAATTCTAAAATTAATGAGAAAGATGCTGTTCTCTGAGATTRAAATTCCTTCCTCTCAGCCCTGGGTTTTGGGCTGAGCACTCTGTTCAGGAAAAGTGTGAGTTGCTTGGCACTTATTTTACTGACTAGGAAGGAAGAAATCTTCATGCATTTGGGCATTATCATAAAGAGCATGGTCAGGGAAGGAAAGCAGCATTTGTGTCGGGGGCAGAGAATTTCAGAGCACTGCTCTGCAAAGCTGACCTCAATTTATCTCAGGACATAGAYGAGGTACTTGAATAAATTGTAATCCCAACTGAGCACTTATTTATATTAGAAAATTTGTTAGAAACAAACCTTGAGCAACGTTGACAATCAAGCCTTCTCTTCTCTGCTACTCTTGCTGTGCCACAGGCTGTGGGAAAGGCATGGAACATCCTTCAGCAATAAAACAGAAGTTGGAGGGGGAAATAGAGATGTCCTTTGCGAGAGAAATGGTAGGAAAGCTCTTTGAGCTAAAGGAGCAACTTTGTGTCGGTCTTCAGAGTAAACTGAGATCTCGATGCAGGAAATGTGTCACTTGTCTCTCAACAACACCTCAACTGTAAAATCCACAGCACTGAGAAGGTTTTGTTTGGAAATAAAAGAAACCAGGGGTGTGTTCTGATGAGAAGAYGGTGCTTTCCATCCGTGTCCAAGAGAAAAGCCACGCGACGGTTGTTTGAGCAGCACGGCCACGTTCGACTCCTGAAGTGCATCCACTCCTGGTCTAAGACAGCTAAAACCAGAGAACTGTGTACACAAATGCTGTGTGCACACACAAAGGTGACTGAYACACACACTCTAGGAATCTGGAGCGTACAATGAAAACAGTTTTGCAGATATTGCACCCAATATTCTACTTTCTCATGGCGCCTGTCCACTCCCTCACGTTTTTGATCTGTTGTGCACTTGAAAATCTGTTCMGATCACTTCTGATCTGTTGTGCATTGGACTGAAACCAGTAACAGCAGACAGTGTATTTTTTCTTTCCTTCTCAAAAATATAACAAAGGTATAAAACTGTAAAACCACAAAAAAAAAAAAAAAAAAGCTGCACACACTTTTTAAAAATAAAATAAAAAAAAAAAAAAAAAAAAAAAAAAAAAAAAAAAAAAAAAAAAAAAAAAAAAAAAGCTGCACACACTTTTTTGAGTGGGGCCAGTAAGCACATGACTGAATTACTTAGAAATTCTGAAACAGGAAGGTAACTAATAAAATAATTTATAAAGAAGTATATCTACAATATTTAATAATTTAAGGCTCACAAGAAACTAACATATCAATGACAAACAGAAGTTTTCTGCTCTAGGGTTCAAAGCACCAAATTCACTTCACATACAAGATAACCAGATCTGTACTGATCACTAGTGGAAAACTCAGAAAGTGCTGATCTGCTAATGTTCCTAGTGCTTTAATGATATCATATTTCACAGGAATAAGAAATCTCCTTTCAACCATAAATACAGTCATACAGATASAAAATATATCTGAATAATTTCAATTTGAAACTACAGTACAAAACCCCTCCACCTCCCCCCTCCCATCCCCAATCCATTCATTCTCCACACACACATCCCCCCAGTTCTTTATACTAAACTCAGAGCAACTGAATTGGTTACAAATTACCCACTTAAAATCAATGACCATTTGCTAAAATAAGTTTCTACAAATTAGATTTTTCACTGTCATAATTTACCAGCTCCTGCATCATGGAGCGTAGCTTATTCTTAGTCTATTTTAAAAATAGGTGACCCTTTGTGTCATGGAAAAAGAACATAAAAACATGTATTCCTGGAGGACTGCTCACGACAGTGATCAATTTATAAAATAYACCCTGACTTAAAAAACTAATTGGTACTAAAAGAATAATTATAGTAGCAAGTTCCTGACACCAGAAAATCCTTCTGCCGCTCTGAACTCTGTCTCCTCTCCTCACAGGTCTGTTTCCCTGTTGGTGTCCAGACAGAGAGCATAGAGGGATTTTCTGAGATCTACGTTACTTTTCGCTTTGATATTGGCTTTCTCTAAGGAGCTGGTGCCATTGTTGAACTCCTCACTGTTTTCCAAGTGCACAACAGATTTGTTCAGAGAGTTTTTACTGGGTCTTCTCTTCACATCTCCCCCCGCAGTGCTGCCCTGAGCACTGCTGTGCTCRTCTTTGAGGATGGCCTGCTCTTCGTGGTCAGTCTCTCGGTGGTAGAAGTAGTTGAAGTTGGACACGATGACAGGGACAGGCAGGGCAATGGTGAGCACACCTGCAATGGCACACAAGGAGCCCACAATCTTGCCCCCCACAGTGACAGGTCTCATGTCCCCATAGCCCACAGTAGTCATGGTCACCACTGCCCACCAGAAGGCATCAGGGATGCTGGAGAAATGAGACTCGGGGTCATCGGCCTCAGCAAAGTAGACAGCGCTGGAGAAKAGGATCACCCCGATGAAGAGGAAGAAGATGAGGAGGCCCAGCTCCCTCATGCTGGCTTTCAAAGTCTGTCCCAAGATCTGCAGCCCCTTGGAGTGCCTGGAGAGCTTGAAGATCCTGAAGACCCTGACCAGGCGGATGACTCTGAGKATGGCCAGGGACATGGCTTGCTGCTGGCCCCCACCCCCATTGCTGCTGCCAGCCCCGGGCTGCTGCTGCTCGTGGGCCAGCTCGGTGCCCAGGGTGATGAAGTAGGGGATGATGGCCACGATGTCGATGATGTTCATGATGTTGCGGGAGAACTCGGGCTTGCTGGGGCAGGCGAAGAAGCGCACGAGGAGCTCGAAGGTGAACCAGATCACACAGGTGGTCTCGATGATGAAGAAGGGGTCAGCCAGGCTGCTGGGGGGCTGCATGGGTGCGGAGTCCCCGGGCGTGCCATTCAAACCTCCGCCTTGTGGGGGCAGGGGTACGGGCAGCTCCCTCTCGTCCCTGAACTCGGGCAGGGTCTCCAGGCAGAAGGTGATGATGGAGATGAGGATAACCAGCACGGAGACGATGGCGATGGCCCGGGCTGAGCTGGAGCTCTCGGGGTATTCAAAGATGAGCCAGACCTGGCGCTGGAACTCATTGCGRGGCAGGGGCTTCTCCTCCTCTTTGATGAAGCCCTCGTCCTCCCGGAAGCGCTCCATGGCCTCCTCACCCAGCTGGTAGAAGCGGATCTCGTCGGCRAAGACGTCGATGGAGACATTGACGGGCCGGCGGAGCTTGCCCCCGGACTGGTAGAAGTAGAGGATGCCGTCGAAGCTGGGCCGGTTGCGGTCGAAGAAGTACTCGTTGCGGAGCGGGTCGAAGTAGCGAATGCGCTTGTCGGGGTCCCCCAGCAGCGTGTCGGGGAACTGGTTGAGGGTGCCCAGCTGCGTCTCGAAGCGCAGCCCCGAGATGTTGATCAGCACCCGCTGGTGGTGCATCGCGCCCGGGTTGGCCGCCGCCGCCTCCTCCTCCTCGTCGCCCGCCGCCGCCATGGCCATG